>CM076848.1:67543045-67941843 GCA_039519185.1 Astragalus membranaceus
ATGAATCGATTCCTCATTGTATTAACTAAAGCAAGAATCGATTTTCACCTATGAAGAAGGTCCTGAAAATCGATTCCTCTTGTTTTCAAAGGAGCCAAGAATCGATTCTTTATTATCTCCAAAGGCTCAAGAATCGATTCCCACTATGTTAACTAAAGCAAGAATCGATTTTCACCTATGCAAAAGGTCCTGAAAATCGATTCCTGTTGTTTTCAAAGGAACCAAGAATCGATTCTTTATTATTTTCAAAGGTAAAGAATCGATTCCTACATATTTCCAAAGGCTCAAACAATCGATTCATCCTTGCAATAAATGTTTTTTAAAAAAAATTCTACGCCTATAAATAGGCAGCTTCAAAATCATTTGAGAAGAGGATTTTTTCACGAAGTCAGAAAACACAAGAGACTTCACGAGATCAGAAAAACAGACACAGCTCACGAGATCAGAGAGAAGAATTGCTACACACATTTTTTTCACAAGATCTGAGAAGAATTGCTCCAGAAACATTTTCACGAGATCTGGGAAGACAACTCTCGCAAATCTCATTTTCCAGTTCTCCGCTTCATTTTTGTTCTTCAGATCTGTAATATCTGCCTTCATCAGAGGTATTTCTGTTTTTATATTTGTTAAAATTCAATCATTCTGATCTATGCCAAAATTGCCCTATGTGATTTAATTTAGCTGTAGTGTCCTTGTTGATGATGAACCACATGATTCCCACTTATGCCTAGTGCATCATTTTCTAAGTGGTGAAGATGGTCTCAGATGATTCAACCTCTCCTTTCAAACCTTTTCAAAAAAAACATTCTTTTTAGAACTACGTCGCTTTGATTCCCGTTTGGGATACGTAGGAGCGAGCCACGTCCTCGTCAAGCGCAACAAATAAAAATTCTTTTCCCCCCCCTAAACCAATTATTTTCATAAAACAAACAAAAATCATTTTCAAACCCATTGTTGCTAGTAGCTCATCAGAGCCTCTGTTCGTTTAGCTATTAGTGACAATGTCCTTTTCTCCTAAAAATAATAAACGATGATCCATCATAACTTTTGTTAGTTTGATCATCGTACAAATCAATCTCTTTCAAAAATCATTTTCAAAAACATAATAAAAACAAGTTGTTATCAATAGTCCATCAGAACCTTTGTTCGTTTGACTAGCGGTACAACTCTTTTTGAGCATTTAACAGTGATTCATCATAGCCTCTGCTAGTTTAATCATTTGCTAATGCTCGTCCTATTTCAAAAAAACTCATTAAAAAAGATAACAAACAAAAACTTTTCAAAAAGAACCTAGAACTACTCGCCCTTTGATTCTCCACCCGGAGATACGTAGGAGCAGGGCCAAGCCCCTGTCAAGCGCAAAAATAACAATTTCTAAATTAAAAAATACAAACACATCTCTTTCATTTCAAAAATCAAAAAATATTATTTTTAAAGTAGGGGATTAAGTCGGTCGTACGGCCGGGTTAACCATCGTTTTAGGATAAGTGAACTGTGGTCCTTCAGAGCCCCAGTGCTCCTTCAGACCCCCAGTGGTCCTTCAGACCCCCAGTGGTCCTTCAACACAGTTCACGCAATCCTAAGACCCCTATATTAAAAAACACCAACACACAAACATTTTCAACCAAGAACTACGTAGCTTTGAATTCTCCATCGCACCGGGAGATACGTAGGAGCGGGCCATGTCCCGTCAAGCACTTTTTCTAAAAACCCTTTTTCCCCCTTTCTCGCAAAAAAATAAAATTTTCATTAAGTTTTCCCATTCATCTTCAAACAAGAAATAAATAGGCAAATCTAGGCATTTTTCAAATCAAACGTTAAAACCACACATTTAATTAGAGGTTCCCTTTTGGTAGAAAGGACGTGCGCGGTGCTAACACCTTCCTCGCACGTAATCGACCCCCGAACCTATATCTCTAGTTTTCAAAGACCATCCGCCTTTTTCTAAAAGACCTTTTTTCAATGTTTTGGTCTTAAAATTAAAATATTGGTGGCGGCTCCAAAATTTTTCCACGTTGTACATTGAGAAACCCAAGCTGGGATTTTTCGGGGTGCAACAGAGGAAAAGGCACATCAAAAGAATGAAAGAGCCAAAGGGCAAATCCAAAAAAAAAAAGTCTTCTCAAGAGCAAAAAGCAAATCAAAAAGAGCTGACTCAATAGAAAAAGAGTGAAGAAGTGAAACTAATTTGGAGTTTGGGCAAAAATTGTAAAATAGATAGTGTAACGTCCCTAATTTTTAAAATACTCGTATTATGATGCCGGAGGCCGATTAATTATTTGTGGGAATAATTGGTCGCGTCTCGGGGATTAATAGTCGAGTAATTCTTCAAGAAATCCTATTCTCCATTAAAGTGTGGCTTATTCATAATTTAAATAAGGAATTGGGGATGAAGGGCAAAATTGTCTTTTCACCATCATTTAAACCCTCAGCCATATACACCCAACTGAACCCTCACCCTCTCACTTGGCCATTCTCCAGCTGAAAAGAAAGAAAAACAGAAGTGAGAGAGAGGAGAGTGGGCGAAGGGAAGGAGAAGGAAAGGAGAGAAGAGCTTCTCAACTTGTCATTGCATGTAAGTCTTCTAAACCCCTCTCTACTCCATTTTTGATTCTGAATCCAATGGTACCAAAATCAGAGGCTGATTCTCATTCCTTCTCTATTCACCATTTTCGAAATTAGAACCTTCAACGTGGAAGACAATGAAGTTCTGAGTTTGTGGTGGCTTGCATGATCATCATTTCGTTGTCAAAAAGGAGGGATGTCATCACATTTCGAATTTGGGGGAAAGTTCAAGCTTAGGATTTCTATCCAAGTTGCTATTTCAGTGGCTTAGTGGAAACAAGTTGCTGTCCTAGTGATTCTTGCTGTTGTGACTTTCGTTGGTGCCTTCGATCCTCGTTCGTTAGTTCATTGTCTTGGTCACCTCGCGATTCGGTTGAAGCTTCAAGTGAAATCGACATCACGGTGAGTTCTACTCACGGATTAGGGACATTTTCATGAATTTTGAAAACTGCATTTGTTTCAAATGATAAGGCAACCATTCCGTTTTCGAAAGACTTAGAATCGAAAAGCGGTTTTGAGTCAAAACGGTGTTTAATGAGATTTTGTTCAAATCATTGAAATGAAATGAATTGTGTACTACTGGAAATATATATATATTCTGGAAATTGTCTGAGTTTCAGGTGATCGGAATTAGGAATTGAATTCGGGCGAAAACGGAAAGCGGAATTGAGAAATAAGCGGAATTTGGGAAACAGACACAGGTCGCACGGACCGTGCGCCCCTGGGCACGGACCGCGCGCCTGCTACGGGTTGGTTCTATTGAAAAATAAAACGGAACGCACGGGTCGTGAGCCCCTGGGCACGGACCGTGCGCTCCTTTCGGTTTGGCTGGGTGATTTTAACAAATCACGCACGGGTCGTGCGCCCCTGGGCACGGACCGTGCGTGAGCTTCTGTCACCGATTCCCGATTTCTCGTTTCGGAGCTCCGTTTGATCCCGAACCTTTTCTAATCTCTTTCTCAATCATTTAAAATGAAGTTGCCTTATTAAAAACCGTATTTTGAGCTCGTTCAACTTATGTTTTTGAAAAGAGTTTCGAAAGCACATTTAAGTGAAAAACCGAAACCCTAGGATACGTGTGGGTACATGACTGAATATATATGTTTATATATGTCAAATGAAAATGATTATAATGCCGGAGGTCTAACTTATGAATTCCTCAAAACGGGTTATAGATCGATATGGATATTGTTTATCCAATTATTATGTGATTGATCCTTGGTGATCGAAAAGATATAAATTATCTAACTCTCGAGAACTTGATGCGTATTGTCATACGTATTACGTTGGGTGACGACCCGACAAGTAGCATACTAGGGAGGGTAGTCATGACCCCTTACCTATGGCCCTGAATGTGTTTTGGCGTGGTCAACTCACGGATTACCGATATTCGTGACGTTGGGTTCACAATCGGTTTATGCTAAACTAAGGCTATGGTATTACCGATATTCGTGACGTTGGGTTCACAATCGGTTTATGCTAAACTAAACTCTGGTATTTCCGATATTCGTGACGTTGGGTTCACAATCGGTTTATACTAAATAAGATAAGAACACGATTTGCTTGGCATTTCGATTAATAAATAAGACATTGTTATGTCAACTTTGGTTATGTCGGTTTAATGAATTGAACCGAGTGTCAGTGAGGGGGCACGGTAGGACTCACTGAGATAATGTTATCTCACCCTATCCATATTTGTTGTTTTTCAGAGAAGCAGGGAAAAAGGAAGACTATTGTGCACGAGTAGCTGGTATACTCTTGGAGGTGCCGAAGACTTAGTCATTTGATCCCTTGTTCTTTTGTTGTCTTATTGGTTATATAAACTTGTATTGATTATGAGTTATATGAACCGTCTTATGTTTCTGTTTGGTATTTGGACTTGGATATTGTAATCCATTCGGTATGGAACCGATGTACTTCTATTTTATGAAGTAATGTTATTCCGATTATGTTTTTATTTCGGAAAAAGTTTGTATGTCCAATATTAAACAGGAACTGTGTCCTCTGAACTTCCGCATCTGTGCATCTTCGGTCTCTCTACATGTTAGAAATACCGGGGTGTTACATTTGGTATCAGAGCGGTTCGACCTAGTCGGACTTAGATGTTAAGAGTCTTTTACGTCTTCTAAGTCTGATTTTTCTTAGTATGCTATTAGACATTGAGCCTGATCAACTTAATACTTTGTGCATACTTCGCAGAATCATGGCTGGGAGAGGTAGAAGAAACCCACCTGTTGATCCTCATCAAGAATGGATGCAGAATGTCATCGAGACTCAGCAGAAGATGATGAATGACATGATGCTAATGCAACAGCAACAGATGGCTCAAATGGCTCAAATGCAGCAGATGCATCAGATGCCTCAACCTCAACCAGCTGAGCCAGTCAATGTGCCAACACCTGAGGATCCCAACAGGGTGTATTTCCGGTTTCTGAAGATGAAACCCCCAACCTTCAAAGGAGGATCCGAGGCAATGAAAGCCCATTTCTGGGTAGATGCCATGGAACGGATCTTTGATACTTTGCAATGCAATGAAGGAGAAAAGGTAATTTGTGCTGCTAACGCTCTGGACGAGGATGCTCACACTTGGTGGGTTAACGCTCGTAGAATGCTTCAAAATCAAGGAACTCCTCTTGAGTGGAATAATTTCAAGGAGTTGTTTTTGGGTCATTATTTTCCCGACTCCCAAAGACTTGATAAACAATGGAATTTCTGAGTTTGAAACAGGGAGAGATGACAGTTGGGGAATACGCTGCAAAATTCGAGAGGTTGTCACAATTCTATGAATTGGGGGCCACCGCTCCGATGATAAGTGGAAAATGGTGATGTTTAGACAAGGTCTTAGAGGCGATGTGAATCAAGGTCTCAGTTCTTATTCCATGACCACTTATCCTGCTTTGGTTCAACAGCTCATTCAGCTGAGAGCGACCTGAAAGAATGTATGCTGAGAGGAAAGATTTCTGGAAGGATAAAAGAAAGAGTAGTGAGTCAACTTCTTCAAACCCGAAGTATAAAGGGAATTTAGACAAAGGAAAGCAGATTCAGTCGGATAACTCTTCTGGGTATCGGAACTGTAAGGTGTGTAAGAAGAACATCGTGGAGATGTCAATTGGAGTCAAAATCAAACCAGTGTTATTATTGTAATGAAGAGGGGCACTATGCTAACAACTGCCCAGCGAGAAAGGCTTTCTTAGAGTCCCCTGATGCTCCTAGACAGGCTCGAGTCAACACTTTGGATGCCAAGACCATCAAACCAGCTGATAATCTTATAAGGGGTACAGGTTCTCTCTTTAATCAAACTGTTAATATTTTGTATGACTCTGGTGCTACTCATTGCTTTATCTCAGAAGCATGTGCTGAACGGTTAGGATTGACAGTATCTCCTATATCCGAGCCAATATATTCTTACTGCAGCCAAGGGTCGTGTGCGAACCCAATCTTGTGCCTTAACTGTCTGCTTACATAGAGACAGGGATTTTGTTGTTGATTTTATCTGTTTGCCTATGAGAGGAATGGAGATCGTTTTGGGAATGAATTGGATGACTTCAATCACATTACTATTGACTGTTTCAATCGGCAATTAATTTTCCTTCTGAAGTAGCGAACATTCACTACCTGCAGATGATGGTGTTATTTCGTTCGCTTCAGCCAGCCAGTCTCTATTCCAAGGTGCGGAAGCTTTTGTTGTTATTTTGTCTGCATCAACTGAAGCTGACTTGGATTTATCGTCTATTCAAGTTGTTAATGAATTCTTAGATGTTTTCCCGAGGAAGTTTCCTCTTTGCCTCCAGAACGAGAGGTAGAATTCTCTATAGATTTGGCGCCTGGCACAGGGCCAATATCCATAGCACCTTATAGGATGTCTCCTCTTGAACTGAAAGAATTGAAGTCCCAACTTGAGGAATTAATTTCCAAGAAGTTTATTCGACCGAGTGCTTCTCCATGGGGTGCTCCGGTATTGCTAGTCAAGAAGAAGGACGGAAGCATGAGGTTATGCATAGACTACCGTCAGCTGAATAAAATCACTATCAAGAACAAGTATCCATTGCCAAGGATAGATGATCTACTTGACCAACTTCGAGGTGCTAAAGTTTTCTCCAAAATTGATCTGAGGTCAGGGTACCATCAAATCAGGGTAAGAGCCTTAGACATTCCGAAGACTGCCTTTCGTACGAGGTACGGACACTACGAGTTTGTGGTGATGCCTTTCGGATTACTAACGCTCCAGCCGTATTCATGGATTATATGAATAGAGTATTTCATTCTTACCTAGATCAGTTTGTGGTCGTCTTTATTGATGATATCTTGGTTTACTCCAAGTCAGTTGAGGAGCATGCTCAGCATCTCCGCTTTGTCCTAGGAGTACTCCGAGAGAAGAAACTTTGCTAAACCATCAAAGTGTGACTTTTGGATGTCCGAAGTAAAATTCTTGGGTCATGTGATTTCCCAAGAAGGGGTTGCAGTGGATCCTAGCAAGGTGGAAGCTGTGTTGAATTGGGAACGGCCAACGTCAGTGACTGAGATCAGAAGCTTTCTGGGTTTAGCTGGTTACTATAGAAGATTCATTGAAGGTTTTTCGCAAATGGTACTTCCGCTTACTCGATTGACTCGCAAGGGTCAACCGTTTACGTGGGATGCCGATTGTGAAGAGTGCTTCCTTGGATTGAAAAAAAGTTAACTTCTGCTCCGATCCTAATTCTTCCGGATCCGTCATTGGGATTTCAGATTTACAGTGATGCATCTGGGAAGGGTTTAGGATGCGTTCTCATGCAGAATCAACATGTTGTGGCCTATGCATCGAGGCAATTGAAGACGCATGAACGGAATTACCCAACTCATGACTTAGAGTTGGCGGCTATTGTGTTTGCACTGAAAATTTGGAGACATTACCTTTACGGTTCTCGTTTCGAGGTTTTTAGTGATCACAAGAGCTTGAAATATCTATTTGACCAAAAGGAGTTGAATAACAGACAGAGAAGGTGGACTGAATTTTTGAAGGACTATGACTTCGAATTGAAATATCACCCTGGGAAAGCCAATGTGGTAGCAGATGCTCTGAGCAGGAAGTCTATCCACACGGCAAGGTTAATGGTTCACGAGATGGCTTTGTTGGAGTCATTCAGAGACTTGAAACTCAAGGTGGTAAGAAAGAGGGATCGCGTAGTGCTGCGGCATATACGGATAGCCAGTGTGCTAAGGGAACAAATCCGTGTAGCTCAAGAAGCTGATATGAAGTTGCAGTCTCAGAGGGGATCGCCAGATTTCACTGAGGATAGTGATGGCGTGATTTGCTTTAATGGGAGGATTTGTGTTCCCGATGATGATGATATCAAAAGGCAAGTATTGGAAGAAGCTCATAGGAGTCAGTACTCTGTACATCCGGGATCCACCAAGATGTACCGAGACTTGAAGTTGAATGTATTGGTGGCCTGGGATGAAGGCGAGGTTGCAGAATTTGTTTCTCGGTGCTTAACTTGTCAGAAGGTTAAGGCGGAACACCGAAGACCGGGCGGTCAGTTACAACCGCTAGATGTACCAGTTTGGAAGTGGGAAGATATCTCAATGGACTTCGTCATGGGTTTGCCGAGGTCACAGGCAGGCAATGATTCTATTTGGGTAGTAGTGGACCGATTGACTAAATCCGCTCACTTTATTCCCGTTCGCTCGACTTATAAGGTTTCCAAGTTAGCAGATGAATATGTGAAACATTATCAGACTGCATGGAGTCCAACGAGTATTGTGTCAGACCGAGATCCCAAGTTTACTTCCAGGTTCTGGAGAGCATTGAATGAAGCTTTGGGAACAAGGGTGCTGGTTAGCACTGCTTATCATCCTCAGACTGATGGTCAGACGGAGAGGACTATCCAGACTCTTGAGGACATGCTTCGGGCTTGTGTGCTCGACAGTGGGAGAAAATGGGAGGACATCTTCCGTTAGTAGAATTCTCCTACAACAACAGTTACCACTCTAGCATTGGAATGGCACCGTTTGAAGCACTTTATGGTAGAAAGTGTAGAACTCCATTGTGTTGGTGGGAGATTGGTGAAGACAAGTTTTTGGGACCCGATATGGTTCGCGAGACTACTGAGAAGATCAAGTTAATTCGAGAAAGGATGAAGGTTGCTCAGAGTCGGCAAAAGAGCTACGCTGACAACCGAAGGAGACCGTTGGAGTTTGAGGTTGGTGATCATGTGTTCTTGAAAGTTTCTCCAACCATAGGCACTGGGAGAGCCTTGCGAGCGAAGAAGCTCAGTCCTCGATATGTTGGACCTTTCCAAATCATCGAGCGGATTGGGCCAGTTGCCTATCGCCTCGCATTGTCTCCGGCCCTATCAAACCTCCATGATGTGTTCCACGTGTCTCAGTTGAGGAAGTATGTTCCCGATCTGCATCAACCGTTGAGTGTTGATACAATTGACCTGCGACCGGATTTGTCATTTCAACCTTATCCTAGTTATATCTTGGAGCGTGGTGTGAAGACTCTGCGTTCAAGGTCAATTCCGATTATCAAAGTAGTTTGGGATGGCTTTTCAGCGAAGAGGCTACCTGGGAACTGGAAGAAGACATGCGGCTCGATATCCATCTCTTTCAGTAAGGTACGTCTCGTCAATTTTGAGGACAAAATTTTTAAAAGTTGGGGTGATTGTAACATCCCTAATTTTTAAAACTCGTATTATGATGCCGGAGGCCGATTAATTATTTGTGGGAATAATTGGTCGCGTCTCGGGGATTAATAGTCGAGTAATTCTTCAAGAAATCCTATTCTCCATTAAAGTGTGGCTTATTCATAATTTAAATAAGGAATTGGGGATGAAGGGCAAAATTGTCTTTTCACCATCATTTAAACCCTCAGCCATATACACCCAACTGAACCCTCACCCTCTCACTTGGCCATTCTCCAGCTGAAAAGAAAGAAAAACAAAAGTGAGAGAGAGGAGAGTGGGCGAAGGGAAGGAGAAGGAAAGGAGAGAAGAGCTTCTCAACTTGTCATTGCATGTAAGTCTTCTAAACCCCTCTACTCCATTTTTGATTCTGAATCCAATGGTACCAAAATCAGAGGCTGATTCTCACTCCTTCGGCTGATTCTCACTCCTTCTCTATTCACCATTTTCGAAATTAGAACCTTCAACGTGGAAGACAATGAAGTTCTGAGTTTGTGGTGGCTTGCATGATCATCATTTCGTTGTCAAAAAGGAGGGATGTCATCACATTTCGAATTTGGGGGAAAGTTCAAGCTTAGGATTGCTATCCAAGTTGCTATTTCAGTGGCTTAGTGGAAACAAGTTGATGTCCTAGTGATTCTTGCTGTTGTGACTTTCGTTGGTGCCTTCGATCCTCGTTCGTTAGTTCATTGTCTTGGTCACCTCGCGATTCGGTTGAAGCTTCAAGTGAAATCGACATCACGGTGAGTTCTACTCACGGATTAGGGACATTTTCATGAATTTTGAAAACTGCATTTGTTTCAAATGATAAGGCAACCATTCTGTTTTCGAAAGACTTAGAATCGAAAAGCGGTTTTGAGTCAAAACGGTGTTTAATGAGATTTTGTTCAAATCATTGAAATGAAATGAATTGTGTACTACTGGAAATATATATATATTCTGGAAATTGTCTGAGTTTCAGGTGATCGGAATTAGGAATTGAATTCGGGCGAAAACGGAAAGCGGAATTGAGAAATAAGCGGAATTTGGGAAACAGACACAGGTCGCACGGACCGTGCGCCCCTGGGCACGGACCGCGCGCCTGCTACGGGTTGGTTCTGTTTAAAAATAAAACGGAACGCACGGGTCGTGCGCCCCTGGGCACGGACCGTGCGCTCCTTTCGGTTTGGCTGGGTGATTTTAACAAATCACGCACGGGTCGTGCGCCCCTGGGCACGGACCGTGCGTGAGCTTCTGTCACTGATTCCCGATTTCTCGTTCCGGAGCTCCGTTTGATCCCGAACCTTTTCTAATCTCTTTCTCAATCATTTAAAATGAAGTTGCCTTATTAAAAACCGTATTTTGAGCTCGTTCAACTTATGTTTTTGAAAAGAGTTTCGAAAGCACATTTAAGTGAAAAACCGAAACCCTAGGATACGTGTGGGTACATTGACTGAATATATATGTTTATATATGTCAAATGAAAATGATTATAATGCCGGAGGTCTAACTTATGAATTCCTCAAAACGGGTTATAGATCGATATGGATATTGTTTATCCAATTATTATGTGATTGATCGTTGGGTGATCGAAAAGATATAAATTATCTAACTCTCGAGAACTTGATGCGTATTGTCATACGTATTACGTTGGGTGACGACCCGACAAGTAGCATACTAGGGAGGGTAGTCATGACCCCTTACCTATGGCCCTGAATGTGTTTTGGCGTGGTCAACTCACGGATTACCGATATTCGTGACGTTGGGTTCACAATCGGTTTATGCTTAACTAAGGCTATGGTATTACCGATATTCGTGACGTTGGGTTCACAATCGGTTTATGCTAAACTAAACTCTGGTATTTCCGATATTCGTGACGTTGGGTTCACAATCGGTTTATACTAAATAAGATAAGAACACGATTTGCTTGGCATTTCGATTAATAAATAAGACATTGTTATGTCAACTTTGGTTTTAACGGTTTAATGAATTGAACCGAGTGTCAGTGAGGGGGCACGGTAGGACTCACTGAGATAATGTTATCTCACCCTATCCATATTTGTTGTTTTTCAGAGAAGCAGGGAAAAAGGAAGACTATTGTGCACGAGTAGCTGGTATACTCTTGGAGGTGCCGAAGACTTAGTCATTTGATCCCTTGTTCTTTTGTTGTCTTATTGGTTATATAAACTTGTATTGATTATGAGTTATATGAACCGTCTTATGTTTCTGTTTGGTATTTGGACTTGGATATTGTAATCCATTCGGTATGGAACCGATGTACTTCTATTTTTATGAAGTAATGTTATTCCGATTATGTTTTTATTTCGGAAAAAGTTTGTATGTCCAATATTTAAACAGGAACTGTGTCCTCTGAACTTCCGCATCTGTGCATCTTCGTCTCTCTACATGTTAGAAATACCGGGGTGTTACAAATAGGAGCTCCATATTTTGTGTCAAAAGTTACTATTCATTTCTTGTTTCCTTTTTTAACCCTTTGATTATCCCTTTCTTCTTATTTCCTACCTTGCATGAATTCACCCTGGCCCCATTACAACCCATGAAACCCCATCTTTTGCATGCATGTGAACTATTTAGTGGAGATTTGGTCAAATTACAAACATATGGTAATGTGCATTTTGTTGAAACTTGAGTGTATACTTTCCCTAGTCCCTAAACACTTAGAGAGATTGTGAGCGAGTGCCCTTGTTCACAAAAATGTATTCTTCAGGGACTTGAGCCTCTAATTGGGCAACCTTTTGACACATCATATGTGATATGTTGTCTATTGTCTGTCATTGTGCTTCTAATTTTGGGTCCCTTATTTAGCTGTCTCTTTTACTTATCTGAAAATTTTACTGAGCCAGGAAATTTGCTTGAGGACAAGCAAAGGTTAAGTGTGGGGGAGTTGATAAACTCCAATTTAGTGCATTTTTAGAGATACTTTTAAGTCATTTTTAGAGCAATTGTTAGTAATAATATATATCACTGACTTAATTTTCTCTTTATTTTGCAGAAAGAAATAAAAAGATCAAAGGCATGAAAGTCCAACTTAATACCACATAAAAATCATATATATATATATATATATATATATATATATATATATATATATATATATATATGGGCTTGCAATTGATAAAAGAAAAATGCTTATGTCCATGAATTGGAGAAAAGGCCATGTAGCATATTTGGAGAGAGAAAGCCCAAGTATGGGCATGAAGTTGGGCCAAAATTAGCAAAGAGAAGGAATTTTCATAATCAAAAGGAAGGATATGAAAGAAGTGCCGCACAAGAAAACAAGAGGAAGGACGGCAATTTATTAAAAAAAGAACAGTAGCCGCGAGAGAAAGAAAGCAACACAGCATCAGTAGCCGCGCACCAACAGTAACGCCGGCAAGGAGAGGAGTAGGTTTTCGGTACACGTTCTTGACACCGTGAGAGAGCTTTGGAGCAGAAAAAGGAGACTGGAGACTCAGAATAATAATTTCTCTAATTTCCGGGTTATTTTTATCTCTGTAATCCATGACTCTAATTTCTATTTTATTGTTCTTTATGATTTTGGATAGCTAAATCCTCTTCTAGGGTCTAGGAGGATCTTGCTTGATTAGAGACCTTTTTATGTTCTAATTTCTGGTTTGAATTCCTGTTTTTATTTTAATTAATATTGTCCTATTGTTTTTATCACATGATTAGGATTAGCTACCCTTTGCATGTTTATAATCAATTAGTTGATCAGCGACCGTACTGCAATTAGTTGGTGGACCTATAGGATAATTGGGGCTATAATTAGGGCATGACCAAACCATAATTTAGTCTTCCAATCATTCAACCTTTTTGCTCTTTATGCTTTTCCTGAATTTAAATTCTTGCATGACCAAACGAGGGTTAATTTAGGAAAAAGAATATTAATCGCGAATGACCAAACGGATTAATAGTTTTAGTAAAGGGATTGGTAATTGAATAAAACAAGGAATTCAGGTAGAATTAGACATAGAGGAATCAAAGCTTGCAAGTGAAACCGTGACCCTAGACCTCTCCCCATTGGTTAATCTTTACATTTTAATTCTTACTATTTATTTCCTTTTATTTTAGTTTCCATAACAACCAAACATTCGTTCATCTAAATAATAATTAATCTTAAGTAATTTGGTACTTGTTAATTAATCCCTGTGGAGACGATATCTTTTATACTACTTCTGCGATAGAGTACACTTGCGCTAAGTGTGTTTTTAACGCAACAACTCCTAATGATGGATGGTCGATTAAAACAAGATACCTCGAATCTAGAGGATATCCTGGACTTAATGGTAAGTCTAGACCACATTTAGAAGTTTTACTTCGAGTTACTGAATCAGTAACAATAACTCATTATTATCAGAATAATAATCCTGATAATTTTATTAATTACAGTAAATGTCATATCAATAAGATATTGACACCCAGAGAATGGGGTTTAAATCCAAATGGAGATAAAGCAATTAAAATTGCTGAAGAAAAAAATGTTTACTTCAATTATTGGGATTATATCCAAGCATTTACATTGGCATTTTATTACCAAAATCCAAAGAATAAGCACTCATGGTTTTTCAGTGCTAACCCAGAAATTCTGGCCAAACCAATACCACAATGGTTTTTTGATTGGTGGAGGAAAATTGGTCCTTCAATAGAAGTTTTACGAGAAAATTTATTAGATTTATATAATTCATGGTGTGATCATAATCCTTTATTTTTGAAAAATGCTTCAAAAATGATCACAGGACAAGGTCCTTGTTTTTTCTTTATTAAATTTCAAATTCCTTGGATTTGGAGATGGTCAATTACCATCACAAGGAACAATTACAATGATCCAATCCTTAGAAGACATTTCTTCTCAAAATGGTGGAATAATATTGACGACGAAGACCTCCATAAAATGGAAATAAAAATTAAAGAAGCTATCGATGAAGACCAGAAAATTCCAAGAGATAAATTTGTTCAAGGTCTTGATATGGCCCATTTAAAGAATTACTACCAAAAGATTCATCCCAATGAATCTGAGGAAAAAATTATGACCAGAACTCTGGACCATATAAAAAATCAATTCTTCAAAACTTTTGAAGTTAATGAAGAAATTGCTTCTATGAAAACCAGTTCTTCTATGAAGACAAGTTCATCGCATGGATCTATGAATTCAAACATTTTTGAATCTTTAGCTGGAGAATCTCAGCCAGAACCTTCCCTAGAAGATTATTGGGACTCTCTGATTGAAGCTATGATTCAACAGAAGAATAAGGGAAAAGACAAAAATTAATTAATCAATTAATTAAACTGATTAATTATTGTCAGCAAGAATCACGTGCCAACAATAGGTGTAATGAGTCATCAAAAGGTGTCGGCAATCATCCTTTCCATAATTGGAGAAAGTGGAAAGAAATTCTTCCACTAAGCAATAGTGCTTCTACTATGTATTTTTGTTTTTAGCTATGCTGTCATTTTTAGTGCGTCGATGGGGCCCCAAGTGTACCCGGCATTAATTATGATGTTTTGTAATTTTTACTTTTACTTTTACTGTTTTCTTTTTCTTTTACCGGTTACCGGTTGTTATAGTTAGCTTTTACTGGCTTAAATAGTAAGCCTTAAGTTTTCTATATAAGGCAGTTCTGCCTCAGTTGTAAATCACGCAACAAAACAACTACTACTGAAATAAAACTTTCCTTTGTTTCTCTCTCTCTTCCACGCCCTACTATTCCCTTTCCATTTCTCTTACTCCTTCCGTGAAGTCTTCCGTTTCCATTACTCTGAACAATTTCTAAGGTACTATTCTTTTATTAATTAATTTTGGTAAGGCTACTCAAATGAGTAGCTAGATTATTGTTGTGGTAGACGAGGTGAAGTCTTCCGTTTCCATTACTCTGAACAATTTCTAAGGTACTATTCTTTTATTAATTAATTTTGGTAAGGCTACTCAAATGAGTAGCTAGATTATTGTTGTGGTAGACGAGGTGAGTGGTATCAGATATATATATATATATATATATATATATATATATATAAATTCTTTCATATATTAACTAACCTTTCAAACGGATACATCCATCTGTATTGGACAGGTCCGCCAAGTTTAACTTCATATGCGAGATGAACAGGAAGATGCTCCATAGAATCAAAGAAACCAGGCGGAAATATTCTCTCCAATTTGCATAAGATAAGTGGGATGTCTTGTTCCATTTTTGTAAGATCATCCACTTTTAGCGTTGCAGAACACAAATTCTTAAAGTATGACATATTTCAATGAGCGGATTCAAAACGCGTGTTGGCAACGAACTAAAGGCAATAGGAAGTAAGCACTCCATGAAAACATGACAATCATGGCTCTTCATCCCATGTAACCTTCCATTATCCACATCGGCACATCTTGCTAAATTGGAAGAATAACCGTCTGGCATTTTCAACTCAGAAATCCACCGATAAACTGCTTTCGCTTGCTCCGTAGATAAAGTATAATTGGCTTTGGGTTTCAATGTCCTACCGTTAGCTTGCTCAACCAACAACAAATACTTTTTCCTACAGTAATGATCCACGTCATTTTTCCCGCAGTTTCCATTGAAGTAAACATCCTCTTCAGCCTTGATATAATCGGCAGATAGAACATTGCTTTCCTTGGAACTTGTTTGCCTCTGCTTGTCCCTTTCCTGCTGACACGATACCGTGGCTCTGGACAAAGCTTGCATTCCATCAACTCTCCATCATTTATGCCAAACTCATTGTTATAATAGATCATGCAACCAGACACACAACAATCAATTCTTATGGAATTTAAACCAAGCTTCGATACCAATCTTTTATCATCATAATAACTCTGCGGCAAAAGTACTCTAATGGGGGTTGCATCCAACATCATTTTAGTCATGTATTCCATACACAATTCCTCAACGTTAAATTGAGACTTAAGACCCAACAACCGAACACACATTGATAACTGAGTATCTGTAGATCCTTCAAATAATGGTTTATTTGTCTCACTCAAAAACATATAAAACCTCTGAGCTTCGTCGTTTGGAACTGCTTCAGCATCATATTGTGGGTCTTCGAAAACCAAATTTACACCGACAGCATCAGATATCATCCCCTGAACAACATCAAACTATTGATATCCCGTAGTCGTTACTACTTGATGTACAAGCTTCTACGACTGGATTTGAACAGGGACCTTCTACTTGGACAGGAACATTATCAGCCGCAGGAACTCCAGCTGCTACCTCACCATGACAGGTCCATATCCAATAATTTGGCTTAAACCCATTATTGTACAAATCAAGTCGAACATCACCTTCCTTTTTTATAGATCGAAACATACATTTGGAGCAAGGACATCTAATTCCACCTTGTCGCTCAAATTCTTTTTGACGCTTGGCAAAAAGAATAAACTCTTCGACTCCTTGTACAAAACGTCGCTTCAACCCAGCTCTTTCAGGATACATTCGGTCATACATCCAACTACGATCCATTTTTTGTGTATGTTCCTTATAATAGATACTACACAACATATATCAAATATGTGTATTAGAACAATACACATTGGGATTGGAATTTTTATGTTTGACCAAATATACAAAGTAAATTAAATAATAATATTAACTATTATTTTTGAATACATATTATTATTTTGAATTTTTAGTAAATGGTAACATATTTTAATAATAATGGTAACATTTTATTTTACTAATAATTTTATGTAACACCCCGATAATTTCTAACTTGTAGAAATTACCGAAATGCACTACTGGCCTACATCAGAGTAACTTCCTTTTTAAGATATTGAACACAAACTAAACATCGATGCAAAACACATCAAGTGCACTTACATAACTTAATTAGGACAATTGAAATTCGTTCCTTACATCACTCAACTTAGTGTTCAATACCAAAATAAGAAGTCTGCGGAAGCGATTTACAACTTTACAAACGTAAGTCATACAATCGAACAGTCTAAGATACTGAAAGGAAAATACATGACAGAATAACTAAAAGCGTCGGCACTCCTCAAGTAGCTCCAGGCCCATGCCTCATGATCTTCAACTTATCCTGCATCTCTGGAAAAAAAAAAACAACAACAATGATTGGGTGAGAGAACTTGTCTCAGCGAGTTCTATTGAGACCCCTTACTAACTCTCTCGGTTCATTATGCTTGATTCATAACTCATAGTCCTAATAGTTGACTATGTGGCTAATTCTAACGTTGTCCTCATAACCCTTAAGCCGGCTATAAGAGGCAACACTAATGCATGATTTTTAGCATATCACCGGTCATTTGGCAAAATAAACTCCCGGTGAACCCAATCCACTAATCACTAGTGGGTAAACCTCATGGGGCCTAGGTTCATAGGGCTCATGACTTCTCCTCCCCTAGCACACTAAACTAAAATAGGTTCGTCACCCTAGACTGAACTGATGTATATATTTTAATATACCTGAACTTGAACATAACAATGATACAAACATGGCATAAAGTAACTTGACCTTATCTTTATCCATAGGGACATTTAGTCTGTCTTATCTTTACATGATGTGATCTCACTCGTAATTACTAAATTCGCTAACCTGACTGATATACATTTACAATTCAATCCAATCATTATCATTCCAAACACAATCCGTGTACCCGCATTGGGCCGTCTCATAAACAATCAACAAGGACATAACATTAACTTCAACATGGAACATAAAATTGTTATCATTAGAACTTAAACAAACAAGGTTTTGGCCCTTCCTCCAAGGGAAACCTCACACTTCATCAATCATAATTACTTTCAATCACAGTCAACATAATCATAAACATCAAACAATTCATTGAAAACATAATCCACTAAAGAAGCAACAATTCAAACATTCTAATTCAGCAACTGTACCTAAATTTTGAGAATTTATTTAACCTATCAAACGGCCACAGAATTTACCAAACGAACCCTCTACGGAAAGCTAAGGACGTCTAGTTTCTGACTATGTTTTTAGAGTTGTAGAATGATGGGTCAATAAATACAGTTTTAGTAAATAACACAGTATGTTCAGAAAACGGGACTGCGACTGTGACCTAAATTGCGATCCTTCTAAAATGACCAAAACCCACTCAATTAACCTGGAACCTGAGCCTAACAGTAGAAAATTAAGTCTAGTTTTCAAATAAATAGAAATCATTCGAAAAGGAGTTCAATTGAAACCACCATACCCAAAACACTGACCCTATATCCAGATTGTTCCCAGAATTTTACCCTAACTTGTGGAGCCTATAACTTAGGCTACACAATTCAAAATTCAACCAAATCAGAGCCAAATTAACGAGAATTCAGTCTAGTTTCTAAAATGATAGACCACATGATTTTGTAGTCAGTAATTCGTTCCCAGTAACTGAAGTACTGAACCTATTCCAGAACATCCAAAAACAGTGAAATCAACCAACACAATTAACACCAAGCAAACACCAAATTAATCCAACACATATTTCAGTCACACTCAGTATTGACACCAAAATTAAATCCCTAAGCGAGTATATAATTCACCCTTGGCGATGAAAATCGCACACAACACCGGAACTCCGTGAACATGAACGAAGCGTAACACACGAACTCTCCGAATCCGCTCCAACACACACGAAATCGATTCCGGGTGAATCCTCAAACTTGACCAGTTACTGAAGCATCCCTGAATGCATCTCGAATCAACCCGAACTACTTCGAACCGCTTTTCAACTTTGAACTCAGCTATCTGAAATGCTCCTGCTGTTTCCAACAACCATGTGACATTTTGCAACACACATAACTCAGTCAATTCTCAACCAAACTTAGCAAAACAGGTGTCTATTGTGAAGGGAAGTTTATCTAGTTTCTGAGGGTTCAGGTTTCAAACACATGCAACCAGTATTCAGAGAGTTATAAAGGAAACAATGGAACTGGGTCAAAACTGAGGCTGATTCAGAAACGAAACTTGTGGACATGATAACTCCCTTCATTATCAATGAAATCGGATGGTTCTTGGGCCTAAACTGGAGGATTTTGTGTCTAGTTTTTAAAGAAACAACAATGATTTAAAACGGAGGTTTGTACAGTGAGATATGTGGAAATTACTGAAGGTGGGTCATACGGGTTTCCTGCAGAAGTTCAGCTGAACTTGTATCTTCAATCTCTTGGCTCTATAATTCGAAAATGGCAAATGATGATCTAGGGAGGGTTAGGCTCAGAAGTTTGTACCAGAAGGAAGAGGGTGAAATATGGAGCTCAAAGGTGTAGGAGATGCTTACATGCAAGAGGAAATGATGGTGTTGATGATGGCTTCTCCTCCTCCTCCTCCTCTCTCTCGCCTCCCTTCTCCTTTCTCTCTTCTTTCCCTTCTTTTTTTTTCTCTGTTTCAGTTTTTGAATGAGAATGGTTGAGTCAGCTGAGTGCTAGGGTGAAGGGATGAGGGCTAAAGTGGTGTGAAATGACCAAAATGCCCTTGGCCCACTAGGTCATGGTTTTGAGACTAAAACTCCTATAATTCTATGGTTATCCCTTAGGAATGGTTTTCTTGACTACTCACGATCGAGTCGCGACTAATTATTCCACCCAAATTATTAAGTCGTTCACAATTTCCTTATTTGTACCTTTAAAATTTAGGGATGTTACATTTTACTTTTTTAATAATATATATATTTATTATATTATAATAATATTTTGTATTTATTTTATTTAAAAAAAATACAAATAACAAACAATTATTACAATCTAATTTATTTTATTTTTTTGAATAATTCCAACTTATAACATCAATAATTTTTACTAAATAATAAATATTAATTTTTATGTTTTTTGTAACACCCCGGTATTTTTATTGACTAAAAATGCTCACGTGCACATTAGTAACACATCAGAGATATAAAATTTCTGCATAAATACTGAACACTGCAAAATAGTTTCCACTGGACAACAACCAAGCAGTCTTAATACACATAAGACCATAAAAGGTTCTCAGACCATAACATTCAGCGAACTATTGTGCTCAGTATCATGCAAGAAAGCGGAAATAAAATGACATTACACTAAAGTTATAGTGTTGCAATACATAGACAACAAAAAGGAAATGTAAACTTAAGCATAATGTTAAGTTATCAGCAACCAGTCCGAGCTCAACCTACTCGTGCCTCTGTGGTCCTTTCTTTCCCTGTTTCTCTGTAAAACAACAACATATAAACAGTGAGATACAATCTCAGTGAGTTCTCCCAAGACCCCTACTAACACTCTCGGTTCAATTATGGATTTGTTTTAACTTAGCACGGCACCGGCTGCATTACTGCTAAACCCCGGTGAACCACGTGCAATTACATTCAACACCACACCGACTGCATTACTGCTAAACCCCGGTGAACGTGTTATAACTCTGTACGACACCGACTGCATGACTGCTAAACCCCGTTGTATCGCACAAGAGACAATGTACGGCACCGACTGCATGACTGCTAAACCCCGGTGTATCGCACAAGAGACAATGTACGACACCGACTGCATGACTGCTAAACCCCGGTGTATCGCACAACAAACTTTCTAACATAACACCGACTGCATTACTGCTATATCCCCGGTGAACCCCCCTACCAATAGTATATACCTAATGGCATGGAGCCTAAGGTAAGGGTGCATGACTACCCCGCCTTAGTATGTTAACATGGGTCGTCACCCAACTCGATATAATAAATATATCTACAATAATATGAACTCATGGTTCATTTACCTCAGACAAATAACTGAACATTACAAGTTAAATCCACATTCACTCTCGCATACTAATTCGTCACTTTTCAACACAATTTACGACTCCAAAAACAGTTCATTTTACCTTAAAAATAGAATATTCAGTTAGGCCTCTGAATAAGCTTTCAAACGCATCTTAGAACACCTCAATCGGGTTCCCGGATCAAAAGTTATCGCGAAAGCAAAATCAGTGTACAGTTGTTGAAAAACTGCAAAGCGTCGCGACGCGAACTGCTACCGACGCGGCGCGAAAAGCGTCAGAAACATTTACGTGACAAAATTGGGCCTGGTCGCGACGCGATGGGGACGGGTCGCGACGCGACCATCTGCAGAAAAGTGCAAGTTTTCCGTTTTCTTGTGAAATTCGCTATTCTGCTCAACTCCGATTCTTGTTCCGATTAAAAACAGTTCAAACAACCATCAAAACAGACCCAATCAAAACCGCACAATCAATCAATCCAATCAAAAACTCAATCTAATCGAATTTTATCAAAATACGACATATTTCCAAATAACGGTTTTTAGGTCAAAATCTTTCGAAACCAAATCACGTAAAATTAATTGTAAAACGAAATAATCCTAAACGTGAGTAAAACTCACCCTTGAAGTGAGAGTCGTTGCCGAGCCGAAATCCCCGAGACTTCAAAATCTCCAAACGGAACCCAATCAACACCAAACCGCTCCTAACTTCGTTTCGAGCTTCCAATTGCGTTCAATCGCTCTTGACTTTGATCCTAATCATGATTCCATCATCAATTTCATCACACAACTTGAAATTTCAACAAATCCTCCAACAAAACCCTTAAATTTCGTAGGTCAAAAGATAGGGGAAAAATTGGAGGAAAACTTACCTAGTTCTTGGGTTATGATGAGGGAGATGCGATGATGACGATGATGAAGTTTGACGGCTTGGGATGAGAGATTCTTCTTCTTCTCTTCTTTCTTCTTTCTTTTTTCTTTTCTCCCCTTCTATTCTTTTCTTTCTTCTCTGCGTTTTCTTTCTTTCTTCTCTTTCTTTCTTTAATTCTTTTCTTTCTTTCCTTTCAATTAAGTGGTAATATGGTTAAATGACCATATTGCCTTTAATCTCTTATTTCTTTCCCAAATCACCCTTATTCCGCTTTATCGGCTTAACGTTCCTGAGACATCCAAATAATTAACTTTAGCACTCGTTAAACACACTAAACAAGTACTAAAATAATTCATTTGAGTCTTCCTCCAAATGATTCGGTTAATTATTTTGAGGATGTTACATTTTTAACTAATACAATAAAATAATTCGTATTTTAAAAATATTAAAATTTCAGATAATTATTATACAATCACCGTAAACACAATCTAATTATTACACAATAAATTAAGTTTTTTATTTTCGCAAAAAAATTCAGCTAATAACATCAAATAACATTTTATAACAATTGTTCTAATAATTAGCAGTAAATAAACGAAATTATTAATTTAAAAATTTATTATTTAAAAATTAACACTAACTTTTGTTAATAAAATAAACAAAATTAACACTAACTTTTAATAATTAACACCAACGTTTGTTAATAAAATAAACGAAATTATTTATTCAAAAAATTATGAATAACATTTAAAAATTTATAAACAGTAAATGTTACGAATTTAGTTAATTATTTATTAGTGTCTAATAACAAATAACTTGATAACTAACCGATAGTGAAGAGAAGTCTCTAACTTGAAGCTAATTCCAAATTCCTTCGAAAGACTTTCAACGAAACTCCAAAGAACTACTAAACAAATAATATGAAAAGTATTAGTTAAACAATCAGAAAAATCAGATAGGAACTAAAAACAATACGTTCGAAATAGAAAGAACAAGGTAAAAGGAAGGAAGCTCCATAACTGGAGGTGCTACAAAATTGTGGTCACGCTGCCTGGTGAAATGAACGGGGAGAGAATTCGCAAGGGGGACAGCAAGAGAAGAGAATAGAAAGAAGTGAGAAAAATTTGGAGAGAATTCGGAAGGGAGATAATGGAGAGAGTGAGGAAAAATATGGAAAAAACGCTTCAATATATAAAGGCTTACCGCCAACGGCTATTTTTCAAACCTGAAAAAATAATCCGTAGGAAAGGGGATCTGCCGGCGGAATTTTTGAAATTCCGGCGGATTTTAGCATTCAAATTTTGATAAAAAGATCTGCCAGAAATGACGCGTACCGGAGGATTTGTGTATACCGGCAGATTTGAAAATTCAATTTTCGATGCAAACAATCCGTCGGAAACGACGCTTACCGGCGGATTTGGAGGGGTACCGGCGGATTAGTTTTTACCAGCGAATTTATAGGCATTACCGGCGGATTTCAAATTTCAAATTTCGAAAAGATTTTCCGCTGGAAAATACGCACACCGGTGGATTTAGGTATTACCAGCAGATTGAGCACCATTACCGGCCGATTTTTTTTGCCAAAAGTGGTCTTTACCGGCGGCTTAGGGTTTCCAATAAAAAAATATTTTCGTAATAAATCCGCCGAAAATGCCTAAAAATTCAGCCGGAAAGTTACCGGCGGAACATGAATCCGCCGAAAACGTGACAAAATCCGCCGGTAATGTACTGGCGGAATATATCGTGAAATGTTCCAGTGGATTTTTTCCACCGGAAAATATATGCCGGTAAATCGCGAAATTCTTGTAGTGTTCTCTTATTTTTGATTATATTCAAACCATCAAGATGAAGTATTCGTTTATGTTTTCGGGGTAATAACAACATGTTACTCTCGGTATGGTAGCATAGAATGGCCGAGTTGTCTGAAAAGATCAACCGACAAATACCGTCAAGCCCGGAGTCAATGACAGTGGCCAACCGTAGATGCTTAATAATTCAACATTGGTAAAAGGATGTCATGAAACTCTCCTACCGGAAATCGGCGGTCACTCATTCCTTTCATCGGCGGTTACTCATGCGGTCAGATCGAAGAGCCGGTCATGTTTATATCAGGTTCTATCTTTCCGTATAAACTAGTTTTTTACCCGTGCATACGCACGGGTGATACTGTATGGTCGGTGTATTGCCATGAAATCATAATAGTAATTTATAAGATATTGATAAGTTGTGAACAATGTCCAAAATGTATGATTTGAAATTCAATGTGGAATATGCATCCCCGTTGACAATCAGAATTACATTGATCCAAATAAATGTATTTGGACATTAGAGGTAAAATATGCATCCCCGTTGGCCCTTCCATTTGCATCCTCGTTGGTCCTCCTGTTGGCACTCTCGTTGTCACTCCCGTTGGCACTCATGTTGGCAGTCCCGTTGGCACTCCCGCTCTCGTTGCCATTCCCGTTGGCGCTCTCGTTTGCACTCCCGTTTGCACCCCCGTTGGCATTTTACACCTTCTTAGTAATTATAAAATAGTTATTTGGTAATTTTTTGTAGTGGTTAAATTGATTGATTTTATTTTTTATAAAAAAATTGATTGATTTTAGTAGTTTTAGTAGAGAGATAATAGTAAATATAAAAATTTTAGATAATTCAATTATTGAGTATAATGTCAATTTAATAATTTAGTTTTTTGGTAATTTTAGTCTTTGAAAATTTTGTTAAAGGTATAGGTTTTTCTGACTAATAATAGTGGTTAAATTGATTAATTTTAGTAGTTTGAGTAAATTATAAAAATGAATAGTTTTTTTTAAATAGTTGTGTTGGAAAAAGTTTAAAAAAAGTAGGTTCTCCCGTTGGCAATCGCTCTAGTTGGCACTCCCATTGACATTTTACTACTTTTTATTAATTATAAAATAGTTATTTGGTAATTTTTTGTAATGAAAAAAAAATAGACAAAAAAAATGATTTTTTTTTGAAAAATAATTGAAAAAATAAATTAAGGAAAAAAAATGGAAAAAAGTCATTTAAAAAAAGGAAGAAAAGTTAATTAAAAAAAATTCAGGAGAAAATTGATTTTAAAAAAAAAGGATTTTTTTTTCAAAAAAACTGTTTTTTTTTTATTTTTAAAAAAACTGTTATTTTTATTAAAAAATGAAAAGAAAATCCGTTTTTATAAAAAAAATAATTTATAAATATTAATTAAATTAAACGAAAAGAAAATCAGTTTTTATAAAAAAAAACAATTTGTAAAAAATTAATTAAATTAATTTTTTTTATAGAAAAATGTTTTTATAAAAAAAAAGAGTTTAAAAAAACAGTTTATAAAAAAAATTAAAAAAAATAGTTTTTAAATTAATAAAAACGATTTTTTTTTTTAAAAAAAATCTGAACCCGACATGCGTCAGTGCGTCAGTCTGCGCGCGGCTGACGCATGTCAGAGCGGCAGGTTAATTTCCTTTTTTTTTAAAAAACCGCGAAATGCTGTAGCATTTTGTCGTTTTGTGCGAAATGTCTAAAATGTCCAAAAAATTGAACACGTGGCGGCCTAGTCAACTTTCTATATAATAAAAACATATGCTAGCAAAATGACATTTTTAGTAGTCAACTTTCTATATATTAAAAATGTCATTTTGCTAGCATATGTTTTTATTAAATAGAAAGTTGATGTCTAATATTAAGTTATTAATTATACTAAAATGCTATTTTTGTTACAAATTGCATGGCATGCATGCCATGGGAAACCACCCACGTCTTGCATTATGCACCATGTTTTTAGAAATGTGCTCTGTTGCTCTTGCATGTATGAACCCATTCTCTTAAACGGTTTGGCGGTTTCCAATATCCTTTTATTTTAAGTTTGTAATAAGTAGTAATACTTCAAAATTATGAAATACTTGACAAAGTCCTTAATTTATTCCAGATGGTTTTCACTTACATTGTCAGTTATTGTTTTGTAACTGCTCTACGCCTATCCAGGGCCGACCCAACACTAAGTGAAGCCTAAAGCGAGCTTTGAAAATGAGTCCCTTTTATATTTTAGTAAAATTTTTTGTATATACTAATAACGAGACCATATAAAAGGCAATTAAGATAAAGTTAGTTCATACACTTTTTTAATTACGATGCATATATCTAATTAGTAAGCTCTATTTAATTGGAAATGCACAAAAATGCTGGAGTTGCAGAAATAAAAATGTTCCGCATTTTTTCAATAAAGGACAGTTATATAATTCCCGTAATTGAAAAAAGGAAATTCCAATAGCAATAATAATTCCCGCAAAACAAAAACAAGAGCAATTTTATACTTAAGGAATCGAACCTAGTACCTGCTAATAAAATGGCGATGACATTCACCAATTGGGTTACGCTATAGTATAATATTGCATTGCATTTTCCTTGATATACAAAATTGTATTCTTTTAGGCCCCAAGCCCTTGCTTGGGCCGCTTGGGCCTTGGGCCGGCCCTGAGCCTATCTATAGTGAGTAGTTATATACTTATATATATGACTTCAATTTAAATAATTTTTTTTTTTTTTTTTTTCTGACCAAAAAAAAAAAACTTAAATAAGTTTTTTGACCAAAAAAAAAAAACTTAATTAAGTTTAAAAGTGAACCACACCACTGTTAACTGACTGTCTCAGTGGCGGATTTACTCTCGTAGATATGGGGGCAATTGACCCCATGAACTAGGTTTTTTTTAGTTACACATAGGTAGTAATTTTCTACTTTGCCCCCAAGACAAAATAACCATTGCCCCCGTGAGGCCTCGCAAAACATAGAACTCACTTTTCTTTTAAGTTAGTTTATTTCTATTTCTCATATCTTTATTATTCCCCTTACTTTCTACTCCTGGTCAATTCCAAAAAAAAAAAATTGTTTAGGCAATTTCCAAATTTAAAATATGATTTTTTATTTACTAGATAATTTTTTCTATTAAACATATATTTCATATATTTTTTTGTCAAAATTTTATATATTAGATTATTATTTTTCCCAGTGGCTTAACCTACCCTGGAACATGGGGTCGACCCGGTTCTTCCGGGTTCCATTCTCGTAGTGAACAAATTCAGTGTTGCTCAGTGCGAAATTTGATCCCCAAGCACAAACTGTGAAGATTAGTCTTTCGTTGAAAGTGTTAGGACACTTCGTAGGTAGCCAATAATAGTCCGAACTAAAAAAAGATTATACCTTTTTTTGCCCCCATAAAACAAACTTTCTGGATCCCACTGGACTGTCTAGTGACTTTCAATTTCTTTATCATTCTTAATTTGCATAAATGAATATGCGCTTGTTGCTATTTGAACAACGTACATGAAACGTGATAACCACTATCATCGGTACATGTTATATGCACACAATTTAGTGTTTAAGAGTATACGTTACTTGTCTTTAATGTTACAAATACATCACTTTCAGAGATCGGTTCCGTGTATAAAAAATACATGATCATATCATATGTGCATATACATTGATGGCTTGAGATGATGTCTCGTATATTTTTGCCTCACCACTATGCATAACCGGTGATAACCGCATGTCACTCCTTTTTATTTGATGAAAACAACTGCATGTTTTCGTTATTTATGAAAGATGAAAAGGAAAATAGGAAGAAAATTGCCATGACAAACCGTGGTACTATTAAAACTGACGGTGATC
This sequence comes from Astragalus membranaceus, assembly GCA_039519185.1. Lineage (NCBI taxonomy): Eukaryota > Viridiplantae > Streptophyta > Magnoliopsida > Fabales > Fabaceae > Astragalus > Astragalus membranaceus. The sequence continues at coordinate 67,570,520 of CM076848.1, forward strand.
ATGGTAATTACCACTCTTACTATAACTACATTACATATTTTCTCAAAACCGACTCACAACTATGGTTATTGTGCTCATATGTTGAGAAATCTGAATTCGACTCCTACTTGATTTTTTTCTGTTACTACTCGGCCGCAGTGATAACACAGACACTCGCCAAAAATTCTTTTCCACAGACATCTTCATAACCTTATTTTTGTAATATAGATGAAGGTGGCATTCAAAGTTTAACAATCTCTCTATTTGACTTATTATTGCCATTTTTTGTGTAAGTTGTCTTGATCGTGATTTAATTACACAATAGGTGTTAAAAATATAATCTCAACTCGGCAAGCACTCTTTTCTCTAAAGAAAGTTTTCAACGAGACTTGACTAGTTGCTTATCTTTGTTTTTCTCTTTTTCTCTCTTACACCCTTTTCATTTAAGGGAAATCAAAATTCCCACGAGATAAGGGTTAATTCTCCACGAGTACTCCCTCTTGATGACATCAAGTAAAATTCAAAGTCTCCACGAGACAAGGGTTAATCCTCCACGAGTACTCCCTCTTGATCACATCAAGTAAAATTTAATAGTCTCCATGAAACAAGGGTTCACTTCTTTGAAGAATACTCCCACTTACTATAATGAAAGTAAGTGAAAATTAACCAAAGCAAATACGTTTATTAAAACATAAAGGTCAGGCTACGACTATACTCCTAAAAAGCAAGCAAAGACTTGCACAGTCTCCATGAGACAAGGTTTCGCTTCTCTTTTGAAGATTAATTACTCCCACTCACTTCTACCGCCATTGAAGTTAGTAAAAATTAACCACTCGATCAGAATAAGAACTGAGGCCTCCACGAGACAGTTCAAGACCAACAAAGGTCAGTGGTTACTCACCCAATTATAGGTCAAAGGGATGTTTACTCATAAAACAGAATCCTAAAACCTGGGGATAACAGGGTCACACATGAACCTCTAAAAGCAAATCGGTTAACAAGTTAAAACCGAGCTCATATAAGAACTAAGATCTCCATGAGACAGTTCAAATCAAATAAGGTCAGTGGTTACTCACCCAATTGTTGGTCGAAAGGATGTTCATTCGTAAAATAGTCCTATAACCGACTTGGGGATAATAAGGCCGCACTTGAACCTTATAAATACCTCGGTCAAAAAGATAAGTCCGAGATGAATAACTCAGTCAAAAGGATAAGTTCGAGATGAATAACTCGTTCAAAAGGATAAGTCTGAGTCAAATTACTCGGCCAAAAGTATAAGCCCGGGTTCAAACCCTTACCACGCCATGCTCGGGGGGCTAACCACATGTCAAGTTAATAAAATGAGCTCGGTTCATGAACATAATCAGCTCCCTCAAAAATTACTTGACCCTAAAACAACCCGGTCAAACCATGCAAGGCCGAGTACGGCCCTACAATACCACGCTTGAGGGGCTAACCCAGGAGTCGGGTCAATAAAATGAACTCTGCTCGCAAACAAGGTCAAGTCTCTAAAAAGATAATTGGCACCCTGAAACAACTCGCGCAAAAACTATAAAGCCGAGTGCAAAGTCATGCTCAATAAAGCGAATAAAGCAAGCTTGATGAACCATGAACAAACCGCTGACCAAGATCGTGGGGCTCGTATTAGAGTTGGAAATGGCAGAGTCTCCACAAGACAATAAGGGTTAATTCTTCACGATACTCCCACTTGATCAAGTCGAGAAAAATTTATACAAGGGTTAAAATCTTTATGAGATACTCCCACTTGATCAATTCAAGAAAAAATCATAGTCTCCACGAGGTAAGGGTTAACTTCTTCAAAAGATACTCCCACTCCCACTGGCAAAGTAAGTAAAAATTAACCGCTTGAACAATACAAGGACCAGAAACTCTATGAGATAGCCCAAAGTCAGTGGTCACTCCCTCAAAGTGTAAGTCGGAAATCCGGTTATTCCTAAACTAAGCCCATAATCGACTTGGGGATATCAAGGTCGTATTTGCCAAAGAACTTGCACCTTGAAACAACTCGGTCAACAAGTCCAAATGCCAAACAAGGCCAGGTGCGAGCCAATAGCTTTAAGAGGCTCATTACGCAATCCAGTTAACAAAACGGAATTTGCTTACAAATAAATACCTTTAGACACTCAGAGCCCGACGCTCCCGTGTCTGGGGGGGATCATACATATAAAGGGTCAAAATTCAAGACTCAAGCAAGCACAATGGGGTGCAATTAGTGAGCCCAACTAGTTTGTTAGTTGGTTAAAAAAAACTAGTAGGTTGTGAGTTATTAAAAAAGAAGGTGTTAATAGCAATCTGAAATATTTTAATTTTAAAATAAAATAAAACAAAATAGAAAAGGAAAGAGGGAACAGATGAGAACCCTAATCTCATTCTCACCCTCCTCAGCGCCGCACAGCAGAAATGGAATGGAGAGGGAAAGTGGCGAAATCTTCGCCGGTGGAGAGAGAGATGAGATTACGGCGGAGGGAGAGAGAAAGACGAAAGGCGAAGAGAAAGGAGGGTGCGAGAAGAAGAAGAAAACGCGAAGGGAGAAAGGGGGTGAGAAGATGAAGAAAGCGCGAAGGGAGAAAGGGGGTGAGGAGAAGAGGGCGACAGAGAATGAAGAAGAAGAAAAGAGACGCCGGAGGGGGCTACGGTGCTAGCGCTGGCGAGGAGAAAGAGAGAGAGTACTACGGTGGATCGCCGGAGGAAGGCCACGGTGACGACTCCAGCGTCAATGATGGGGTGCGATGGAGAAGGGGACGCGATGAGGGGGGAGAAACGAACGCGACAGAGACGACGGTGAGGGTGGTTTACGGTTTGGGGGAGAAACGAACGCGACAGAGACGATGGTGAGGGTGGTTTACGACGGCGACGGAAACGACGTCGTTCGTGACGTTTGCTGGTGTAAACGACGACAGCCATGTACGGCGTTCTCGTTGGAGGTGACCACCGTCTACGGTGGTCGGTTCTTGATGGTACGGTTCTGTCTTCTGATTTTCGCTGTTTTTTTCTCTGTTTCTATACTATTCTGCTTCTCCTATTCACAGTCATGTAAATCGCTTTTCTTCTACTTCTATTTTTTTTACAGTAGTTAGTATTCAAACTGATTCTCATCCTAATTCGTACAGGTATTTGATCTAATCTATTCACATGTCTGACAATATCTAATGTTACCAAAGTTTCTAACCTAGTTTATATATATACAGTTTTGGTATTTACACTTGAAGAGCATGAATAAAAATGTTGTTAACTAGAATTGACAGATTAACTCATGTATACACTACGTGAACACCTAAGAAAATAAATAACGAATGAACTAACTCGGCTCTCCAGCTTCCGAAAACCTCCTTTTTTTGTTTGTGGTTCTCTGGGTGTGTATCTGCGTATCTCTTATCTGTATCTTTTTTCCAATTCCCCTCTGCCTTTGGACCTAGGATTGACTGTTTATTTATACTGAAAAACTAGGGTTGGCATTTAATTGGTTTTTGACTGGTTTGACTGGGCTTTTGCAGGTCTGATAATGTGGGCTTGCTGAGCAGTCTTGGAGAGCAAGAACAGCCCCAGAGATTTGCTGATGCTGCTCCCTTTTTATTTTCATTTTTTTGTATTTTTTGTATTTTTGACTATTGTTTTTTTGCGTTTTTGGGATAGTTTGGACTCTAAACACTCCTAAATTGTAAATGAAATAAAATTTGATTTTTTTGACATTTTTGACTCAAAACAAATTAAATAGACAAAATAAAAATAATAAAAGAAGTTGAGCAAAATACAAAAGCGAAATCGGGCCCAACTAGACAAATGCGCTAGAACAAGGCCCAAATAGAACAAATAGGCCCGCTAACACTAAAAATTAAATAGGAACCACGTTCATGGGCCCAACTCAAAATGATAAGCCCAATTTGTATATGTGTAGGCCCAATAACCCAACTGTTGGCCCAATTACACAAATGGCATCTTAACGACATTCGCATGACACCGACACGCGTTAACAGGACTCGAGACTTGCAAAAAAATGCGACCTAGTAAATTAAAACACTATTAACAGGAGCTCGGACAAAATTGGGGTATAACAGCTGCCCCTCTTTATTTGGATTTTACCAAGAAATATGAATTGCGCGAGACATATTTCGAAGGTAAAATAGAAATAAAGAATTCAGAAATTATACCAATTTTGTCCATTTGGAGAAACCCGAATTTCCCCTTTTTTTGTTTTTTTTTTTGGAAAGATAGACACTTTCGTGTTGATGCGAAAACAGTAAATGAACACTGACGTGCAAACAGAAAAGGTAAAATGGGCATTTGCGTGCAGGCAGAAAAGTAAAATGGGCACTTGTCGTGCAGACAGAAAAGTAAATGGGCACTTGGCGTGCAAACAGAAAAGTAAATGGGCACTTGGCGTGCAGAAAGCGGTAAATTGCCCAGGTTGCCTAAAACCTGTAATCCTTAAACGAACTCTTGATGAATCCGAGTTTGCACGTGGCTTTGAGGAGCACGCTTCCTATTGGCCTTTTCGAGCGACCGGGGGGATCGTTATCAGCTCCGGAACTGATATACTGATCAATGCACGGCGTCCACTGTATCTTAGGCTGATACAACTATTCCGTTGAACCTCACATGGGGCTGCGGTCCATCGCGTTGCTCGTACGCGACGTGAGACCTGGGCAGAAGGGAGCGATGATCTCTGTGCTCCAATCCACAATGCGTGCTTGAGCGCTCTCTTTTCTATTATATATATATATATATATATATATATATATATATATATATATATATATATATATATATATATTATTTTATTTTTATTTTTTTTTTATTTTTTTTTTATTTTTTTTTTGAACCTCCAACTTGTGGGAACATTTTCTGGAATCTGGGGGCGAGGGCTAACACCGAAGTGCTCATCCTCTCTTTGTACCTGTAACTGAAAATGAACAAATGCATGCAACGCAAATGCCATGATTGCTGTTTTCTTTTTCTTATGATGAATGATGAGCTTCTTATTTCCTTTGTCTATGTCGGATGACTGCATGATCTTCTACTGTTCTTATATGCTTTGATGAATGCAATGATTTTCCCTTTCTTCTCTGGTCTGTACGCAATGCATGATTTTCTTTTTTTCTCTTGCTTATGTCTGATGAATGCATGATTTTCTCCTGTTCTTATATGTCTTTTTCTCTTTCTCTAGCTTCTCTTCTTTCTTTTTCTTTCTTTTCTTTTCTTTTTGTAGCTCTCTTGGCTCTTCTCTTTTCTCTCTTTTGGCTTCTCTTTTTGCTCTTTTAAGAATCATGGGTATGCGAATGCAAAGCTTTGATGGAAGGCTCATGTATTTTAATGGAATGACATGCAAGGGTAAACCTTTTTTTTTTTATGAAATGGGAATGTTGCTATAAAATGATGAATAACATGAAATGATGAATGACATGGGGTGTTCTAGCTTTTTTTTTTCTTCTATGAGATGCCAGTATTGATGTGATGCAACTGTATTTGCTTTGATGTTTGAATGCAAATGTATGCGGTGATTGATGCTTTGATGAATGAAATGCTCCTGTTCTAACTTCTGTTTGTTTCTTTTTGCTTCTTCTATGAAATGCAAACATTAATATGATGCAATGCTCTGATGTTTGATGCAATGATTCTTGTTCCCCCTTTTTTTTATGGAAATGCTGACGTTAATATGATGCATATGCACTGCTTTAATGTTTGATGATTGAATGACAAAGGAATGTTTGTGAAATGATGAATGATATGGAATGCTTTTGTGTTGCTTTTGTGGTTTCTCTTCTTTTTTTTTCTTTTTTTTTTCTTTTTTTTTTTGTGAAATATCTGATGCAAAATGTAATGCTCTAGTGATGAATGGCATGCAATGATTTTGTTCTTTTCCTTTTTATGAAGTGCGAGCATTAATATGATGCCAATGCAATGAAAAGATTTCTGCTTTTTCTGTGCAACTAACGTGGAACGTTTTTCTTTTTTTGCTGTGTGATGAATGCACAAAATGTGAAGATGCAAATGTAATGCTTTGATGCATATGCTATAATGCCTAGATGCATGAGGTAAACATTTTTGTGATGATGAGATGCGAGCCTTTGAATGCAAGGACTTGAGATGATTATTGACCATTCTGTTGAAAAATTGAATTTGATTCAAACTCTGGTGTTCTCAAGGTTTTTATTTACAAACAACCTCACTTGTTTTCTCTTTCTTTCCATGATGACCGAATTTTATATATCACGTAAACAACTTGTGTTCTCTCCTTTGAAGCATTTTCTAGTAAGCATGCATAGGAGTGCAAATGTGAATGAATGAGTCAGTTAACTTGGAATTGGTTTAGGGCATGGACATTTATGGCAAGTGAAGGAATGACAGACATGGTTATTGCCGAAGCTTGTGAGGGATCAAGAGATACAAGATTGCCCCAATTCAGGTCTTTGATGAGTGAATAGTTTGCCCTTGTCTTGTGGTGACAACAACTAGGGGTGTAGAAGATGATGAATTGGGAACGCTTTGGCTCTTGGGATGAAAGCTGGAATGAAAGGGGTTTTGCTTCAACCCACAGAATTTGACGTTGCCCCAGTCATAACAAGGACAAAGCTGCCCCAATCAGAATGACGAGGTCTTGTTTAGGATAGTGAGTTGAGAGATTGCCCCGGTGAGGTTTTTATGGGAATGAATGAGGTGAAGGAATGGGAATGCACTTGCCCCACTTTGGAATGACATTGACAACTGGAGTGACATGGGATGGGCATTGAACAGACTTTCCCAGGACTAGGGTATGTGGGTGGTGAAGAGAATGCCCCAACTTTCGGGTCTGAGTGGTATTCTCAGTGCAAATCTTTGGTTCTCTACTGATGTCTTGACTTTTGGTGCGAAAGAATCCTTACCTGGTGATCTCTAAACCTTGTTTTAATGCATCTTGAATGTGTTTTGGAGTGCAAGTCCCTCTTTTTTATTTTGTCAGCTTTCTTTTTTCTGACTGTTTGTTTTTGTTTCCCCAGTTCTCTTTTTTCTGAGGGTTTATTCTTTCTTGATCACCTTTCTTTTTTCTGATCGTTTGTTTTTCTTTTGAGCAAACACATTGTACATAGATAAGCTTGTTCGTCCTAAGATTAGAATTTGAGTGAACAAAAGCAACCAGTCATTGATCGGAATGGACTTTTCGGGATTGTGGTGTTTTGTGGAGGAAGGAGGGTTAGGCTTAATGAAGTGTTTGAGGCTAATGGGAGGATGAGTTTTGTTCGGCATTGATTGACGGTTAATGGTCTATGAGGAAGATGGTTATTGGGCTTGTTTGGGCTCTGTTAAAGCAAATTCGTGTCTCATGGTAGAATGACTAAGGGGTTTGATGTTGAGGCCAAAGGAAGTGTTTGAAGGATTATGGAATCAGGTGTTAGAATGATGAAGTGTTTGAAGGTTTATTTAGACAAGGATCTCTTGTGTTTTGTGGTAACATGTACCAGCTCACCACTTACATTTCTTTTGTATTTTCTTTCGTTTTGGGATTTTCATTTTTGAATCCCCTTTTTTTTGATTTTTTTTTTGACTCGGGTGAGCTGATAAAAAGTGATGCACTGTTTTTTTATTTGGCGTGATCCTTGTCTAGGGTGATTTTTGGATTTTGGTTTTTGTTGGCTTAAGGTGGGTAGGAAAGGGACTTTCTGGGATTTTGGGGTTTTTGAGGAGATGGCCAAACTTCATTTCAAATCCTGATTGCTTATTTCTGTAAGACTTAACTTTAGGACAATAATTTATCTATCTTCATGTGTTTGCTCTTTTTTCCTTTTTGTGCCCTAATTTTTGCCTGGACAGCTCTTTGCGAGTTTTCAGTCCACCGGGCGCTCCTTTTTGCCTAGGCCGCCCTTTGCGGGTTTTCAACCTAGCGAGCTCGTTTTCTTATTTATTATATTATTATTATTATTATTATTATTATTATTATTATTTTTTGAGAGACTTGCACTGAAGAAATATGATATTAATCAAGGGGAATTAATGATCACAGACTTGCCCCAGCATGGAGGACTTGAACCAAAAGTCAAATACGCACTGATGGGGAGAACATGCACTTTATGGGTGGACGGGGTGGGGCTAGACTTGGACGGGAAACTGTGGTAAGGGAGGAAAACCAACGGACTCAAACAAGAGAATGTACTCATAGCATGCACGCTCATTAGAAGAATGCTTCAGAGAGTTAACATCAGTTAAAAATTTGTTTTTTCTTTGATACACTATTTCAGCCTTTTGTCATAGAATAGATGGGATGCAGTGCTTTTGAAAGAAATGCAAATGAGCTATTGATTTGAAAAACTGAGTGCCTTGGAACACCATGAGTTTGCAACCAAGTAAGGATAAACTTTTTCAAAAAGGATGATTGTTTCGCAAGAACGTTGTCATACCCTAATTTTGTCCGCCTAGGTCGAAACCCTAATTTTCAAACAAAAAATAAGTAAGTTAAGGTTTAGCATTCATTCATAATGTCATGAATACCATCATTCATGCATTTCAAAGTTTTGAAAGTCATCTTAGGATTAGGGATGCATTGCATTGCCTTTTATAGCATTTTCAGAGTTTTTCAAGACCAAGGGCATTTTGGTCATTTTCGAAAAATGAGACATTTCTCAGCAAAAAAATCATTTCTTGCATACATTTTAGATTTTAGGGCCATTTTAGAGTTTTGAAGTAATTCTTGAAAAGAAAATGCATTTTGAACAAGGATTAGGGTTCTAATGATCAAAAGGGCATTTTGGTCATTTTTCGCAAGAGATGATTTTCTCGCCAAAAATGCACATCATCAAAAAGTACATTTTTATTCTATCAAGGATAATTTTTGTACAATTTTTTAGGAGGAAAACCCTAGTCAAAATAATTAAAAATGTATTTTTTCATTTTTAGTGCATAGAAAAATAAAAAGGGACCATTAAATATTCCTCAATTTTTAAGTGACAATTTTTATTGTCATAGGTGACTAGAGGGAATATTTTATGTTGCCCAAAAGCATGTGACACATTTTCAATAGTTGCATTCCCATTATTTCCCATGCCCAAAAATTTCAATTTCAAAAACAAAAAAGGAAGTGTCTTCAATAAGACAAAATACCAAAAAAACAAGTTTTTTTTTTCTCCTTATCCCCCCACCTACGAATTCTCTCTCTCTCTCTCCAATTTCTTCCACACTCTTCCATTATACCCTCTTTGGTAAATTACTCCACTCACTTACACTAACCTATTCATAAGAAAACCCAAAGTTCCCTCTTTGGTAACAATTCTCCCCCAAAATGCCCTTAACCCTACTTCACATAAAATATCTCTTCTAAAATAAGAAATTCATTTTTCTTTTCCTTTTTCTTTCCTCTAAATTTCGCCCCCCACTCTCCATATCTCTCACATTTTTGTGTTTCTTCAACACCCTCAATCCATGTGATGATGCATCTCCACCCTCCATTCAAAATCAAAACTCAATCCTAGAGCACATCAAAATCACAAAGACTAAACTACCCTTAGACCTAATTTCATCCTATAAATACTCCCTCATTCCCACACCTAAAGCCTCTTCTCTTTTTGCTCATTCTCTCCTACACAAAAACCCTAGCACACCTCCTCTCCCTCTCCTTCCCTCATCAAGGCCGTAGCCCCTTCCTCCCCTCTTCCACATATTCCCTTCAAAAATCAACCACCAAATCCTCCATTTCTTGTTAGATCACCATCTTTCCTTCCATTCTCTTCAAGGTTGCATCATCAAATTGCTAAGAGCTAGTGATTTTTGAGCTTATCATCTCCTTCTTCATTTCATTGTAGTTTTGAGGTAATCCTTGAAGCTTTGCACCTCATATTTAATTTTCTTGCATAATTCCTCCTCTACTCCAAACTCCTTCTTGATTGTTGTTTGCTTTGAGAATCCATTTCAAACATTTTGACAAAGACTTAGGGAGCTTTGGGTGTTTGAGATGGGTCCTTGGCCTTGAAGGAGTTGTTCTTCTACTTGAATAATTTCCCTTGCATCTTTACATATTTTTGCACTAGATTTCATACACAAATTTGTTGTTTAAGCATTTCGCATATCATGAAAAATTAGGGTTGATGTGATTTTGTTGCACTTCTTTGCTTAATCATATAAATCCTTGCAAAAAAATAGATCTATATTTCTTTGTGTTAATTTTGGTGTTTTCTTTATTAAATAAAATGTGGATCTATGTTTCCCTTGGTTCACATGCTTATAGATCTAAAAATATTTTCAAGTTCATTTTGTTGTTGTTCTTTGTTTGGTGATGTTTAATCTTGTTACTAGTATTTCATCTTAGTGTTAAATGTTACCTTTGTTGTTTGATGATTTAGCAATATGATTCCCACTAGTGCCTAGTGCACCTTAACCTAAGTGGTGAAGATTGCTAGAAATGACTCAATTTAGTTTATGTGTCCATTCATTTTTGTGTCTTAGTTTGCTTGTTGTAAATTGTTGATGATAGGCAAATTGATTCCCACTAGTGCCTAGTGCACTTTTCTCAAAGTGAGAGGATTGCTCTATATGATTCAACTTGGTTTTAGTGTTTATTTACTTTTTACCTTTTTACTTTACCATTCATTAACTTTTTACCAAAACATAAAAATATTTTACTACTTTGGTTTTAACCACTCACTTACTTTTTACTTTACCATTCATTAACTTTTTACCAAAACATAAAAATATTTTACTACTTTGGTTTTAACCACTCACTTACTTTTTACTTTACCATTCATTAACTTTTTACCAAAACATAAAAATATTTTACTACTTTGGTTTTAACCACTCACTTACTTTTTACTTTACCATTCATTAACCTTTTACTAAAACATAAAAAGATTTTACCACTTCCCATTCACTTCATGCATTTTTACTTTACCATCTCATTAAATAATTACCATTCACTTCATGCATTTTTACTTTACCATCTCATTAAATAATCACCATTCACCTCATGCATTTTTACTTTATGCATTTTTACTTTACCATCTCATTAAATAATTACCATTTACCTCATGCATTTTTACTTTACTTTTCACTAACTTCTTACTTAAAGTTTTACAACTTATCAACTTGCAAAAAGACCCAAAACATTTTCTAGTTTACATTTATAACTTTTCAACTTTATAAAATCAACCCAAAAATACTCTTTACCACTTTTTCCTAAGACTCTAAAAACACCAAAACATTTCACCTTTTCCTAAGAATAAGGTAACTAAATTTTTACCACTTTTTATGACATACTCTCACACACTTGCACTTAAATAAAACCTTATTCACTCTCTTGCATTCTCATTTGCTTGTATCTCTTGCATACTCTCTTGTTTTAATCTCCATGCCTTTTCATATATTCATATCTCTTGCATATTCATTTGCACTCTCACTTGTTAGTACCTCATGCATCCTTACTTGTTTATACTTCTTGCATCCTCACATGTCCATGCATTCATTAATCAAATGCTCATGCATTCTTGTACGCTCATGCATCTTTGTATATACTCATTCTTGCGTTCATCCTCACATGTCCATGCATTCATTAATCAAATGCTCATGCATTCTTGTACGCTCATGCATCTTTGTATATACTCATTCTTGCATTCATTCTTAAATGTTCATGCATTCGTTAATATCATGTCTTGCATTCAATAACCAAATGATCATGCATTCATGCCATGTCAATTACTTCAAAATCAAACAAAATTGCATTCAATAACGCTCATTCATTCCTTGCCTAATCATGCATCATCGCTCACATGTTCATTCACCTAACCGAGAATACTCTATGCCTATGATCAATTGTATTCCTTTGTTCTTGATGCCATTTGAATGTCTTGACTTAATTGTGCACAAACCCTTTTACACAATCATGTGCCCTTATAAGACTACCAACATGTGTAGCATAGAGGCATATGTGCCCCTCTTGAGATTGCTTCCAACGTGTGTAGCAATTCTCCTTCACACACAAACACAATTGTTTTGAGAACTTTGTCTTGCATCTTGGACAATTAAATCTCTTGATTATATTGGCATGCTTAATCTTAATTGATGATCAACATGTTTATGATTGCTTGATTAGTTTGAATATGTTTGAATTTCATTCATTCATTTTGCATTTGGTTTTGGACATAGAGTTCGATTAAAAATGATTTACTTATTTTCTAAAACTCTTTTCCAAACCAATTAATTTTCAAAGCATTTTCAATAAACAAAAATAAGCGAATAGTGGAGGTCACCCATAACCTTTGTTAGTTTGATCTCTATGAACGCTCTTCAATTTCACATGAGTACTTAGCAATGATTACCCATAACCTTTGTTAGTTTAATCATTCGCTAACGCTCGCCCTACTTCTAAAACCTTTTCAAAAAACATTTTTACTAGAACTACGTAGCTTTGATCCCTCTTCCGGAGAGGGTACGTAGGAGCAGGTCGTAACCCGTCAAGCACACTTTTAAAAAAAAAATCTTCTTTTTGTCACCCAATTGCGAAAAACCCTTAAACCGTTTTCCAAGCACACTTTTCAAAAAAAGGAAAGAACTACGTAGCTTTGAATTCTCCATCGCACCAGGAGATACGTAGGAGCGGGTCACATCCCGTCAAGCGCATCAAAAAAAATCTTCACTTTCACAACAATAAAAACCTCCATTTTCAAAACAAACAAAAAATGTTTTCAAACCCATTGTTGTTAGTAGCTAATCAGAACCGTAGTTCGTCTAGCTATTGACATCGATGTCCTTTCTCCAAAAAGAACGATAAGCGATGACCACCCATAGCCTTTGCTAGTTTGGTCATCAAACAAATCAATCCTTTTCAAAAAAGGCTTTCAAAAAGAAAATAAAAACAAGTTGTTACTAACGGTCACCCCGAACCTTAGTTCGTTTGACTAGCGGTAGCGACTCCTTTTGAGTACTTAGCGGTGATTACCCATAGCCTTAGCTAGTTTAATCACTCGCTAGTACTCATCCTATTTCGAAAACTCACCTAAAAAGTTAAAAAACAAAAACCAAGGCAGAACTACGTAGCTCTGAGTTCTCCATTGTATCGGGAGATACGTAGGAGCGGGTCGTTACCCCCGTCGAGCTCTTTTCTAAAAAACTCTCTTTTTCCCCCTCTTTACATAAGTTTTCCATTAATTTCCCATCCATCTTCAAATAAGAATAAAATAGGCAAATCTAGGTGTTCTTCAAATCAAACATTAAAACCACACAATTTAATTAGAGGTTCCCTTTCAGTAGAAAGGAGGAATGGGGTGCTAATACCTTCCCCATTCCTAACCGACCCCCGAACCCATATCTCTAGTTTTCAAAAGACCACCCGCCTTGTAAAAAAGACCTTTTTTCAATGTTTTGGTCTAAAAACTAAAATATTGGTGGCGGCTTCACAATTTTCTACGTTGTACATTGAAGAACCCTAAACGGGATTTTTCGGGGTACAACAGCTGGCGACTTCACTGGGGATCTTTTTTTAAAAAAAGGACGAGGGTCAAGCCTAACTAACTAAAACGTGTGGTTCAATGTGTTGCGATTTGATTAATATCCTGTTTGCCTTTCTTTCTTATAATTAATTGTAAGCATAGGTATTTGTCTTCTTCCACTCCTCTTCTTTTATTTGCTTATGTTCATGCATTTCCCCATATTCTCTCATGTCCCCTCTTCTTGGCTCCTCTTCTAAAGGTAAGCAATATTCTTGTTTATAGATATCTTAGGAATGAAACCCTAGGGTAGATAACTTGATATTGATTGCTGTTTTCTGGACTGGTCTGGTTTTCATTTGCAGGTGGGGTAGTGCTAGGGAAAATGCCCTTGACACACACTACACATGCACCTTGTGATTACATACTTTGAGTGGGACCATAACCCAGGTCTGCAAAAACTTAGGAGAGTGGATTCGAGTAGTGAGAGCCCATCAGGACCTTTGTCCGTTTGGCTACTTGCGAAAGTTTCAACCAGAGTTGTGCTCTTTCATGATGCCTCACACCTAGCAGTTTGCTGCATTTGTGGGGAATTTTGTGAAAGAGACTGTGGCTCTGGTGGCCTTGTGGGGGAGTGAATAGAGCCATGTGGAAGGATTACCCCATAGATTGCCCTAGATCGTAGGTCTCACCTCTTTTTAGGTCACAAGGGCTTTTCCAAATTGTGTGTTGCATTATCACATTTAGCTAAGTTCTTTTCTTTCAATGATTTTCGAAAAAAAAAAAAAAGGAAAGGGTTGCCATCGTAGACTTCTCTTTTGCCGGTCCGTACGAAATAACATATGGCCCACTTCATTTTCAAAAAAGAAAGAAAGAAAGAGTTACCGCTGTAGCCTTTCTCATACCGGTCCATATGAAATGACGTACGGTCCTCATTTTCAAAAAATAATGATATTTTTCCCTTCATCAAATAAACCAGCGCGTGAGGCGGCACGTAGCGTGGCTCCTCAATTTTTGAACTTCCGTCCATATGCATCGCCTTTTATTTTTTTTCCACGCGCATCATTCACATCATAGTCGCATCATGCCGCATTCATTTACTTGCATCCATATAACATCTCATTTGCATTTGCTTCCCGGGGATCACCGAACAACGTACCGTCTTGTCATAGGTGCATCAGAATGGAATCAAATAGCAAGGCTTCACTTGCTTCTCGCTTCCCAGTTTTGAAGAAGGCTGATTTGCTATTTCGATTCCTCGTTTACTTCACTTCCTAAATCAAAAAAGAAAAAGTTTATGCGCTTATGACAAGATAAGGCATCCCGTGGTTCCCGGCATCAAGCAAACTTTGTCCATGCATCCATTCATGCATTTTTCTTGATTCTTATGCAATAAATGTCAAAACAAACATAAAATCATACATTATCATTTCATGCGCATACATTTGTATCTCGTTCATACTCATTCATTTGCATACTTACATCATGCATTACATAAAACAATATTTTGAAAAAAAACATACATATATCCTGCATCCTGCATCATTGCATCACTGCATCATTGCATCATTGCATCATTATATCATTGCGTCATTTGCATTAAATAAATTTCCAATTTTGAAAGAATCATTCATCCTGCATTTCATTTCATTGCATAAAAATGAAAAAACAATTATCATTTGCATAGCATAAGCATTCATAAGCATTATTTAGGGACCCAGTAGAACTACGTAAGCTTTGATTCCTCATTACAATGGGGATACGTAGGAACGGGTCATACCCCGTCAAGCACATTTTTCTAAAACCCCTTTTTTCCAGTAAATCATTTGCATCTCCAAATAATTTTCAAAATCATGTTCCAAAACTAAAAATCAAAAAATTGAAGAGTTTCCAATGCATGCATCTTCTCTAAACAAAGAAAAAATAGAAAAGCTCTTCATGTAAAAGCTCAATGAGCAAAAGTGCACCTTCGAATGACGAAGGGTAATATCTCAAATTTGTGTGTGCACTACAAATTTGAGATGTTACTCCACGATATCGGGGCACTTTGACCCTATCAAGTGAGGTTTGTTTTCAAATAAGAGAATAAGTTTGAGTTAACCAAATGTCGAAGCATTTCAGTATATTGCGTGAAGTATTGAGTCAGGATCCACTCAATGTTTCATGCAAGTTACTCAGAGTAACGACAATTGGTTGCCTCACGCCATCATTTTTTTTTAAAAAAAAGAAGATTTTGAAAGAAGAAAAGAAGAAAGGGTTACCGTTGTAGCCTTTCTCTTACTGATTCATACGGAATAACGTAAGGCCCGCATTTTCCAAAAAAAAAGAGCTTGAATTATTGGCAATAAAAACCCTTTCATTTATCCTGCATACACGTAGAGCATCATCATCATACATAAAACAAAATTTTCAAAAAAAGGTAAAAAGCAAAACTTTCAAAAAATCAGCATAGTCTTTTCTTTTACCGGGCTACATGAGGTGATATTCCCAAAATTTCAGTCACCCCAAACCCGAAAAAAATGTTTTCATCTTATTCTTTCACATGCATGTCAAGTCACATTATCGCCGTCATTTTCATATAAAGACATCATTTGCACTGCATAAAACAAAAACTTGATAAAATTCATACATGCATTTTTCTCTATCTCATTTAGGTTTGTCAGGAGTGCATTCTCTGCACGTGTGCGTTTCCATTCACTAAGGCTTTTTTACTAATTTTCTCGAAAAATCCAAAAATCGTGTCTTATTAGAAGCGCGTCTCATGCATTATTGTTGTCCTTTTTCACACATCATGAAAAAATGATACATTAACATCCCATCTTGCATGCATTTCCATTCAATAAAAATAATGTCTCTCCACGCATTTTTTTTTTTAATAAAAAAAATCATTGTGAGTATCATGCATTTCATTGCATAAAAAAAATGAAAACAAGAAAGCATCTCATTCATAATCATGAACAAAAGTCATCATCAAATTTATTCAAAATGTAACATTCATGCATCATTTCATTAACCTCATCACTTTAGTTCAAATACGCCATTCCTCCATAAATGCATCTTTCAAAAAAGGGAAGGGGCATTGGCATTTCATACTTTGCCTTGCCTCTAAAAAAAAAAATCATCATTTAGAAAAAAGCATCACTCCTGCATCTTTCATCATTCAAAAGAAAAAAGGGGCATCGGCATTTCATATCTTGTCTTGCCTCTATAAAGATCATCATTCTTGCATCATTCATTATCCAAAGATGCATCCGCATTTCATATCTCGTCTTGCATAAAAAGAAAACATCAAAAAGAAAATACTTTTAGAATAACCACACTTTTCAAGTTCATCCATGCATGGCATACAACAAAAATGTTGTGATGAGAGACGAGATGTTCTTGCAAAGTAATCTTTCTTTTTTGGAAAAGTTTACCCTCACTCATTTGCAAACTCAAGGGGTTCCAAAGCACTCAGTTTTTCACATCAGTAGCTCATTTGAATTTCCTTCAAAAAAAAAAAAAAAAAAAAAACATTACATCTCATCCATTCCATGATAAAAGACCGAAACAGTTCATCAAGAAAGTTTTTATATCATGTTTTAACCAATGTTAACTCTCTGTGAAGCGCTCTTCTAGTAAGCATGCATGCCAGGTGCAGTTTCCCTTGTTTGAGTCAGTCAGTTTCCTTCCTTGTCATCATCACCATCCAAGTCTAACCCCGCCCCGTCCACCCATAAAGCGTTCCCCTATCAGTGCATACTTGACTTTTTGGTTCATTTTAACACTTTAAGGCCTCCATGCTGGGGCAAGTCTGTGATCACTAAGTTTCCTTGTCGATGTCATATACCTTGAGTGCAAGTCTTCCAAAAATAATATAATAAACAAGAAAATAAGCTCGCTAGGTTGAAAACCCGCAAAGGGCGGCCTAGGCAAAAAAAAGGGCGCCCGGTGGATTGAAAACTCGCAAAGAGCGGTCCAGGCAAAAGTTAGGGCATAAAAAAAAAATGCAAAGAAAAGTGCAAGCACATGAAGGTAGATAAATCATTGTTCCAAAGTGAAGTCTTACAGAAATAAGCAATCGGGATTTGAAATGAAGTTTGGCCATACCCTCAAAAACCCAAAATCCCAGAAAATCCCTTTCCTACCCACCTTAAGCCAAGAAAATCCCAAAGAGAAAAACAAAATCCTCTCCTACCCACCGTAAGCAAAAAAAAGCCAAAAATCCAAATGTTACCTTAGACAAGGATCATCAAAAAAAACAGTGCATCGTTCTTTATCAGTTCACCCAAGCTCAAAAAAAAAAAAAAAAAAAATTTCAAAAATGAAAACCCCAAAAACAAGAGATACAAAAGAAATATCAGTGGTGAGTTGATACGTGTTACCACAAAACCCAAGAGATCCTTGTCTCAATAAACCTTCAAACACTTCATCATTCCCATACACCCCCTTCCATAAACCGCAAACACTTTCCTTTGACCTCGACGTCCCGCCCCTCACAAACCCTTAGCCAGGAATAAAATTTCCAAACACCCTATCAAGCCATTTAACCCTCATAGACCATTAACCGTCAAATCAATGCCGAATAAAGAATCATCCTCCCATCAACCTCAAACACTTTGATAAGCCCAATTATCCCTCCTCCACGAAACACCACAATCCTGAAATGTCCAATCCGATCAATGACCGGTTGCTTTCGTTTTCTCATGTTTTAATCTTAGGACAACTAAGTTTATCTGTCTACAATGTGTTTGCTCAAAAAAAAAAAAACAAACAATCAGAAAAAAGAAAGCTGATCAAAAAAAAAAACAAACCCTCGGAAAAAAGAAGTGAGGGAGCAAAAACAAACAGTCGGAAAAAAGAAAGCTGACAAAATAAAAGAGGGACCTGCACTCCAAAACAGCGTCAAACTGCATTAAAACAAGGTTTAGTGATCACCAGGTGAGGCTTCTTTCACACCAAAAGTCAAGACATCAGTAGAGAACCAAATATTTGCACTGAGAACGTCACTCAGATTCAAAGTTGGGGCATTCTCTTCACCACCCACCCACCCTGGTCTTGGGAAAGTCTGTTCAAATGCCCATCCCATGTCACTCCAATTGTCAATATTTCCAAAGTGAGGGCAAGTACATTCCCATTCCTTTACCTCATTCATTCCCATAAAAAAACCTCACCGGGGCAATCTCTCAAATCACTATCCTAAACAAAGCCTTGTTATTCTAACTGGGGCAGCTTTGTCCTTGTTATGACTGGAGCAACATCAAACTTTGTGGGGTGAGACAAAATCTCTTTTGCACCTTTCATTTCAAAAGCCGAAGCATTCCCAATTCATCATCTTCTACACCCCTAGTTGTCGTCACCACTAGACAGGGGCAAGTTATTCATTCGTCAGAGACATGAATTGGGGCAATCTTGTATCTCTTGATCCCTCATAAGCTTCAGCAATAACCATGTCTGTCATTTCTTCACTTGCCATAAACATCCATACCCTAAACCAATTCCAAGTTAACTGACTCATTCATTCACATTTGCACTCCTATGCATGCTTACTAGACAATGCTTCAAAGAGAGAGAACACAAGTTAGTCATGCGATATCTCAGATTCAGTCGTCATTGGAAGGAAGAGAAAACAAGTGAGCTTGTTTGTAAATAAACACCTTGAGAACACCAGAGTTTTAAGCAAAACTAGTTTTTTCAAAAAAAATGATCCAGATTCACCTCCACTTTTGTTTTGCATCCAAAGTCTCGCGTCTCATCATCTCAAAAATGTTTAATCATGCATATCGTATTTTTCGCTCCATGCATTTGGGCGTTCCATTTTGTTTATCATAGTGTCTCATTTGCATCGTGCCAACATCATCATTTTATGGAAGGCAACAAAAAAAAGAAACAACGGACGAAAAAAAATCATTCCATCAAGCATCAAAGCATTGCATCAAAAAGAAAGAAAAAGCAAAACACGTCATCCCATGTCATAATATTCGCATCCAAGCATTTCATTCAAATCATATTCACATTTGCATTTCATGCACTCATCGCATCCCATCATTACAAAAATGTTTCTGTATCCCAGCCACTAATGTCATCACACTATGCATCATAACATTAGCATCCAAACATTTCATTTGCATTCGCATTTAATGCATTCATCCAAAATGCCTATGTTTCCCAATAAACTATTTCATATCATGCATCAAAGTATTGCTTTTGCATCCTCACAGAGCAAAAGAGCAAACAAAAAACAAATAAGCAGAAAACAGAAAGCTGCTCAAAGCAAACAGAATAAACAAAAAATAAACAAGCAGAAAAAAGAAAGCTGCTTAAAGAAAACAAACAGCATAAACAAAGACAGAAGAATTGCAGAAAACGGAACATAAGAAGAACACACCATCTTCATATCATTCATCATTCTCATACCATTCATACCATTCATCGCTTCATGGCATCAAACAGTAGTGCATTACACTTTCAATTTGTATCTCAGAAGAACGAAGAAATAACAGAAAAAGCATTCCACCAAAGTCAATCATTGCATTCATATGCATTCAAGTGCATGCGTTTCATGTACCAGTCAAGATAGAAGTTACCTCAGACTAGATAGTCTCAACCCAGAGTTAGTAAACTCCATCAACCCAGAGTTAGTAAACTCCATCAATCCAGATCACAACATCGTGTACGAGCACGCGATGGATCCATCAGACTTCGTCAAGTCCTTCGGATTAGTTATGTCAACCTAAGGCATAATGGACATCCTTTGATCAAATCAGTTCCGGACCTGATGTTGATCGGCCGCTCGAGAAGGCCACCCCTAAGCTCGGACTCAACAAGAGTCCGTTAGAAGGTTTTTAGGCAACCTCCGAATTCAAGACCCCAGCGTCCCTTCAGAACCCCAGTGTTCATTCAGGATCCAAGCATCCCTTCAGGACCCAAGTGTCCATCCAGGTTACTTTCTTTACTGCTTTCTTTATAGCTTTATTTCCTGCTTTTTGAGGGCGGGCATTTCATTTAAGTAAAAAAAAGGAGAGAAAATTCGGGTTTTCCCAAGCAGACAAAATCAGTATAATTTCTGAATTCTTTATTTCTATTTTGCCTCGGAATATGTTTCGGCCAATTCATATTCCTTGTCAAAATCCAAATAAAGAGGGGCAGCTGTCATACCCTAATTTTGTCCGCCTAGGTCGAAACCCTAATTTTCAAACAAAAAATAAGTAAGTTAAGGTTTAGCATTCATTCATAATGTCATGAATACCATCATTCATGCATTTCAAAGTTTTGAAAGTCATCTTAGGATTAGGGATGCATTGCATTGCCTTTTATAGCATTTTCAGAGTTTTTCAAGACCAAGGGCATTTTGGTCATTTTCGAAAAATGAGACATTTCTCAGCAAAAAAATCATTTCTTGCATACATTTTAGATTTTAGGGCCATTTTAGAGTTTTGAAGTAATTCTTGAAAAGAAAATGCATTTTGAACAAGGATTAGGGTTCTAATGATCAAAAGGGCATTTTGGTCATTTTTCGCAAGAGATGATTTTCTCGCCAAAAATGCACATCATCAAAAAGTACATTTTTATTCTATCAAGGATAATTTTTGTACAATTTTTTAGGAGGAAAACCCTAGTCAAAATAATTAAAAATGTATTTTTTCATTTTTAGTGCATAGAAAAATAAAAAGGGACCATTAAATATTCCTCAATTTTTAAGTGACAATTTTTATTGTCATAGGTGACTAGAGGGAATATTTTATGTTGCCCAAAAGCATGTGACACATTTTCAATAGTTGCATTCCCATTATTTCCCATGCCCAAAAATTTCAATTTCAAAAACAAAAAAGGAAGTGTCTTCAATAAGACAAAATACCAAAAAAACAAGTTTTTTTTTTCTCCTTATCCCCCCACCTACGAATTCTCTCTCTCTCTCTCCAATTTCTTCCACACTCTTCCATTATACCCTCTTTGGTAAATTACTCCACTCACTTACACTAACCTATTCATAAGAAAACCCAAAGTTCCCTCTTTGGTAACAATTCTCCCCCAAAATGCCCTTAACCCTACTTCACATAAAATATCTCTTCTAAAATAAGAAATTCATTTTTCTTTTCCTTTTTCTTTCCTCTAAATTTCGCCCCCCACTCTCCATATCTCTCACATTTTTGTGTTTCTTCAACACCCTCAATCCATGTGATGATGCATCTCCACCCTCCATTCAAAATCAAAACTCAATCCTAGAGCACATCAAAATCACAAAGACTAAACTACCCTTAGACCTAATTTCATCCTATAAATACTCCCTCATTCCCACACCTAAAGCCTCTTCTCTTTTTGCTCATTCTCTCCTACACAAAAACCCTAGCACACCTCCTCTCCCTCTCCTTCCCTCATCAAGGCCGTAGCCCCTTCCTCCCCTCTTCCACATATTCCCTTCAAAAATCAACCACCAAATCCTCCATTTCTTGTTAGATCACCATCTTTCCTTCCATTCTCTTCAAGGTTGCATCATCAAATTGCTAAGAGCTAGTGATTTTTGAGCTTATCATCTCCTTCTTCATTTCATTGTAGTTTTGAGGTAATCCTTGAAGCTTTGCACCTCATATTTAATTTTCTTGCATAATTCCTCCTCTACTCCAAACTCCTTCTTGATTGTTGTTTGCTTTGAGAATCCATTTCAAACATTTTGACAAAGACTTAGGGAGCTTTGGGTGTTTGAGATGGGTCCTTGGCCTTGAAGGAGTTGTTCTTCTACTTGAATAATTTCCCTTGCATCTTTACATATTTTTGCACTAGATTTCATACACAAATTTGTTGTTTAAGCATTTCGCATATCATGAAAAATTAGGGTTGATGTGATTTTGTTGCACTTCTTTGCTTAATCATATAAATCCTTGCAAAAAAATAGATCTATATTTCTTTGTGTTAATTTTGGTGTTTTCTTTATTAAATAAAATGTGGATCTATGTTTCCCTTGGTTCACATGTTTCCCTTTCTAGTTTACATTTATAACTTTTCAACTTTATAAAATCAACCCAAAAATACTCTTTACCACTTTTTCCTAAGACTCTAAAAACACCAAAACATTTCACCTTTTCCTAAGAATAAGGTAACTAAATTTTTACCACTTTTTATGACATACTCTCACACACTTGCACTTAAATAAAACCTTATTCACTCTCTTGCATTCTCATTTGCTTGTATCTCTTGCATACTCTCTTGTTTTAATCTCCATGCCTTTTCATATATTCATATCTCTTGCATATTCATTTGCACTCTCACTTGTTAGTACCTCATGCATCCTTACTTGTTTATACTTCTTGCATCCTCACATGTCCATGCATTCATTAATCAAATGCTCATGCATTCTTGTACGCTCATGCATCTTTGTATATACTCATTCTTGCGTTCATCCTCACATGTCCATGCATTCATTAATCAAATGCTCATGCATTCTTGTACGCTCATGCATCTTTGTATATACTCATTCTTGCATTCATTCTTAAATGTTCATGCATTCGTTAATATCATGTCTTGCATTCAATAACCAAATGATCATGCATTCATGCCATGTCAATTACTTCAAAATCAAACAAAATTGCATTCAATAACGCTCATTCATTCCTTGCCTAATCATGCATCATCGCTCACATGTTCATTCACCTAACCGAGAATACTCTATGCCTATGATCAATTGTATTCCTTTGTTCTTGATGCCATTTGAATGTCTTGACTTAATTGTGCACAAACCCTTTTACACAATCATGTGCCCTTATAAGACTACCAACATGTGTAGCATAGAGGCATATGTGCCCCTCTTGAGATTGCTTCCAACGTGTGTAGCAATTCTCCTTCACACACAAACACAATTGTTTTGAGAACTTTGTCTTGCATCTTGGACAATTAAATCTCTTGATTATATTGGCATGCTTAATCTTAATTGATGATCAACATGTTTATGATTGCTTGATTAGTTTGAATATGTTTGAATTTCATTCATTCATTTTGCATTTGGTTTTGGACATAGAGTTCGATTAAAAATGATTTACTTATTTTCTAAAACTCTTTTCCAAACCAATTAATTTTCAAAGCATTTTCAATAAACAAAAATAAGCGAATAGTGGAGGTCACCCATAACCTTTGTTAGTTTGATCTCTATGAACGCTCTTCAATTTCACATGAGTACTTAGCAATGATTACCCATAACCTTTGTTAGTTTAATCATTCGCTAACGCTCGCCCTACTTCTAAAACCTTTTCAAAAAACATTTTTACTAGAACTACGTAGCTTTGATCCCTCTTCCGGAGAGGGTACGTAGGAGCAGGTCGTAACCCGTCAAGCACACTTTTAAAAAAAAAAATCTTCTTTTTGTCACCCAATTGCGAAAAACCCTTAAACCGTTTTCCAAGCACACTTTTCAAAAAAAGGAAAGAACTACGTAGCTTTGAATTCTCCATCGCACCAGGAGATACGTAGGAGCGGGTCACATCCCGTCAAGCGCATCAAAAAAAATCTTCACTTTCACAACAATAAAAACCTCCATTTTCAAAACAAACAAAAAATGTTTTCAAACCCATTGTTGTTAGTAGCTAATCAGAACCGTAGTTCGTCTAGCTATTGACATCGATGTCCTTTCTCCAAAAAGAACGATAAGCGATGACCACCCATAGCCTTTGCTAGTTTGGTCATCAAACAAATCAATCCTTTTCAAAAAAGGCTTTCAAAAAGAAAATAAAAACAAGTTGTTACTAACGGTCACCCCGAACCTTAGTTCGTTTGACTAGCGGTAGCGACTCCTTTTGAGTACTTAGCGGTGATTACCCATAGCCTTAGCTAGTTTAATCACTCGCTAGTACTCATCCTATTTCGAAAACTCACCTAAAAAGTTAAAAAACAAAAACCAAGGCAGAACTACGTAGCTCTGAGTTCTCCATTGTATCGGGAGATACGTAGGAGCGGGTCGTTACCCCCGTCGAGCTCTTTTCTAAAAAACTCTCTTTTTCCCCCTCTTTACATAAGTTTTCCATTAATTTCCCATCCATCTTCAAATAAGAATAAAATAGGCAAATCTAGGTGTTCTTCAAATCAAACATTAAAACCACACAATTTAATTAGAGGTTCCCTTTCAGTAGAAAGGAGGAATGGGGTGCTAATACCTTCCCCATTCCTAACCGACCCCCGAACCCATATCTCTAGTTTTCAAAAGACCACCCGCCTTGTAAAAAAGACCTTTTTTCAATGTTTTTGTCTAAAAACTAAAATATTGGTGGCGGCTTCACAATTTTCTACGTTGTACATTGAAGAACCCTAAACGGGATTTTTCGGGGTACAACAAACGTCTCGCTTCTCATCACAACTTTTATTTTATGCAATGAATGAATGAACAAATTATGATATGCAAGTATGATGCAAATGCGTGGAGAATGACCACTCGAAGAGTGTGGCTTATTCTAAATAATTGTATTTTTAATGCAAGACAAAATATGGAATGCCAATGCGAATGATGCAAGAATGATGCCCCTTTTTTTTCAAAATGATTTTTGATTTTGATTTTTTTCTTATTTTTTAGAGGCGAGACAAGGTACGAAATGCCAATGCCCCCTTTTTCTTTTAAATGATGAAAGATGCAGGAATGGTATTTTTTTTTTTTCTAAATGATAATTAATTTTTTTTAGAGGCATGGCAAAGTATGAAATACCAATGCCCCTTCCTTTTTTGAGAGATGCATGTACTAAAGTGATGAGGTTAATGAAATGGTGCATGAATGCTACATTTTGAATAAATTTGATGATGATTTTTATTCATGATTATGAATGAGATGCTTTCTTGTTTTCATTTTTTTTTGTGCAATGAAATGCATGATACTCATAATGATTTTCTTTTTTTTTTAGTTTTGGAACATGATTTTGAAAATTATTCGGAGATGCAAATGATTTGTTGGAAAAAGGTTTTAGAAAAATGTGCTTGACGGCGTATGACCCGCTCCTACGTATCCCCATTGTAATGAGGAATCAAAGCTTGCGTAGTTCTACTGTGTCTTTTTTGAAATAATGCTTATGCATGAATGTCTCATCTTGGATGAACTTGACGAAGATTTTTTTTGCATGATTATAAATGAAATGCTTATGCTATGCAGATGACAATTGTTTTTGTTTTATCTTTATGTGACGGAAGGGAATGGAAAATGAATGGTTTTTTCAAAATTGGAATTTTATGCAATGCAAATGATGCAATGATGCAATGATGCGATGATGCAAGGATGCTTTTTTTTGTGTTTTTGCAGAAAGAGGATATTTACAGGTGGTGATTTGAAAATTTCCACACTATATGCCACCTCATATAGGCGTTTATTGAAAAGGGAAAGCACATCTTTTTTTTTTAATTTTCAAAAATTTTGAAGGAAAAATTGATTGAACTGAATGCAATGATGCAACACACAATTTGGAAAGCCCTTGTGACCTAAAAGGGGGTAGAACCTATGATCTAAGGTATTTTAGGGATAATCTTCTCATGTAGCTCTATTCACTTCCTTACAATGGCAACCAAGAGCTAAAGTCTCTCTCATGATGGCACCCACAATCGTAGAAATTCTACCGAGTGTGAGGCATCATGACAAAGCGCACTCTTGGGCGGAACTTTCATGAGAGCCATACAGACAAAGGTCTACGAATGGCAGTCACTAATCGTTCCCACTCTCCTAGGTTTTTGTTCAGACCTTGGGTTTTAGGCCCCACTCAATGCTCACAAGTATAGGATGTGAAGTGTGTCGAGGGCACAACACCTAGGAATAACTACCCTTCCCCACCTGCAAACGAAAATCTAGAGCAGTCCAGAAAAATAGCATGTTGTTTATCCTAGGGTTCAATATCGATCCAATATAAACTAATCTAGGGTGCCAATAACAATGCACTACTTACCTCAAGAAAGGGAGCAAAGAAGAAGGGGATGTGACAATATGGGGGAAAATGCATGAGAGCACTAAGTATATAAGCAAAGAAGTAACTATCTATTACTTTAAACAAAAGCAAACACAGAAGAGGAATGCACATGGATGCAACGTGCTTATGAAAAAGGAAGAAGAAGAGAGGCAAAGCATGATATTCAAATCAATCATATAAACCACATATTTAATTAATTAGGCTTGACCCACTTTTGAAAAAATGTTTTTTAGTGTCCCCAGTGAAGTCGCCAGCTGTTGCGCCCGAAAAAGTCCCCGAGGGAGAACCTTCCTCGTTCACAACTATTCCTAAGACAATGAAGCCGCCACCAATATTTATTAAGGAAAATATTAGGAAAACCTTTTATGGGAAAACGAGTGGTCTTGCGAAACTAGAGAAGAGGGTTCGGGGGTCGGTTACGCGCGGGGAAGGTGTTAGCACCTCACACGTCCTCTCTACTGAGAGGGAACCTTTAATTAAATGTGTGGTTTTTATATGTTGACCTGAAAATATTTAATTTTGCCTCTCTGATTCTTATTGAAAAATGAATTAAAGAACTTAATAAAAAATTTTCATTTTTGGCGAGAAAGGAGGAAAAAAAAAGGGTTTTAGAAAGAAGTGCTTGACGGGACATGGCCCGCTCCTACGTATCTTCTGGTGCGATGGAGAATTCAAAGCTACGTAGTTCTTGTTTGTTTGGAAAATGGTTTTTGTTTTTTATTTTTATCTTGTTTAATTATGAAAATTGGGCATTCATGGTAACCAATTGAGCAAAGGCTCCAAGTGATCACCACTAGTACCTC
Organism: Astragalus membranaceus; assembly: GCA_039519185.1. Lineage (NCBI taxonomy): Eukaryota > Viridiplantae > Streptophyta > Magnoliopsida > Fabales > Fabaceae > Astragalus > Astragalus membranaceus. Next base: position 67,597,604 of record CM076848.1, read on the forward strand.
ATTGTTAATAATCATGCAAGCAAAAGCTTCACAAGACTATTAACAAAGTTTTTTCTTATTTAGTGAAAATTTTTAGGAAAATTCAGGCACTCATGATGATAAATTGAGCAAAGGCCCCAAGTGATCACCACTAGTACCTCGTTGTTAATAATCATGCAAGCAAAGGCTTCACAAGACTATTAACAAAGTTTTTGATTTATGAGAAACTATTTTGTCTTGAAGAGAATTAAATTAAATTAAAAAAACGAAAAAAGGGGTGAAATGGTAAAATAGGGTGTTATTAGTCGCAAGGGGTTGTATAATTAAAAATGGAGTGTAAACAGTAAGCCCAGCTTGTTTTTGTAAGCTGGGCTGCGCTTCAGAAAAAAAACAAAGTCGTGGGCTTTAAAAGGAGGGGGCGAACTGAGTAAAATGGGGTGCAATTAGTGAGCCCAACTAGTTTGTTAGTTGGTTAAAAAAAACTAGTAGGTTGTGAGTTATTAAAAAAGAAGGTGTTAATAGCAATCTGAAATATTTTAATTTTAAAATAAAATAAAACAAAATAGAAAAGGAAAGAGGAAACAGATGAGAACCCTAATCTCATTCTCACCCTCCTCAGCGCCGTACAGCAGAAATGGAATGGAGAGGGAAAGTGGCGAAATCTTCGCCGGTGGAGAGAGAGATGAGATTACGGCGGAGGGAGAGAGAAAGATGAAAGGCGAAGAGAAAGGAGGGTGCGAGAAGAAGAAGAAAACGTGAAGGGAGAAAGGGGGTGAGAAGATGAAGAAAGCGCGAAGGGAGAAAGGGGGTGAGGAGAAGAGGGCGACAGAGAATGAAGAAGAAGAAAAGAGACGCCGGAGGGGGCTACGGTTAGAGCTGTCAATGGGCCGGGTTTGGGCCCGCCCGTCCCGGCCCATCGGGATAAACAACGTATACGGGCCGGGCCGGGTCGGCCCGATATTTTGATGGGCTGCAAAATTTACGGCCCGAGCCCGCTCACCACCAGCCCATGGGCCAACGGGCCAGCCCAATGGGCCAACCCAACGGGCCACAAATCATTGACTTTTTAGAATTTTGACAAAAATAGTTTTAATGTCTCGTTAAAATATGGAGCTGATACAATTTATGACTTCCACGGTGTAGTTTACAATTTCGCAGTACTTTAGTGCTTGCTAACTTTAATTAACCTTTTTCCTTTATTTCATTGGACATGACGGGTACAACACAAACAGAGAAATATTAGAGATTTACACAAAATTGCTTCATTTTCTTAAAAAAATTGCTCTATTTTCTTTACTTTTTTATTAGAGATTTACACAAACAGATGAATATTAGAGATTTACACAAAATTTATTTACTTTTTTATTTTTTTTTTACTTTAAAAAATTGCTCCATTTTTTATTGGACCATATTTTAAAATTTTAAAACTAAAACAAAAAAGTAACGGGCCGGCCCGAAGCCCATCGGGCCGACCCAGCCCGGCCCAATACTATCATCGGGCCCATCGGGCCGGGCCAAAAAAGATACCGTTGATTTTGGGCTACTAATTTTAGAGCCCAGGCCCAACCAAAAAATCGGGCCGTTGGGTCGGCCCAATGGGCTGGGCCCAAATTGACAGCTCTAGCTACGGTGCTAGCGCCGGCGAGGAGAAAGAGAGAGAGTACTACGGTGGATCGCCGGAGGAAGGCAACGGTGACGACTCCAGCGTCAATGATGGGGTGCGATGGAGAAGGGGACGCGATGAGGGGGGAGAAACGAACGCGACAGAGACGACGGTGAGGGTGGTTTACGGTTTGGGGGAGAAACGAACGCGACAGAGACGATGGTGAGGGTGGTTTACGACGGCGACGGAAACGACGTCGTTCGTGACGTTTGCTGGTGTAAACGACGACAGCCGTGTACGGCGTTCTCGTTGGAGGTGACCACCGTCTACGGTGGTCGGTTCTTGATGGTACGGTTCTGTCTTCTGATTTTCGCTGTTTTTTTCTCTGTTTCTATACTATTCTGCTTCTCCTATTCACAGTCATGTAAATCGCTTTTCTTCTACTTCTATTTTTTTTACAGTAGTTAGTATTCAAACTGATTCTCATCCTAATTCGTACAGGTATTTGATCTAATCTATTCACATGTCTGACAATATCTAATGTTACCAAAGTTTCTAACCTAGTTTATATATATATACAGTTTTGGTATTTACACTTGAAGAGCATGAATAAAAATGTTGTTAACTAGAATTGACAGATTAACTCATGTATACACTACGTGAACACCTAAGAAAATAAATAACGAATGAACTAACCCGGCTCTCCAGCTTCCGAAAACCTCCTTTTTTTGTTTGTGGTTCTCTGGGTGTGTATCTGCGTATCTCTTATCTGTATCTTTTTTCCAATTCCCCTCTGCCTTTGGACCTAGGATTGACTGTTTATTTATACTGAAAAACTAGGGTTGGCATTTAATTGGTTTTTGACTGGTTTGACTGGGCTTTTGCAGGTCTGATAATGTGGGCTTGCTGAGCAGTCTTGGAGAGCAAGAACAGCCCCAGAGATTTGCTGATGCTGCTCCCTTTTTATTTTCATTTTTTTTGTATTTTTTGTATTTTTGACTATTATTTTTTTGCGTTTTTGGGATAGTTTGGACTCTAAACACTCCTAAATTGTAAATGAAATAAAATTTGATTTTTTTGACATTTTTGGACTCAAAACAAATTAAATAGACAAAATAAAAATAATAAAAGAAGTTGAGCCAAATACAAAAGCGAAATCGGGCCCAACTAGACAAATGCGCTAGAACGAGGCCCAAATAGAACAAATAGGCCCGCTAACACTAAAAATTAAATAAGAACCACGTTCGTGGGCCCAACTCAAAATGATAAGCCCAATTTGTATATGTGTAGGCCCAATAACCCAACTGTTGGCCCAATTACACAAATGGCATCTTAACGACATTCGCATGACACCGACACGCGTTAACAGGACTCGAGACTTGCAAAAAAATGCGGCCTAGTAAATTAAAACACTATTAACAGGAGCTCGGACAAAATTGGGGTATAACAAACATGACTCAATTTATTCAAGAGTGAGAGGCACCTTAAACACCCCAAGCCTCCCTAAGTGCTTGTCAAGAGTGTTTAAGGCTCCTCTCACCAACAACAAACAACAAATCACATTTTACATATATTTATGAGAGTATGCAAGATGAAGGAAAAGAAGAGTATGAGTTTTGATGCAAAAAGGTTGAAGATGATGCAAAGTTTAAGGGCTTTTACCTCAAATCCAAGCTAGGAAATGCAATGAGATGAAGAAAATATAACACAAATCAACAAGAACCTCCAAGGAACTTCAACTCCAACCCAAGGAAGCTTGATGAAAACCTTCCTTGATGATAATATGCTTGAACTTGAATGGAAATTGGAGAAGATATGTGAAAGAGGGATAAGAATGAAGTGAGGTGGTGGTGTTTTGGTGAAGAGAAAATCAAAAATGGATCAAGGAAGGGAGTAGGGAGGCCACGGTTTTGGGAGAGAAAAGGGGAGGTTTTTGGTGTGCTAGGATTTTTGGTGTAGGAGCCATGGGAAGTTTCCTTTGAGATGAAAGAAAAACAAGAGGAAGTGAGGGAGAGGAGAGGCTACGGTTTTCTTGGTCCTTTTGGGGAGGAGAGAAGTGAGTTGTTCTTATTGAATTTCAAAGATCCAATGGGTTTAAAGTTGTGAGAGGGAGGTAAAGAAATTAGTGTGTATTTAGTGGTGTAGAGAGAAGGAAGGTAAAAATATGTTGTGTATTGAATGTTATTGGACTCAAAGGTGTGCTTGTCATGATGAAAGGCTTTTGTGATGTGCACTTGATGTGGGCTGATGTGAGGGGTGGCGTGGAGCATGAGGATGGAGTGAGGGAGGTAAAGAAATTAGTGTGTATTTAGTGGTGTAGGGAGAAGGAAGGTAAAAATATGTTGTGTATTGAATGTTATAGGACTCAAAGGTGTGCTTGTCATGATGAAAGGCTTTTGTGATGTGCACTTGGTGTGGGCTGATGGTGATGGTGGCGTGGAGCATGAGGATGGAGTGAGGGAGGTTGTTTGTTTGTAAAATTAGTGCTTACTTTAGCCAAAAATGGATAAAAGCAAAAGCACCTAAAAAGGAATTAGCCCTAATTCTAAAAATACAATAAGCATCCAATATTATTTTGTTATTCAGTTTTTATTTTGATTTCAGATTTCTATTTTTAATTATACATATTTTTGAGCCTTTTTGAAAGTGAGAGAAAAAAAAACCGTTATAATTGACCAAAATACCCTTTTTGGCTCTAAAACCCTAATTTGCCCGAAAAATGCGTTCCAACCCTAAAAATGATTTCAAGAACCTTGGAATGCCTTCTAAGATTCGAAATGCAGTGCATAAGGCTCTTCGCTTTTCAATTCATCTATTTTTTGTGGAAAATTAGGGTTTTGACCTAAGCCGGACAAAATTGGGGTATGACCGCTGCCCCTCTTTATTTGGATTTTACCAAGAAATATGAATTGCGCGAGACATATTTCGAAGGTAAAATAGAAATAAAGAATTCAGAAATTATACCAATTTTGTCCATTTGGAGAAATCCGAATTTTCTTTCTTCTTTTTTTTGGGAAGATAGACACTTTCGTGTTGATGCGAAAACAGTAAATGAACACTGACGTGCAGACAGAAAGGTAAAATGGGCACTTGGCGTGCAGGCAGAAAAGTAAAATGGGCACTTGGCGTGCAGAAAGCGGTAAATGGGCACTTGACGTGCAGACAGAAAAGTAAAATGGGCACCTGGCGTGCAGAAAGCGGTAAATTGCCCAGGCTGCCTAAAACCTGTAATCCTTAAACAAACTCTTGACGAATCCGAGTTTGCGCGTGGCTTTGAGGAGCACGCTCTTCCTGCTAGCCTTTTCGAGCGACCGGGGGGATCGTTATCAGCTCCGGAACTGATACACAGATCAATGCACGGCGTCCACTGTATCTTAGGCTGATACAACTATTCCGTTGAACCTCACATGGGGCTGCGGCCCATCGCGTTGCTCGTACACGATGTGAGACCTGGGCAGAAGGGAGCGATGATCTCTCTGGGCCCCAATCCGCAATGCGCGCCTGAGCGCTCTCTTTTCTTATCTTTCTTTCTTTTCTTTTCTGTTTCTCTCTTTTCTCTTTTTCTTTCTGAACTCCCAACTTGGGGGAACATTTTCTGGAATCTGGGGGCGAGGGATAACACCGAAGTGCTCATCCTCTCTTTGTACCTGTAGCTGAAAATGAACAAATGCATGCAATGCAAATGCCATGATTGCTGTTTTCTTTTTTCTTATGATGAATGATGAGTTTCTTATTTCCTTTGTCTATGTCGGATGAATGCATGATCTTCTACTGTTCTTATATGCTTGATGAATGCAATGATTTTCCTTTTCTTCTCTTGCCTGTACGCAATGCATGATTTTCTTTTTCTTTTGCTTATGTCTGATGAATGCATGATTTTCTCTTGTTCTTATATGTCTTTTTCTCTTTCTCTAGCTTCTCTTCTTTCTTTTTCTTTCTTTTCTTTTCTTTTTGTTGCTCTCTTGGCTCTTCTCTTTTCTCTCTTTTGGCTTCTCTTTTTTGCTCTTTTAAGAATCATGGGTATGCGAATGCAAAGTTTTGGTGTTTGATGATATGTAATGCTCTTGTGTTTTGATGAAATGACAGATGACATGCAATGGAAAACTTTTTCTTTTTTGCCTTTTTTCTATGAAATGTGAATATTGAACAACATGAAATGATGAATGACATGGGATGCTTTAGCTTTCTTTTCTTCTATGAGATGCAAGTATTGATGTGATGCAACTGTATTGCTTTGATGTTTCATGGGATGATGAATCTTTGGTTCTTTTTGGAATGCAAACATTACTGTAGACGACACTGAATGTTTTTGTCCCTTTTTTTTTGCATAGGGACCTTAGGATTCTTGAGTGATCAATTCAAGTGTCCTATCGTGATGACTATTTCGAATGTACATTCGACTTAGTCTCCTATTTATTGAAAATGATTTTGTATTTTGAAAAATGATTTGATGTCTGATGCAATGATGAATGCTTGGTCTGCTAGAAAGAAAGCAGTGAATGAACACTTGGCGTGCTGAAGAGAAAACAGTAAATGAGGATGAACACTTAGCGTGCTTTTAATGAACCACTTGGGACCCGAGGACATTTGAACCCTGAACTGAAGGAGCGACTGAACTCTAAACTGAAAGAGCATTTGAACTCCGAACTGAAGGAGCGATGGGAATGAGATTTTGAAACTGACAAGTCCAGAATGACTGACTTGAGAATTAGATTGAAGACTTGACACTTGAAGTGCTGACTCTTGGAACTAGGCATGAGGATTAACATCTTGCGTTCGTCCGCATTGTGCTTAGCAATGCCATGAATGAGACATGTAATGCAAACATATGCCATGATTGATGATCGTACCTGATCAATACGATGGGTTGCTGTTGTCAGTTGATGTCGCTCGGTCGCTGGGATGAAGGACCGAGTTCTGGGCCGCACGCGGGTGGTACCTGCAAAGGCACTCCAACGCTCAAGTCAGAGGTGCTTCAACGGGCAGGGTCACAAGGTGAGTAAAAAGTACCTGAAGCCACATGCTAGTGTGGTATATATACTGCTGCGCGTTCTAGCCGTTGCGCATTTTGCGGGGCCGGCCGCATCTTGCGGAGCAAGGCAGATGATGGGCTGCGCTGGGCCTACTGATCAAAATTGGGCTTCGAGCCCACTCCGGAACAGTTGCCCCCCAAGCCTGGGTCGCCTGGGGGCGGGCTAAGGCTTGATTCCTTGCCCCCCAGCGTGGTCGAACGTAACCTGGTCGATCGCTAATTATTTGATTGCGTGGTCGCTGCCACGCGGCCTGGTCACACGGGGCCAGGTGCCGTCTCGGGGGTGACGCCTGACAATCAATCGTCACGAATGCTGAGGCGACAGTTACTTTAATGAGGTGACGTTTAGAGGAGGAGTTTAATTAATGATGGCACGTGAAGAGTGGCGCCTCTTCGCCTCCGGCCCATGGTGATGGTTGGCCCATTATATATAGGGTTCGAGGGGATTTCCATTTACACGTTTCTTCGATCTCCTCTGCTCTCGCTGATCGCTCGCTTCTGCCCAAGCTCGCTCGCTTCTGCCCAAGCTCGCTCGCTTCTGCCAAAGCTCGCTCGCTACCGTCGAAGCTCGCTCGTTCTCGCTAAAGCTCGCTCGTTCTCGCTAAAGCTCGCTCGTAATCATCTTGCTCTAATTTCAGGTAACTGCGACCGCTCTTACTTATTTGAGTTTTTATGTTCCACCTGATGGAGGGGGTGTCAGGTCTCGGGACGACCACGTCGCCCCTTCCCACGCGCGAGCAAGACCCTGACTGTTATTCCCCTCCACAGGTTCATTCTGGCGCGGACTAAACAAACCCGTCGTATATTTGGAATCCCGGCCATTTCTCTTGCGCACAACATGACCAGACCAGTGGAGCAGAGTTCTGCGCCTGCCCGGTCGTCTTCTTCTAGTGACGAATCTTCCTCTGGGTCTTCGACCCAGAACTGGACTTCATCTAGCAGGTCCGGGGCTCGGCCGGACAGAAGTGGGGTCCCGTACTCCGAGGTTGTGGTTGCTGATAATGCAGAGAGCAACGCACGGGTTGACTGTGAGGAAGGTGTTGACCATGCTGCGACCGACGTAACCGAGACGGCCGAAAGAGATCAACGGGGCGATCATGGAGAAGATCCTGAGGTTGCTGCTGCAAAGGATATGTCTTGGGTTTCTCTCAACCTGAGAGGTCAGCACAGCAAGATTCAACGGGGGAGCCAAGACCTGGAGTTTCTTGCGACCGAGCTAAATGAAGGTTGGAGGGTAGAAGGGATGGCCAAGGGGGAAGATATTGCGGCCTGGACTGATGTGTTAAAATTCACAATGTACCGCATCATTTTCGAACGCATGGGTATAACTCCACCATTCACCAGGTTCCAACGCCAGGTTCTACGGTATCTTCAGGTCGCCCCTTCTCAGCTGAACCCGAACGCTTGGGCGTTCCTGCAGGCATATGAAGATGTCCTTGTGGTTCTGAGACGACCGGTCTCCATACGACTGTTCTTCACTTTGTTTGAGATGAGCTATATTTATGAAAAAGGCTCCAAGGGCGCCCGCAAGGAAGCGGTCTCATTCAAAAACCGGTCAACATACAACTTCTTCAAGCCATATATGGAATCGTTGACGACCGGGTGGAAAAGCGAATTCTTTTGGGTTGTTCCTGAGTCGGCCGAGGCCCATAGAGGGATCGCCCAAATGTCCAATGATCAAGAAGGAACCCCCCTGTTTCCTACGGTGTGGAGTTTTAACCACTTCTCCAAAAAGCCGGGCCGGTACGCTTTCAAGGACGCTGATCTTGACGATCTGGACAGGGGGACGATCCATAGATTGAGAAGGATTGCATCCCTAGTCCCTGAGGGTCGCATCAAGGTTAAAAACATTGTGGATGCACGTTCCAAGAAGAGAGTCAAGGCCGCTATCGGTCGGTGGTCGCTCAAACATTTTATTTTCTGTCACTTTGTTTTGTTAACTGTTTCTAACCATTTGCTTTGCCTTTGCAGTTGACATGGCCAACATGAATGACTTTGACCTGTTGGAGCAATGGGCGGCCGAGGACGGCGATGCTTCGCCCGCCCGCGTCATACCTGCGGCTCAATCTGGGGGTACGCCTCAAACTGCTGTAACCGGATCTCAGCCTGATCGTCAGACTCCTCGGGCGGGCACACCAGCACAAGCCATTGACCTGAGCAGCCCACCCAAAAATCAAGGAAAATCCAAGAGGAACAGGTCGGTCGATGATGGGGGCGAGAAAAAGAAGCATAAGAGTGGAAAAAGCCACGGGCATAACCGGTCGCCCAACATCGACCTGCTTGGGTTGGGTGATGAAGACTGTGCTCGTTTCAAGGAAGAACCTTTCGAGGTGATGGCCGAGGCAATGAAGGCCCCTGGTATTCTGTTCAAGAAATACCAAGATGAAGAATCAGATCGCCTGGAAGGTAGGCGCCTTGCCCATAGGTATTCATTGCTTGAAGACGACCTAGTCGATAAAAATTTTAAATTGAATTCTGCCTTGTCATTGCTCGCAGAAATGAGGGGCTCGGTCGCCAATTGATCGTACCTGATCAATACGATGGGTTGCTGTTGTCAGTTGATGTCGCTCGGTCGCTGGGATGAAGGACCGAGTTCTGGGCCGCACGCGGGTGGTACCTGCAAAGGCACTCCAACGCTCAAGTCAGAGGTGCTTCAACGGGCAGGGTCACAAGGTGAGTAAAAAGTACCTGAAGCCACATGCTAGTGTGGTATATATACTGCTGCGCGTTCTAGCCGTTGCGCATTTTGCGGGGCCGGCCGCATCTTGCGGAGCAAGGCAGATGATGGGCCGCGCTGGGCCTACTGATCAAAATTGGGCTTCGAGCCCACTCCGGAACAATTGATGTCTTGAATATTATGGAATGCTTTTGTTCTTTTGTATTGGCTTTTTCTATGAAATGCAAACATTAATATGATGCGATGCTCAGATGTATGATGCAATGATTTTTGTTCTTTTTCTTTTATGCTAACGTTAATATGATGCAAATGCACCGCTTTAATGTTTGAGGATTGAATGACAAAAGAATGCTTATGAAATGATGAATGATATGGAATGCTGGATGACAGGGAATGTTTCTGTTCTTTTTGTTGCTTGTTTGGAGTTTGCAAGTGAGAGTCAACACTGGATGTGCTAATGAAAAAGCAATGAATGAGAAAACATGAAATGAGGATCGCCTGGGATCAAGGGTGTAGCTTTGAATTATGGACACAAAGGTCTGGTTTATGGGTCAACATATGTCTGTATTGGTCTAATGGTCTGAAGAATTTTGATGATGCAATGGTGCATGCAATGATTAGTATCTTGTGTAATGGTGAATGACATGGAATGCTTTTGTTCTTTTCCTTTTTATGAAGTGCAAATATGATGCCAATGCAATGAAAAGATTTCTGCTTTTTCTTCTTTACTATTTTCCTCTATGAAATGCAAGTATTAATGTGGTGCAACTGACGTGGAACGTTTTTTTTTTTGCTATGTGATGAATGCACAAAATGTGAAGATGCAAATGTAATGCTTTGATGCATATGCTATAATGAATAGATTGGAATGCCTAGATGCATGAGGTAAACATTTTTGTGATGATGAGATGCGAGACTTTGGATGCAAGGAATTGAGATGATTATTGACCATTCTGTTGAAAAATTGAATTTGATTCAAACTCCGGTGTTCTCAAGGCTTTTATTTACAAACAACCTCGCTTGTTTTCTCTTTCTTTCCATGATGACTGAATTTTAGATATCACGTAAACAACTTGTGTTCTTTCTTTTGAAGCATTGCCTAGTAAGCATGCATAGGAGTGCAAATGTGAATGAATGGGTCAGTTAACTTGGAATTGGTTTAGGACATGGACATTTATGGCAAGTGAAGGAATGACCGACATGGCTATTGCCGAAGCTTGTGAGGGATCAAGAGATACAAGATTGCCCCAATTCAGGTCTTTGATGAGTGAATAGTTTGCCCCCGTCTAGCGGTGACAACAACTAGGGGCGTAGAAGATGATGAATTGGGAATGCTTCAGCTTTTGAAAGGGAAGGTGGAGCAAAAAAGATTTTGTCTCATCCCATAAAGTTTGATGTTGCCCCAGTCATAACAAGGACAAAGCTGCCCCAATTAGAATGACAAGGCCTTGTTTAGGATAGTGAGTTGAGAGATTGCCCCGGTGAGGTTTTGTAGGAATGAATGAGGTGAAGGAATGGGAACGCACTTGCCCCACTTTCGAATGACATTTCAAATGGTTTCTTTGAGTGAGGTTGTGAAATATGGATGGGGTGGGGAATGAACAAACCTCCCCAAAGTTGAGTGGAGTGAGAGATGAAGGGAATGCCCCCTAGTACACACTTTTGGTTCTCCTTAAGAACAACTCAAATGCAATGAAAGCTTTGACTTTTTAGTATGAGGAGAGGCTCCACTTGGTGACCACTAAACCTTGTTTTAATGTAACACGAATGCATCTTGGAGTGCAAGTCCTTCTTCTTTTTTACCAACTTTCCTTTTTTGATTGTTTGTTTTTTCTTTTTGAGCAGCTTTCTTTTTTCTGCTTGTTTGTTTTTTCCTTTTGAGCAAACACGTCGCAAAGAGATAAACTTATTTGTCCTAAAATTAAAACTTGAGAAAACGAAGGCAACTAGTCATTGATCGGAATGGACTTTTTATGGTTGTGATGTGGAGAAGGGGATGTTTGAGCTTAATGAGGTGTTTGGGGTTGATGGAGAGGATGGGTCTTATTCGGTGTTGCCCGATGGTCAATGATTTGTGAGGGAAATGGTTATTAAGTTTGATGAGGTGTTTGGGGGTGGTCGTACCCAATGAGGTGTTTGAAGGTTTTATGAAAGAAAAGAGGGCTAAACCCAATGAATTGAGGTTTTTTTTTTTGGAAGGGGAAATGTTTGAACCCATTGAATTTGAGGGCCTCTTTGAAGGGGAGCTTTTATGCTTCATGACAAAATGTATTGACTCTTAATTTATACTCCCTTTGTCTTCCTTTCTTTGTTTTGGGATTCTCTTTTTTGAAACTTTGTTATTCCCCATCTTTTGTGGGTTTCCTTTCCTTTTGACTTGGGTGAGAATGATATACCACCCTTGATGTGGGATTAACCCTCGTCCAGAGTGATGGGGATATCTTGGGCTTTTCTTGGCTTAAGATGGGTAACAAAGGGTATTTTTGAGATTTTGAATCCTTGGCTTAAGAGGGGTAGGAAATGGACCTTCTGGGATTTTAGGTCCTTGAGGGTATGGGGAGATGGCCAAACTTCATTTCAAATCCTGATTGCTTATTTCTGTAAGACTTAACCTTAGGACAATAATTTATCTATCTTCATGTGTTTGCTCTTTTATTTTCCCCCTTTTTTGTGCCCTAATTTTTGCCTGGACCGCTCTTTGCGAGTTTTCAATCCACCGGGCGCTCTTTTTTGCCTAGGCCACCCTTTGCGGGTTTTCAACCTAGCGAGTTTATTTTATCTTTTTTATTTATTATATATTTTTTAGAAAGACTTGCACTAAAGGAATATGATACCAACGAGGAAAATTAGTGATCACAGAATTGCCCCAGCATGGAGGACTTAAAGTGTTAGTGAAAATGAACCAAAAAGTCAAGTATGCACTGATGGGAGAGAATATGCGCTTGTTGCGTTAAAAACACACTAGAGCAAGTGTACTCTATCGCAGAAGTAGTATAAAAAATATCGTCTCCACAGGGATTAATTAATAAGTACCAAACTACTTAAGATTAATTATTATTTAGACGAACGAATATTTGGTGGTTATAGAAACTAAAAATAAAAAGAAATAAATAGCAAGAATTAAAATGTAAAGATTAACCAATGGAGAGAAGCCTAGGGTCACGGTTCCACTTGCAAGTTTCGATTCCTCTATGTCTAATTCTACCTGAATCCCCTTATTTTATTCAATTACCAATCCCTTTACTAAAGCTATTAACCCGTTTGGTCATTCGCGATTAATATTCTTTTCACTAAATTAACCCTAGTTTGGTCATGCTAGAATTTAAATCGAAGGAAAGCATAAGGTACAAAAAGGTTGAATGATTGGAAGACTAAATTAAAGTTTGGTCATTCATTAATTATAGTCTCAATTATCCTATAGGTCCACCAACTAATTGCAGTACGGTCGCTGATCAACTAATTGATTATGAACATGCAAAGGGTTGTCAATCCTAATTATGTGATAAAGCAATAGGATAATATTAATTGGAATAAAAATTAGGGACTCAAAGTATAAATTAAAACATAAAAAGGTCTCTAATCAAACAAGATCCACCTAGACCCTAGAAGATGATTTAGCTATCCATAGTGTTCAAGAACAATGAAATAAAATTAGGAGTCATAAATTACAGAGATAAAAATAACCCGGATTAGAGAAAATCTTTATCTTGAATTTTCTGTCTCCTTTTTCTGCTCCAGAGCTCTCTCACGATGTCAAGAACGGTACCCAAAACTTGCTCCTCACTCTCTCCGTACGTTGCCGGTGCTGCGTTGTCTTTGTTGTTGTACGCGGCTACTGTTCTTTTATTAATTATCAAATATCTCTTCCTTCTTTTTTGCTTTCCTTCGGCTACTGTTCCTCTCCAAATTCAATTCCTTTGAATTCAATTCTTAAGCTCTCTCCTCCTTATTTGTAATGCCGTCCTTTTTCCTCTCCTCTGCTGCCGTCCTTTTTCCTCCTTTTAATTCTCAAAAAATAATTCTCCCTGTTGCTGTGCGGCTATCTCTATTTTATACATGCTGATGCCTGCTTAGGGTTGAATAATTCAATTCCTTATTATTTGGGCTGATCTCTTCCAATTGGCCGTGGGCCATTTTTGTGACATGGGCTGCCTTCTTCTTTTTTTCTAATTTAAGCTCATATATATATTGAACTTTGAGTGGCATAAAATTGGACTTTTATTCTTTTTATCTTTTTCTATCTTTCTGCAAAACAAGAGCAAATTAAGTTAGTAATTCATATTATTAATAATAACAGCTCTAAAAATGATACAAAAGTGTCTCTAAAAATGCACTAAATTTGAGCTTATCAACTCCCCCACACTTAACTTTTGTTTGTCCTCAAGCAAATTTCCTGGCTCAATAAATTTTTTCAAAGAAGTAACAGAGACAGCCGAATAAGGGACCCAAAGTTAGAAGCACAATGAAAGACAATAGACAATATAACACATATGAGGTGTCAAAAGGTTGCCCAATTAGAGGCTCATGTCCCGTCCCTGAAGAATACATTTCTGTGAACAAAGACACTCGCTCACAATCTCTCTAAGTGTTTAGGGACTAGGGAAATATACACTCAAGTTTTCACAAAATGCACATTACCATAATCTTGTAATTTGACCAAATCTCCACTAAATAGTTCACATGCATGCAAAAGATTGGGTGTTAAGGGTTGTAACGGGGCCAGGGTGAATTCATGTAGGGTAGGAAATAAGAAAGAAGGGATAATCAAAGGGCTAAAAACAGGAAATGAATAGTAACATTTGAAATCAAATATGGAGCTCCTACCTATTTTACAATTTTTGCCCAAACTCCAAATTAATTCCATTTCTTTCTTCACTCTTTTTCTATTGAGTAGATCTTTTTGATTTGCCTTTTTTTTTGTAGGCCCTTTCATTTTTTTTCTTTTGGATTTGCCCTTTGGCTCTTTCATTCTTTTGATGTGCCTTTTCCTCCTTGTTGCTTTTCTTTTTTTTTTCAAATTTTCTTTCTATTTTTTTTTCATTTTTTTTTGGAGGAAAAGGTAAGTACATGATTCACTCTCTTTTCTTTTTTCTAACAAGATAGACAACTAAAGAATAAGACAAAGTTTCAGTCCTAACAATATAGACAACTAAAAATATAGGACGAAATTGTAATTTTCAATAGTTGCTCCACATTTAATTCCAAATGGTTACCACAAGCAAAAAAAAGAGAAAAATTATATCTGGGTACCAAAGAAAAAAATATAACAATTAAGCTCAAAGGGGGCAACTAAGGGATAAATTCAATAACCAACTCTGGGGCCAGGAAAATACCTAAATTACCCAAATCTTTTTACATGATGCAAATCAATTTTCGCCTTGAAATGGTCAAAAGACAAATTCTAGAATGTAGCAAATTGGAAAACACACTCATAGAAAGAAAAGGGGTAAAAATTTATGATTTAGTATCAATCCCCTTATGAAGGCTCAGATCTCACATTTAGAAGCTAGTTCACAAAAATTACTCAACAGGGACAAATGCTAATTATCGGCTTCCTAAGGACAACCTCATAGTTACAATTAAGCACAAGTCTGTCAAGTAAATTAATTATGGGATCCCCTAAAGGCAAAATCTCTATTTATTTATTTTTTTAACTTTTAGCATAATTCATTCAAAACAAGCCAGAAAAAATGCTATCAACATATATGGTGGGTAGGTGCATTAATAGAGATCAAGTGACAAAAAATAAACTCTCCTCCCCCACACTAGCATGGAGCATGGTCCTCAATGCAAAATGATCAAATAGACACCAAAAGAAATAAATGAGAGAGAGAGTAATAGTGACTTCCCTGAGAGAGCTTGTAGTCCGAGCTTATCCCTAAGAACAAAACAAAACAAAAATGAGAGAAAATAAAGCACAGGTTGCCTCCTGCGAAGCGCTTGTTTAACGTCTCGAGCCTGACGGTACTAAAGTCAATCCTTGAGGGCAGTGACATAGCTCACTTGACTCAGCCCTTCCTCAAAATGCTTCACACGCTGCCCATTGACCTTAAAAGTGGTACCATCTTCATGAGATACCTCAAGCACTCCATAAGGAAAAACTTGAGTAACAGTGTAGGGTCCATACCACCTTGAGCGCAACTTTCCTGGAAAAAGACGCAAACGTGAGTTATAAATTAAAACTTTTTCACCAACATGGAATTCACGCTGCTGGATGCGCTTGTCATGCCACTTTTTAGTCCGCTCCTTATATAACTTGGCATTCTCATAAGCTCCCAGACGGAGCTCATCCAATTCATCGAGCTGCAGCAACCTATTTTCACCTGTAAGCTGAGCATCAAAGTTTAGAAATTTTAAAGCCCAAAGTGCTTTATGCTCTAATTCAACAGGCAAATGACATGATTTTCCAAAAACAAGACGATAAGGAGACATCCCAATGGGGGTTTTAAAAGCAGTTCTATAGGCCCATAGTGCATCATCAAGTTTCAAAGACCAATCTTTTCTTGATCCACTAACTGTCTTCTCTAAAATCCTTTTCAGCTCTCTGTTTGAAATTTCAACCTGGCCACTAGTTTGTGGATGGTAAGGAGTTGTCACCTTATGAGTGACACCATATTTGCTCAAAAGATTTTCAAATTGTTTATTGCAAAAATGGGTGCCACCATAACTAATAATTGCACGGGGAGTGCCAAATCTTGTAAAAATATTTTTCTTTCAAAATCTCACTACCACCCGAGCATCATTAGTGGGTAAGGCTACAGCTTCTACCCACTTAGACACATAATCTACAGCAACAAGAATATATTGATTTGAAAAAGATATAGGGAAGGGCCCCATAAAGTCAATACCCCATACATCAAATATCTCACAAACCAAAATGTTGTTTAAAGGCATCTCTTGACGCCTAGAAATATTGCCACTCCTTTGACAACTATCACAAGCTTTCACAAATTCATGAGCATCTTTAAATATAGTAGGCCAATAAAAACCACATTGTAAAACTTTATATGCAGTTCTATTTGGGCCAAAGTGGCCACCTACCTCTCTAGAGTGACAATGCTCAAGGATAGAAGTTACCTCATCCATAGGCACACAACGCCTAATGACCTCGTCTCCACATACTTTAAATAGGTAAGGGTCATCCCACAAGTACTGTCTAGCATCAGAAATTAATTTCTTCTTTTGCTGAAAAGAAAAATCAGGGGGAACAACCTTACCCACCAAGTAGTTGACAATGTCTGCAAACCAAGGAATAGTAGAAACAGCTAAAAGTCTCTCATCAGGGAAAACCTCCTTGATCTCCCCATCATTTGAGGCCTGCATCACACTATGGTCAAGCCTTGAGAGGTAGTCAGCTACAAAGTTCTCTGAGCCTTTCTTGTCTCTAATCTCCAAGTCAAACTCTTGTAGCAACAAGATCCACCTGATTAACCTGGGTTTTGCATCCTGCTTTCCAAGCAAATATCTAATGGCAGTATGATCAGTATAAACAATAACTTTAGAAAGAACAAGGTAATGACGAAACTTGTCAAATGCAAATACTACAGCTAGTAACTCTTTCTCTGTGGTAGTGTAATTTCTTTGAGCATCATCAAGAGTACGACTAGCATAGTAAATGGTATAAAATACCTTATTCTTTCTTTGCCCCAAAACAGCCCCCACAGCAGTATCGCTAGCATCACACATAATTTCAAAGGGAAGCGACCAATTGGGGGCAACAACAACAGGGGCACTAATTAATTTTTCCTTTAAACAATTAAAAGCCTTCAAACAAGTGTCAGAAAAATCAAAAGTGGCCTCCTTAACCAAGAGGTCAGTCATAGGCTTTGCAATTTTTGAGAAGTCTTTAACAAACCTCCTATAGAATCCGGCATGGCCTAGAAAACTACGGACCCCCTTAACAGAATTGGGTGGGGGCAACTTTGCAATTACCTCAACCTTTGCAGGATCAACTTCAATGCCTCTAGTGGACACCTTATGTCCTAGAATAATGCAATCTTGTACCATAAATTGGCACTTCTCCCAATTGAGCACTAAATTGGTATCCCTGCATCTCTGCAACACTGAATTCAAGTTATGTAAACAATCCTCATAAGAGGATTCAAAGACGGTAAAATCATCCATGAATATCTCAATGCATTTTTCAACCAAGTCAGAGAAGATAGCCATCATGCATCTTTGGAAAGTGGCAGGGGCATTACACAAACCGAATGGCATCCTTTTATATGCAAATGTTCCATATGGGCAAGTAAAAGTAGTTTTTTCTTGATCTTCAGAAGCCACTGGTATTTGCAAATAACCGGAATATCCATCCAAACAACAATAATAATCATGACCTGCCACTCTCTCAAGCATTTGATCAATAAAGGGAAGGGGGAAGTGATCTTTTCGGGTGGCATCATTTAATTTTCTATAATCAATGCACATACGCCACCCGGTAGTTTTGCTAACTGCAATTAATTCATTTTTATCATTCTCCATCACAGTAGTACCTCCCTTTTTAGGAACACATTGAACAGGACTTACCCACTTGCTATCAGAGATAGGATAGATGATACCTGCATCAAGAAGCTTAATCACTTCCTTTTTGACCACCTCTTTCATGTTAGGATTGAGGCGGCGTTGAGGTAGTGCCCGAGGTTGGTAATCATCCTCCATATAAATCTTGTGAGTGCAAATTGAGGGACTAATGCCTTTTATATCATGAATAGACCATCCAAAGGCTTCTTTGTTGGCCCTTAATACCCTCAAAAGCTTATCCTCCATGGTATCTGTCAAATCTGCAGAAATAATCACAGGCAAAGAGGAAGGGGGATGCAAGAAAGCATATTTTACATTTGAAGGAAGAGGCTTTAATTCAAGCTCAGGAGCCTCTTCAATTGAAGGTTTGGGATTTGGAGTATTACCCCATTCCAATTCCTCAAATCTATAGTTACTCCAGTTTTTCTGAGGGTGGTGAGCCTGCAAAAACATTAAGAACTCTTCTTCCTCACCACCCTGCAATATGCCAAGTCCCTGCAAAGTAAGTACTTTTTCTAGAGGGTCCTGAATTCTAAAATCATCAAAACTTTCAGAGGTAACCACATCATTAATATCCATAGCTTGAATAAAATTACAAGAAGCAAATGAGGAGGGATTTTTTAACGAGTTCAAGACTTGAAATACAACTTCCTCATCTCCAAATCTCAAAGTCAATTTTCCCTGTTGAACATCAATTAAGCTTTTTCCTGTAGCTAAGAAAGGACGCCCCAAAATAATTGGGACTTCCTCATCTTCTTCCATATCCAATACAACAAAATCAGCAGGGAAAATAAACTTATCAACTTTAACTAAAACATCTTCCACCACTCCACGGGGGTGGGCAATGGATCTATCAGCTAGCTGCAAAGTGACGTTAGTAGGATGTGGTTCCTGCAAACCAAGCTTTCTAAAAACAGAAAAATGCATCAAATTTATACTTGCCCCTAAATCACATAAAGCCTTTTCAAAATGAGAATTACCAATTGTACAAGGGATAGTAAAACTACCTCGATCTTTAAGCTTAGGTGGTAACTTTTTTAGAACTATAGCAGAACATTCCTCATTAAGCCTAACTGTCTCAAAGCCTTCTAACTTCCTTTTGTTAGAAATAATTTCTTTTAAAAATTTGGCATATTTAGGCATTTGAGCAATAGCTTCAGCAAAAGGAATGTTGATATGCAATTTTCTAAATATTTCAAGAAATTTGGCAAATTGCTTATCATGCTGCTCATTTTTAAGTCTTTGAGGATAAGGAACATTTACCTTTGCTTGCTCATATTTTTCCCTTTCCTTTTTGCTTTCCTCAGAAGTGCTCCCCTCAGCAGGAGCTTGTATTTCTTTCTGGGGTGCCTGCCCGTCTTGATTGTTTTCTTGAACCAGCTCCTTGCCACTCCTAAGAGTGACAGCCTTGCAATGCTCATTTCTTGGATTGGGCTCAGTTTGGATAGGCAGTGAGCGTTGAGGCCTTTGAGACAACACAGTAATGAGATTTGAGATTTGACCGTTCAGGCTTCCCAATTCTTCATTTGTCTGATGCATAAACTTTGTCAACACATTATTGGTATCCAACTTTTTCTCCTCTTGCCTTTGCACATGTGGAGGCTTATAGGAGTTCGAGCTTTGCTCCTTTTGTTGTCCTCCCCAAGAGAAATTAGGGTGATTTCTCCAACCCGGATTGTAAGTGTTTGAATAAGGGTCATTTTGGGTCCGGTTGGAATTCTGAACATAATTGGCCTCTTCAGTTGAAGTTGTCGGCCGGCCCTGTGCTTTTATCAGTTCTTCAATGGATTGCAACCTCTCATCAGTCCTGTCCATGTAATTGGATAAAACACCCATGCACGGGTGTCCAACTTTTTCCATGTATCTGACTAAAGCCTCTTGCATACCAGGCCTTAACTCACTTTTCTTCTGACCAAGATAGTTGACTTCTTCAGTTAGGCCTCCCCAGAGGTTATTCGTGATGTCACTAGTGGAGGTAATTATTGGAGTAGATTGAGCTTGTACCTTCATCAAAGATTGCATCTGTTTAGAGAGAGCATCCAGCTTTATGTTAACACTAGTGTCATCTTCAACCTTGTAGATCCCAGCTGATTTCTTAATGTGTCTGTCACTTGTCTCCCATTGGGCATTATCGGCTGCTATCTCTGCAATTAAGTCATATACTGTCGCAGGTTCCCCATTCATTAGAGAGCCCCCACAAGCCATATTAATAATTCCCCTATTTTGAGAAGATAACCCGTTGCAAAAATATTCCAGCAATTGCCACTTCTCAAATCCATGATGTGGACAACTTCGGAGTAAGTCTTGAAATCTTTCCCAAGCTTCATGCAAAGATTCTTGCTCGAGTTGAGCAAAGCTGATTATTGCACCTCGGATCTTAGTAGTCTTACCTGGAGGAGAATATTTGGTCAAGAATTTTTGCTTCAGTTGATCCCAAGTGGTAATGGACTCAGCAGGTTGAGAGTCTAGCCAAGCAGATGCCTTGTCAGCCAATGACCATGGAAACAATCTCACTCTAATGGCATCAGGAGTGACACCATTACAAATTACTGAGTCTGCCACCCTCAAGAAGTTTCTAAGATGGGTGTGCGGGTCTTCTGTTGGTGCACCTCTGAACATAGTTGAATTCTGAACCATTTGAATCAAGCTGGGTTTGAGCTCAAAGTTAGTAGCTTGCACAGGTGGATTGACTATGCTTGTAGTGATATTCGCTGTGGGCGTAAAGTAGTCCCGAAGAGTTCTTCTCGGATTGGCAGCCATCACTCTTGTCTCTTTTCTTATCCTTCGAGCAGTTCTTTCAATTTCTGGATCAAAAACCAAAATAGGCTCCTGGGAGCGGGTGAGCATGCACTAGTAATAGTAAAAAAAATAAAACTAACTGATAAAATAAAACTAAATATAATTTTTTTTCTTTTTATTAAATTAAAACAAGAATTAAAATAAATGTCTAAAGCAATAAAAAATCTTTTTCGTTTAATATTATTAAATTAATCCCCGGCAACGGCGCCAAAAACTTGTTGCGTTAAAAACACACTAGAGCAAGTGTACTCTATCGCAAAAGTAGTATAAAAAATATCGTCTCCACAGGGATTAATTAATAAGTACCAAACTACTTAAGATTAATTATTATTTAGACGAACGAATATTTGGTGGTTATAGAAACTAAAAATAAAAAGAAATAAATAGCAAGAATTAAAATGTAAAGATTAACCAATGGAGAGAAGCCTAGGGTCACGGTTTCACTTGCAAGTTTCGATTCCTCTATGTCTAATTCTACCTGAATCCTCTTATTTTATTCAATTACCAATCCCTTTACTAAAGCTATTAACCCGTTTGGTCATTCGCGATTAATATTCTTTTCCCTAAATTAACCCTAGTTTGGTCATGCTAGAATTTAAATCGAAGGAAAGCATAAGGTACAAAAAGGTTGAATGATTGGAAGACTAAATTAAAGTTTGGTCATTCATTAATTATAGTCTCAATTATCCTATAGGTCCACCAACTAATTGCAGTACGGTCGCTGATCAACTAATTGATTATGAACATGCAAAGGGTTGTCAATCCTAATTATGTGATAAAGCAATAGGATAATATTAATTGGAATAAAAATTAGGGACTCAAAGTATAAATTAAAACATAAAAAGGTCTCTAATCAAACAAGATCCACCTAGACCCTAGAAGATGATTTAGCTATCCATAGTGTTCAAGAACAATGAAATAAAATTAGGAGTCATAAATTACAGAGATAAAAATAACCCGGATTAGAGAAAATCTTTATCTTGAATTTTCTGTCTCCTTTTTCTGCTCCAGAGCTCTCTCACGGTGTCAAGAACGGTACCCAAAACTTGCTCCTCACTCTCTCCGTACGTTGCCGGTGCTGCGTTGTCTTTGTTGTTGTACGCGGCTACTGTTCTTTTATTAATTATCAAATATCTCTTCCTTCTTTTTTGCTTTCCTTCGGCTACTGTTCCTCTCCAAATTCAATTCCTTTGAATTCAATTCTTAAGCTCTCTCCTCCTTATTTGTAATGCCGTCCTTTTTCCTCTCCTCTGCTGCCGTCCTTTTTCCTCCTTTTAATTCTCAAAAAATAATTCTCCCTGTTGTTGTGCGGCTATCTCTATTTTATACATGCTGATGCCTGCTTAGGGTTGAATAATTCAATTCCTTATTATTTGGGCTGATCTCTTCCAATTGGCCGTGGGCCATTTTTGTGACATGGGCTGCCTTCTTCTTTTTTTCTAATTTAAGCTCATATATATATTGAACTTTGAGTGGCATAAAATTGGACTTTTATTCTTTTTATCTCTTTCTATCTTTCTGCAAAACAAGAGCAAATTAAGTTAGTAATTCATATTATTAATAATAACAGCTCTAAAAATGATACAAAAGTGTCTCTAAAAATGCACTAAATTTGAGTTTATCAGCGCTTTATGGGTGGACGGGGCGGGGCTAGACTTGGATGGGGAATGATGATGAAGGAAACTGACTGACTCAAATAAGAGAAACTGCACGTGGCATGCATGCTTACTAGAAGAACGCTTCACAGAGAGTTAGTATTGGTTAAAACATGATATGAAAACTTTTTTTTTGATGAACTGTTTCAGTCTTTTATCACGGAATGGATGAGATGTAATGCCCTTTTTTGAAGGAAATACAAATGAGCTATTGATGTGAAAAACTGAGTGCCTTGGAACACCTTGATTTTGCAAATGAATGGGGGTAAACTTTTCCAAAAAGGAAAGATTACTTTGCAAGAACATCTCGTCCCTCATCACAACATTTTTGTTGTATGCAATGCATGGATGAAAACATTATGATGTATACATGATGAAAATGAAATGTATGAAAGCATATTCACTTGAAAAGTGTGATTATTCTAAAAGTTTTTTCTTTTTGATGCTTTCTTTTTATGCAAGACGAAATATGAAATGCCAGTGCATCTTTGGATGATGAATGATGCAAGAATGATGCTTCTTCTCAAAATGATTTGTATAGAGGCAAGACAAGATATGAAATGCCGATGCCCCTTTTTTCTTTTGAATGATGAAAGATGCCGGAATGATGCTTTTTTTCTAAATGATGATTTTTTTTAGAGCCAGGGCAAAGTATGAAATGTCAATGCCCCTTTTTTTCTTTTGAAAGATGCATGTATGGAGGAATGATGTATTTGAACCAAAGTGATGAGGTTAATGAAATGGTGCATAAATGCTACATTTTGAATAAATTTGATGATGATTTTTATTCATGATTATGAAGGAGATGCTTTCTTGTTTTCATTTTTTGTGCAATGAGATGCATGATACTCACAAAAAAACATGCGTGGGAAGACATGTTTTTTTATTGAATGGAAATGCATGCAAAATGAGAGGTTGATGTATTATTTTTCATGATGTGTGAAAAAGGACAACAATAATGCATGAGACGCGCTCCTAATAAGACACGATTTTTGGATCTTTCGAGAAAATTAGGGAAAAAAGCCTTAGTGAATGGAAACGCACACGTGCGGAGAATGCACTCCTGACAAACCTAAATGAGATTGAGAAAAATGCATGTATGAATTTTATCAAGTTTTTGTTTTATGCCATGCAAATGATGTCTGACAATGACGGCGATAATGCGACTTGACACGCATATGAAAACATTTTTTTCGAGTTTGGTGACTGAAATTTTGGGAGCATCACCTCATGTGGCCCGGTAAAAGAAAAGACTATGATGATTTTTTGAAAGTTTTGCTTTTTCCCCTTTTTTTTTTGAAAATTTTGTTTTATGTATGATGATGATGCTCTACGTGTATGCAGGATAAATGAAAGAGTTTTTATTGGCAATAGTTTAAGCTCTTTGTTTTTTTTTTTTTGGAAAATGCGGACCGTACGTTATTTCGTATGAACCGGTAAGAGAAAGGCTACAATGGTAACCCTTTCTTCTTTTCTTTTTTCAAAATCTTCTTTTTTTTGTAAAAATGATGGCGTGAGGCAACCAATTGTCGTTACTCTGAGTAACTTGCATGGAACATTGAGTGGATCCTGACTCAATACTTCACGCAATATACTGAAATGCTTCGACATTTGGTTAACTCAAACTTGTTCTCTTATTTGAAAACCAACCTCACTTGATAGGGTCAAAGTGCCCCGATATCGTAGAGCAACATCTCAAATTTGTAGTGCACAAACAAATTTTGAGATATTACCCTTCGTCATTCGAAGGCGCACTTTTACTCATTGAGCTTTTACATGAAGAGCTTTTCTATTTTTTCCTTTGTTTAGAGAAGATACATGCATTGGGAACTTTTCATTTTTTTTTCATTTCTAGTTTTGGAACATGATTTTGAAAATTATTTGGAGATACAAATGATCTATTATAAAAAGGTTTTAGAAAGAATGTGCTTGACGGGGTATGACCCGCTCCTACGTATCCCCATTGTAATGAGGAATCAAAGCTTACGTAGTTCTACTGTGTCTTTTTTGAAATGATGCTTATGCATGAATGCTGTGTTTTGGATGAACTTGGCGAGGAGCTTTTTCCTCTCTTTTTTTATTATAAACGAAATGCTTAAGCTATGAAGATGATAATTGTTTTTTTATTTTTATGCAATGAAGTGAAATGCAAGATGAATAACTTTTTCAAAATTGGAACTTTATTTAATGCAAATGACGCAATGATGTAATGATGCAGGATGCAAGATACTTCTTTTTTTTTGAGGTTTCTGCATAAGGAGGGTATTCACAGGCGGAATTTAGAAAACTTTCACACTATATGCCACCTCATATAGGTGTTTAAGGGAAAATCATATCTTTTTTTTTTCTTGAAAATCTTTGAGGAAAAAATTAATTGGACGAAATGCAACAATGCAGCACACAATTTGGGAAGCCCTTGTGACTTAAAAGGGGGTAGAACCTATGATCTAAGGCACTTTAGGGATAATCTTCTCATGTAGCTCTATTCACACCCTCACAAAGGCCATCAGAGCCACAGTCCCTCTCATGAAAATCCCCGTAAATGCAGCAAACTGCTAGATACGAAGCATCATAAAAGAGCACAACTCTGATTGAAACTTTCGCGAGTAGCCAAACGGACAAAGGTCCTGATGGGCTCCTACTACTCGAATCCACTCATCCTATGGTATCCTAATAGACCTGGGTTATGGTCTCTTTCTCTAATCATATAGCCTCAAGGTACAAGTGTGTGTGTGTGCGAAGGGCATTTCCTTAAAAAGCTACCCCACCGGCAAATGAAAATCCAGAACAGTCCAGACAATAGAAAGCAATAACATGTCGTCTACCCTAGGGTTCAATACCGTTCAAATACAACTAGCCTAGGGTACCAACAACAAACACATTACTTACCTCAGAAAGGGAGCTGAGAAGAGGGGATCATGAGGGAATTGGGGAATATATGAACTTACCTTAGAAAGGGAGCGAAGAAGAAAGGGACATAATAAGAAGGGGAAATGCATGAAGGAGCTAATCGTATAAGCAAAGAAGCAACTATCTACTATTCTAAACAAAGAGCACACAAAGAAAGAGATGAAGAAGTGAATGCACATGAACGTAAAAAAAAGAAGAAGAATAGAGACAAACAAAGCTTTTCAAATCAATCACATGAACCACACATTTAATTAATTAGGCTTGACCCTTTTTTTTTAAAAAAAGGTTTGTTATTTTTTTCTAAAAAAAAAAAAATTATCCCCAGTGAAGTCGCCAGCTGTTGCGCCCGAAAAAGTCCCCGAGGGAGAACCTTCCTCGTTCACAACTTTTCCTAAGACAATGAAGCCGCCACCAATATTTATTAAGGAAAATATTAGGAAAACCTTTTTTTTTTGGAAAGCGATTGGTCTTGCGAGACTAGAGAATAGGGTTCAGGGGTCGGTTACGCGCAGGGAAGGTGTTAGCACCCCACACGTCCTCTCTACTGAGAGGGAACCTTTAATTAAATGTGTGGTTTTAGCGTGCTGACTTGAAAATACTTAATTTTGCCTCTCTATTTCTTATTGAAAAATTCTGAATGAAAACCTTTATTTATTATGAAAAAAGGGGGAAAAATGGGTTTTTAGAAAAAAACGCTTGACGGGACATGGCCCGCTCCTACGTATCTCCCGGTGCGATGGAGAACTCAAAGCTACGTAGTTCTTCTTTGTCCTGAAAAAGGTTTTTGTCTTTTATCTTTTTAGTGAGTTTTCGAAATAGGACGAGCATTTAGTGAATGATTAAACTAACCAAGGTTATGGGTAATCACCGCTAAGTACTCTTGAAAATGAGAGTCAATACCACTAGTCAGGCGAACAAAGGTTCTGATTGACTATTAGTAACAACCCGTTTTTATTTGCTCTTTTGAAAGTGGTTTTTGAAAGGGATTGATTGGCACGAATGATCAAACTAACAAAGGTTATGAGTGATCATCGCTTGTTGTTCTTTTGGGAAAAAGACATCACCACCAATGACTAGACGAACAAAGGTTCTGATTAGCCACTAGCGACGATGGGTTGAAAATGTTTTTAGAAAGGAAAAGGTTTTCGTTCTGAAAATGATCTCATGGTTTGCAAAAGTGATTCTTTTTTGTTATGAAAATAACTCTTTTCTTTTTGTTATGCAAATGCTAAACTTTTTATGGTTGCGCTTGACGAGAATGTGACTCGCTCCTACGTATCCCAAATGGGAATCAAAGCGACGTAGTTCTAACGAGCCTTAAAAATGAAAGTCTTTTTGCTTTGATGATCAAACTAACAAAGGTTATGGGTGATCATTACTAGAACCCACTTAAGTGCATGTAAAAATCTCTTTTGAAAAATGAAAGCCTTCATGATGACCAAACTAACAATGGTTATGGGTGGCCATCACTGGCACTTGCTATGACTTTTGATGTTTAGGAAAATATCTTTTGAAATTGAAAGCGTTCATGATAATCAAACTAACAAAGGTTATGGGTGATTATCACTAGTAGCTTATGCATATGAAAACATCTTTTTTTTGAAATTTAGGCTCTTAGGACAACCAAACTAACAAAGGTTATGGGTGATTGTCACTAGTCACCATTTTCATGCTAAACTATTTAGAAAAGAAAGCAATGAATGCAAATCGAATCCTTAGGCAAGCAACAATCTCATTTGAATTCTTGAGCAAGTATTGGCCTAGACTACACATGTTGGACCACAACACATAAATAGGCAAAGAAGGAACTTGAATTGGGCATTAAGCAAAAATATAAGAGTAGGCAAGATTGAACCTAAATGCACATCTAGTGGAAGATGCTAGGCGAGAACCATACTCAAATATTTCCACAAAACGCAAGGGAATCTAAATGCACATCTAGTGGAAGATGCAATGTAAGGAATGAGCCTATCTAAGTATTAATGATTCCACATGAGAGTAGACAAGGAAGTGATGGGCACAAATGAATTCAAAAGAGTAGCCTCAAGCATGATCATTGGCAAACCCTAAACAAGTAAGTCATCTTAACAATCAAAACACCAAATCATGTTGAATCACTTTGGTCAATCCTCAACACTTAAATTAGTGTGCACAAGTGCACAAGTGTGAATCTTCTTGCCAATCATCAACTTAAACAACATATAAACTAAAAGGGTTGAATCATATAAAACAATCCTCATCACTTTAAGCAAGGTGCACTAGGCACAAGTGAGAATCATATTGCCTATCATCAACTTGAGACAATAAGCAAACATACAAAAACTCTATTTATTCTTCATGACTTGCGAAACCAATACATAGTCAAACCATAAATTTATTCATCAAACTCCCAAAATCAAGCAAGCAAAAGATACAAACAAGACTTAGGAACAATTAATCGCATAACTTAAACACTAAAACCTCAAATCAACATTTATTCTCAAACTCTTTACTTTTTGCGAAATCTATGTGAGAAAAGAAATTTGCAAACCTAAACAAAGTATCTAAGCATGAAAACACTAAAATCACATATCTACAACATGATTAAACCCCATCAAGCAAAGAGAAACAACAAAATCAAATTAAAGCTAACTTTAATAGGATATGCGAACCAAACAACACATGAAACAACAATTTTATTTCACAACAAATGCAAAAAATCAACACAAAACAACATGACTCAATTTATTCAAGAGTGAGAGGCACCTTAAACACCCCAAGCCTCCCTAAGTGCTTGTCAAGAGTGTTTAAGGCTCCTCTCACCAACAACAAACAACAAATCACATTTTACATATATTTATGAGAGTATGCAAGACGAAGGAAAAGAAGAGTATGAGTTTTGATGCAAAAAGGTTGAAGATGATGCAAAGTTTAAGGGCTTTTACCTCAAATCCAAGCTAGGAAATGCAATGAGATGAAGAAAATATAACACAAATCAACAAGAACCTCCAAGGAACTTCAACTCCAACCCAAGGAAGCTTGATGAAAACCTTCATTGATGATAATGCTTGAACTTGAATGGAAATTGGAGAAGATATGTGAAAGAGGGATAAGAATGAAGTGAGGTGGTGGTGTTTTGGTGAAGAGAAAATCAAAAATGGATCAAGGAAGGGAGTAGGGAGGCCACGGTTTTGGGAGAGAAAAGGGGAGGTTTTTGGTGTGCTAGGATTTTTGGTGTAGGAGCCATGGGAAGTTTCCTTTGAGATGAAAGAAAAACAAGAGGAAGTGAGGGAGAGGAGAGGCTACGGTTTTCTTGGTCCTTTTGGGGAGGAGAGGAGTGAGTTGTTCTTATTGAATTTCAAAGATCCAATGGGTTTAAAGTTGTGAGAGGAAGGTAAAGAAATTAGTGTGTATTTAGTGGTGTAGAGAGAAGGAAGGTAAAAATATGTTGTGTATTGAATGTTATTGGACTCAAAGGTGTGCTTGTCATGATGAAAGGCTTTTGTGATGTGCACTTGATGTGGGCTGATGTGAGGGGTGGCGTGGAGCATGAGGATGGAGTGAGGGAGGTAAAGAAATTAGTGTGTATTTAGTGGTGTAGGGAGAAGGAAGGTAAAAATATGTTGTGTATTGAATGTTATAGGACTCAAAGGTGTGCTTGTCATGATGAAAGGCTTTTGTGATGTGCACTTGGTGTGGGCTGCTGGTGATGGTGGGGTGGAGCATGAGGATGGAGTGAGGGAGGTTGTTTGCTTGTAAAATTAGTGCTTACTTTAGCCAAAAATGGATAAAAGCAAAAGCACCTAAAAAGGAATTAGCCCTAATTCTAAAAATACAATAAGCATCCAATATTATTTTGTTATTCATTTTTTATTTTGATTTCAGATTTCTATTTTTAATTATACATATTTTTGAGCCTTTTTGAAAGTGAGAGAAAAAAAACCGTTATAATTGACCAAAATACCATTTTTGGCTCTAAAACCCTAATTTGCCCGAAAAATGCGTTCCAACCCTAAAAATGATTTCAAGAACCTTGGAATGCCTTCTAAGATCCGAAATGCAGTGCATAAGGCTCTTCGCTCTTCAATTCATTTATTTTTTGTGGAAAATTAGGGTTTTGACCTAAGCCGGACAAAATTGGGGTATGACACCGGGTTACTGCTCTTCTTCTCATATGATTGCAGGTGCATTTCAAGACACAATATCAAATAAAGTTCGGCGAAGACACCAAAAGAACTCGACATCAATCAAGAACCTTAAGTGCTTCACCCTTGCAGAGATTGCACTTGGGGGCTGTGGACCGTCTTGGACTTTTGGGCTCGGCACACTGCAAGGCGGACCATCTTTAATTGCTCATGAAGACCTCGGCCCAACACAAGAAGAGGCCCGACTAAGCCCATCCGAATGGGAGAGCAAGAAAACTGCCCTCAGTAACCGCTTGGAAGTTACACTGGCTCTATATATAGGAATATTAGAGAATATAAAAAGGAGACACAATTTTGTACACAAAAGGACATGTAAACTAGACAAGCCGGAATAGACAAAAAGTTATCCGGCTTCCATTGTTATAATCCGAGTTCATCAATGAAACTTTATCCAAGAACAATATCACACACCCCCATAACCCTTATAATCCCCAAAATACCCCTAATTAAAAAAAAAACCTTTTTAAAAAAAATTCCGAAATTAAGGACATTTCCGGAAAGCAGTTTTTCAAACTTTCCGGAAACACCTCAAAGGTTAGAAACTACAGTAATCGATTGTTTTAATTTTTTTCAACTATTTTTTATTGAACAACAGACATGGTAAAATTTCCGTAAGTCTTTATTGTACTCAATAAGTTAAAAATTTTTTGGTTACACAATACTCCTACTGAAGTTAAACACTTTTTTCTTTTTAAAATCATGAAGTTTTCGTGTCATGCGCATAATATTCTTCACACGTGATTTGTTATTTGTATAAAACTTTTTTTTGGTAAATGTTAAATCTCTCACCAGTGAAATACTAAAATTGACTGTTGGATATTGTTTAAAATACTATGAATGGTTAAGATTGAATCAACCAATATTAAATCTCAACCATTGATGAATTTTTATACTACATCCAACGGTCAATTTTA
This sequence comes from Astragalus membranaceus, assembly GCA_039519185.1. Lineage (NCBI taxonomy): Eukaryota > Viridiplantae > Streptophyta > Magnoliopsida > Fabales > Fabaceae > Astragalus > Astragalus membranaceus. The sequence continues at coordinate 67,627,877 of CM076848.1, forward strand.
GTGTTTCACCGGTGAAAGATTTAATTTGCTCTTTCACCCTAGAAGCACCCTGTTATTTGTATAAATTTATAAATACTTTTTTTTTCAATATATGAATATCTTATTTATTCTTAAAACCAGGAAGTATATATATATATATATATGATTAATTTTTTTTGACAAATTAGTTGAAGAATACATTATTGTTTCTTAATATAAATGCTATTTGCATTAATGGTTAATTAGATTTGTTTCCAACCGGACCGACCAATATATATAGGAACTCGGTCACTCTCCGCACAACAGAAGAAAGAAGAATCCTCCTACTGGACCGACCGGTGAGCTATGATTTCCCGCTCTCATCTGTTCGGTTTCTCCCCGCGAAAATGTTCAATTTTCATAAGGTCTTCTTGACTCTTATTCAAAAGTTCCACCAATGTATGTATATTGGACAATTTGAGACAATTATAGATCCTGGGAGGCAATTCTAATTGGTCAATAAAAATGGAGTTCAATGGTATTTCTTTTTTATTTTTCCTTAGTTTATCCTTAACCAATCTATCATGAAAAGTAAAAAGGGGTAAAGTAACTTTGTGTTGATTGTTTTCTAAATTTAAGTTTTCTTCTGCATGTAAAAAAGGAATAAATAAATCAATCAAATTCCGGGAGGCTTCATAAAGTGCTTCCTTAGGAGTTAAACTTCCATTTGTCCATATTTCGAGAAAGAGTATCTCTTGTTTTTCATTCCCATTCACATAAGAATGAATACTATGATTCGCATTTCGAACAGGCATGAATACATCATCTATAGTATAACTTCCGTCTTGAATGTTGTTTAGTGTTTTTATACGATATCCCTGATTCCTCTCAATTTGTAATTCAATACACAAATTAATGGATTCTGTTAGGTTAGCTATATGTTGTGTATCATCAACGATTTCCACCGAAGGTGGTAAAATGATGTCTTGACACTAGTGGAAAAAATGGATTCAAAGTCGGATGTGCGTCCGACTTCTATTAGGGCGACTTAGTATGTTAGGGGATTTAAAGTCAAGCGAATGTCCCACATGAGCAGTTACATATCCAGGACCTTGAAAACAAATAGACGCGTCCCGAGTTCCATACAGATTACTTCTCAATACAATTTCTTTCAAATTCATTAAACAGCGAGTTTTACAACAAGCGTTATAGGGAGCTCTTGGAACTTTGAATAGTAGCTTAAACAACGAGTTACATTTACGTACCATCAGTGCTAATATTGATATGTTTGGGGAAATGAAAGACAAAAAGAACTGATTAGTCGTTCTACTATAATCTAGAGTATATGCATTATTATTTTTTATTCTAAAAAGAAGCAAATTAAGAAATATTCATGGTAACCATTCGTGCAGATGAAATTAGTAAAATTATCCGTGAACGTATTGAGAAATATAATATCGAAGTAAAAATTGTAAATACAGGTACTGTACTTGAAGTAGGTGATGGCATTGCTCGTGTTTATGGTCTTGATGAAGTAATGGCAGGTAAATTAGTAGAATTTGAAGAGGGTACTGTAGGCATTGCTTTGAATTTGGAATCCAAAAATGTTGGTGTTGTATTAATGGGTGATGGTTTGCTGATACAAGAGGGAAGTTCTGTAAAAGCAACCGGAAGAATTGCTCAGATACCAGTAAGTGAGGCTTATTTGGGTCGTGTTGTAAATGCCCTAGCTAAACCTACTGATGGTCGAGGAGAAATCTCAGCTTCGGAATCTCGGTTAATCGAATCTCCCGCTCCTGGTATTATTTCGAGACGTTCCGTGTATGAGCCTCTTGAAACGGGACTTATTGCTATTGATTCCATGATCCCTATAGGACGCGGCCAGCGAAAATTAATTATTGGGGACAGACAAACAGGTAAAACAGCAGTAGCCACAGATACGATTCTCAATCAACAGGGACAAAATGTGATATGTGTTTATGTAGCTATTGGTCAAAAAGCATCTTCTGTGGCTCAAGTGGTAACTACTCTACAAGAAAGAGGAGCAATGGAATACACTATTATAGTGGCTGAAACAGGGAAAATCCTGGATTCCTCTCCTGTTTATCTTGTAACGGTCGGATTGGCCATAATACATACAAAAAAGACATCAAATAGTCGATATCGGCCGTTAATTCCCGCGTCACGTGGGATGCTTAAGCGGCTTCCTGCGTATTGAGTTATTGGGCCGGCTTGTGGCCCAAAGTGGACATGGGCTTCGCCCAGTCCGAAACAATTAGAAATAAACAACATTTGTATTAAAAAGTACGCCATCTGAGGCCAATGAAAGGATCCGGAATCCACCATTCTACATTTCTTGCTTAGTTTACACTATTCTATACGTGTTTTATTGATATTTTGTTGCACCCGAAAAATCTGGGTAGCGGTCCCGATCGATGAGACCAATGGTCACCCTAACAACACTGATTAGAGGGTGGAGGAGTTGCTTGCAGCAGTTCAACTTCTACACCATCAGAAGGCCCGCCCCCTTTGTGGGAACCGTGGGAAGAAATTTTGATTGTATCACTGAACGAATGGCCATACAACTGACGACTATTGGACATTAAAGCAGCAGATCGAGCAGCTCATCTAGAGGTAGTGCCTCAAGAAGTTCGTGAAGGATACCGAACGGAAGGCAGCATAATGTAAGGGCCAAAAGGGAAACCCAAGCCGCAAGCACGGCAGGGGCGAGGGTAGAAACCAGAAAGACACTCGGGAAGAGACCATGCTTGAAAAAGATGTTAAAGGCTTGGTAGGATCCATTGATGGGGGATTCTCAGGAGGCGGAGCCTCCCAGTCGTCGCGAAGAATATATGTTAAATATGTTATGTCAATAAATAATGCTGAAAAACTTGTTGAGGATCGAATATCAATTTAGCGGAGGACTGAAAGACTAGGATGCGACTGAGTTCCTCTTATTTGAACGACTTCGTGCTCTGCGCTTGCCGCTCGAAGGACTATGTTCCTTATCGGACCGGCCAGTATATATTATTAACATTCCGCTGGAATATTTTTTAATTTTTCATCTGTTTTTTGTATTCCTTTTTAAAAGCAAGTCTTTTTGTGCCTATTTTTAGTTATATATAAAATTGGTTTTTTATCTTTTTTTTTTTGACAAAAGGTTTTTTTATCTTTAAAAACTTGTGATATTTTTAACATTTTTCTGCATGTTATGTTGGGACTTGGTCAGTTCTGAAAGCAAATGTTTAATCCAATGTTTTAAGAATCGGACTGATTGTCGATTGGTCAGGGTACTAAGTCACTGGGTCAGAGGTCGGACCGAAGAGCCAGTTATTGAACCGCACGACCATTGATTGACTCGGTTTCAATTAAAAATTCCCAAATTTTCATATATTAAAAATTGAGTCTAATTTTTATACACTAACTGTGTATAGGGGCCATTAAGTCAACTTCTAGTCACATTTCACCATTTAGCCACGTCAGATTATTTTCAATTAAAATAAAGAAAACTGCAAAATTAGTCAGAGTAACCGCTCATGGGATGAATGACGTTAGAAGAACATGGGGAAGTGACACAATAGTTACTTTTACTAATTTTGTGGCTAAAATGGTGAAATGTGATTGGAAGTTGATGTGAAATACACAGTTAGTGTATATAAATTAAACTCTTAAAAAATTTTTAAAAAAAATCACAACTATGTCAATTGCATACCTAATGAAATATAAAAAGTTCATATCATAATGAAATAAATATTTCAAAATTTAATTAAACGTAATATTAATATATTTTCATATTTATAGAAAAAAGTTCTAATTATTTTATTAAAATTACTTATATAATAATTCCTTAAAATATGAAATATATATTATGTAAAACTAATGCATTAGTTATTTTTATTGAAATGTCATATTTTATTGAAATGAGAAATAAATGTATCCGAACTTACTAGTGGTTGAGCGCTCCAACGTGAGACTTGGGAAAGATACATTAAAGGAAAAATGCATTTATTAAAATTGGGGTGAATGTGTAAATAATATAAATATATAGCAAGAATTGTAAAACTAATGATATAAATTTATTTATGTGAGAGCAAGAAAACCGCCCTCAGTAACCGCTTGGAAGTTACACTGGCTCTATATATAGGAATATTAGAGAATATAAAAAGGAGACACAATTTTGTACACAAAAGGACATGTAAACTAGACAAGCTGGAATAGACAAAAAGCTATCCGGCTTCCATTGTTATAATCCGAGTTCATCAATGAAACTCTATCCAAGAACAATATCACACACCCCCATAACCCTTATAATCTCCAAAATACCCCTAATTTTTTTTTAAAAAAAACCGTTTTAAATTTTTTTTCGAAATTAAGGACATTTTCGGAAAGCAGTTTTTCAAACTTTCCGGAAACACCTCAAAAAGAGCTATTTCCGGAAGCCAAATTGACTTCCAGAAATAGCTCTTTTTGAGGTGTTTCCGGAAAGTTTGAAAAACTGCTTTCCGGAAATGTCCTTAATTCCGGAAATTTTTGAAAAAAATAGTTTTTTTAAAATTTAATTCTTTACGATAAGTGACGATATTCGCTAAACTACGATAACGATAACAATAAAATACGAGAGAACGAATACGACTAAAAAATACGATAATCATAATATACGAAATTCGATCAAATACGAGTACAAATACAAAAAAAAAATACAAAAAAAATACAATTACGAGCCAATGTCACAAGCAGCTTAAGCAGCATGAGTCTCTCATATACATCAGGTGGAATGCCCTCGACTCCCATGACATACCGAATATGTTCAACTATAGTCTCGAGTTTATCCTCCATGGTCAGTGGACCAATATCCTCAGCTGATGGAACCTTATCTGGTACATGTTCCGGAGGCGGAGGCGTGGTGAGTCGATGAGGGAGTGGAAGCCGTCGTTGAAAAGTGAAGGGTTAAAAGTTAGAAATGACTGGAGGCTGATGCCGGAAAACATTGGGCCGGAAAACATTGGGTCAAAGGAAGAGGAGGAGGAGTCGCCGAAAAACTTGGGATGGAAAATAGAATATTGCTTTCCCCACACCCCCTCCTACTCCTCGCACACCCCCCAACTTATTTTTCCCCAAAATGACCTCGCGTGGGACGCTCGTGTAACACGGGTTAAGTGACTGTTCGAACGAGGTTATGCGAACCAGTTCGAACGACATTGTGCGTGTTAAGGAATTGGTACTGTTCGCATGACATCGTTCGAACCTGTTCGAATAATGTCATCCGTGTTAAGAAATATTGTTAACTGATGGTGTGAGGGTGTGTTTTGGCTGCCTCGAATGGCTTTATTCGAACGTGTTCGAATGGGTGCGTTCGAACAGGCGTTCGAATGGCCACATGCGAACCACTGTTATGCAGAAACAGAAACTAAATAAATCAGCACACAGTTTTGGTGATTTCAAAATATAAACATAACTTTAACATTATGTACCAAAATTATACAACATTGTGTACCAAAATTATAAACCTAACTTAACATTGACTACCATCACTATCTTTACTTAAATCTACACAAGGAAGGGGATGGGGGGGGTTGTGATTGTATGAGCAAATTCTTCCACTTTTGTATCCGGCCAACAAAAAGCGAGTCCCAACCCTTTGCTATGGGTGCCCTATTAGTATTCCATATCAAATCCGGCAAGGGCATTGGACTTCCAGGCTTCATAAAGACCTTCAAAAAGACAACAAAAAGCAGAATGTTATGTAATGTTTTGGAATTACTACATTGAATCTAAATAGAAGACAGTTTACCTGTACAAAGTGTTTGTGTTCTGGTACCAAAAGGATGTTGAACTGTCGGGCAGTTCTGAATGGTGCAACATTGAATGGAAAAATTGTGTAACAACAATTAGGTGACCAACAAGTCAGGACGACTTTGTACTTGTTACTGATTAGATACCCCATATCTGGTGTAGTCATCCAATTATCTTCAACATTATGTCCATGATGTGCCCTCAACAATGCCCTCATCAAAAATGTGACCTTACCAATACCACCATACAGTCTAGTGTAGAAGTCATTGTATTGGTTAAGCTCCTCCATCAGATCAGTTCTGACTGACTGCCAAGCCTCCTCCCCCCTACCAAGAAATGCAGCAATACACCGGAAGCCACAATTTCCATCACCTACCACATTAACAATTTTTTGAACATAGGAACGCATGTATTCTGGCATCCCTATTATGTAAGTATTAAAAACATCAATGTGTGCAGCATCCATAGGTGTGGGTTTTGGATGAGGAGCTGGTGTCAAAGTAAGTGTTGGTGTCAAAATAAGAGCTGTTGAAACAGTAGTAGCAGCAGCTTCTGTAACAATAGGTGTGGGTGTTGGTTTCTTATGTAGTGGAGGAGTAGGGATTGTAGTAGCACTGTCAGCTTGAGTTCTCTTTTTGCTTTCTGATGGATTAGGTGCTGGACACGTTGACAAAGTAGGAGTGGAACCCGAACTGTGTGGGTTTGTAGGCGTTCCACTCCTACTTTGGGGAGGAGTAGGGCGTTTACGAGACTGAGCAAAACATCCACTAGATGAACCATCGGGGGAGTCAAATTTGTCATCTACATGCTCCCAAAAAGACTTGTCTCGCTTTGTTGAGTAATCAACTTTCCCTTTCTTATCTTTTTTTGGTGCTCCCTTTGTAATGATCGTATCCGGAGGTGGACACATGGAAGTCGTGTCTGGGAATGCCAATTCACGTGCTTTTGCTTTAATCATAACTCTACCGGCGTGATCAGAGGCCTCAAACCTTCTTTTGATAGCTTCAAGTTCAATGTCTACACTCAACTCATCATCCATTACCTCTGTCTGTATTTTGAAATTCAACCTCTGCCAATGTTGGTGAATCATGCTCAAGGGAATTGGAGTGCAGTCCATCATAACCCTACAAAAAATGCGACATTGATTTAGTGACAACCCAATTGACATAACAAAGTCTTTTTTGTAGACACAATATAATTATGAGTTTGTACATCATACCTTGAAAGCTCACATGCACATGGTAGTCCGTGTGTGGTCCGGAGCGTGTGTTGACATAATGATGGGTTAAGTGAAACGGATCCAGTGTGTTGCATCTCATCCAAAATATGGTCTATAGCATTAGATGAAACTAAACCCTTAATTTCATCAAAAATCTTCTTCTTCAAGTGGTGTACTTTCACTCTACTCAAACTATGCTCGAAGTGCATTTTAAGGTCAGAATGTTGTATCCTAAGCATGGTCTGCATTCCATCCCAGCACTTACACAAATCTCCCCTACTGTCTCGTAATATTTGCTTCAAGTGAGAGTGTGCAGACTCAACTCTGTTGGTGGTAGTGTTGCCAAGGTGCATATGGTTATTTATCCATGCATCAATGAATTTTTCCTTGAAGGGGTCTAGCCAGGTGGTCCTGACATACTCTATGAAACTGGGATAAGGTCCTGCCAAGTCGTTAAACAGACCCAACTCATAATCATACTCTTCTGTGGTCTTCGCATGCACAACAGATTGAAATGCACCCATAATGTCATTAACAACAGACTGGTCTTTCACAATGAGCCTTGCTTTGGCCCTCACATTTTTCTTAATGTGAAATTGGCACAACAAGTTTGCAGATGTTGGAAATATTCCTGCCAGAGCATTCATCATACTCGTGTCTCTGTCCGTAAGTATGACTTGTGGTACTTCATCCTGTCTCCTAAATAAACCCCTCAATTTCTCAAGAACCCATGCAAAGTTATCCATCCTCTCCCAATTGACATAAGCAAATGCAGCAGAGTAAGTCTTCTCTGTTGATGTTACACCAACGATCTCAACCAACGGATACCTGTACCGGTTGGTTTTATAGGTGGAATCAATCAACAAAACAACCGGGAAGGTGTTTAGAAGCTCAATGGAATCTGGATGTGCCCAAAAGATGTCCTTCACAACGGTAGTTCCCTCTGCAAGTCGAGTCCAGTAAACATAATTATCGCGTTGCAAATAAAACATCAGTTGTTGGAGCTCAGTCCTACCCTCACGCATAGCTGACCTTTGCCTTTGACGACAGTTGTAAATTTGTTTCACAACCGTATAGTTATCATCAGGCTTCATCAATTTCAGCTCATTCAGTATCAATTTTGGCCGAGTATGGTTCCTAGTCATTCTAGCCACTAGATCCTTCTCTTCTGAAGATAACCTACCAATGTACGAACGTCCTTCATGATAAGTAGCCATACCATGGTTATGAGTTCCATTCATAACCCTCAAAATCCATCCTCCAAGCTTCTTAATAAATTTCCCTTTCAGTCTGAACTGACAACAACATTTTCTAGTGTTCGTGCCTTCCTCAACATTTGTCTTGTAAGATCCAGCTTTATCACAAATCAACATGCAGTATTGTTTACCTGATCGTCGTCCGGTGTCAGATCTTCCTATAATAATCACCATCCCAAGAGATTTTCCAACCGCACGCACCCACGTCAGCAGCTCCTCACGACTAGGGAATAACTGAAATTCAATTACTAAGTGTCAGTTAAATAAATTGAATAGTTCGCTAAAATTAAAACAACTAATTCATTATTACCGTATCCGTTTTGAACGAACTAGTAAAATCTTGGGATTCTACGATGTCAGTTGTCATCTCATCTGCTACTGGGTGTAGACGACATCTCTGAAATCTGAATTACACAAGTGCTGCGTGCGTGATACTGTTGTCGGGGATGGATAGAGTGATTCTGATACCCCAACAGTAACACTGAAAATGAATACCCCCCTTTCTCTCTCATCATTCCTTCGGTATGAAGCCCCGATACTTCAAAAATGGAGACGTACCCGTGTCGGATACGTATCCGATACCGATACTTTCTGATACTTCCCGATACGTACCCAAAGAGTATCTAATAATTTTTTAATTCTTTTTAAAAAAATATTTGAGTCGATACTTTTCAGATACATCTTTGATACTTCTTACCAACTAAGGATACTTCTCAGATACTTTTTCGATACCTCTTACCAACTAAGCACATGATTGTCACTCATATATGATACACTTTAATACCTAAATAACTAAAAAACAAAATTATATGTTTTTTCGTAATAGAGTAATAGAATAAATAATACATTGTTATATGAGTGAGATAAATATACGTAACTATCTCTACTTGATAATATCACAAGTATTTATTTCTGCCATGTGATGAATATATATTAACTAATGATATGCTTATGTTTTATTGACCAATTACGTACTAATATGAATATCTTAGTCTATAAAAAGTCATCTATTTCTGCCACTGACTATTCGTATTATACGATTTCGGCTGGTCTCAGTTACTTGTCCACCATTACGTTTTATGACTAGTCACTCATACATAGGTGTGTCGGTTGTCCTCTTCCTTTCATTCATATATTTTGTGTGATTTTTTTTATCTATTTGGGCAGTTTTTTTTCATATCTATAAAATGCAATATTTCAGTTTTTCATCTTTGTTTTTTTCTATTCTATTTTATTTTTTCTGTTATGTTTTTATATATTTAAATTTTAATTTAATTTTTTTATTAAAGTATCCCAGCCGTGTCGTATCTTGATTTTCAAAAAAAATTGTATCCCCGTATCCGTATCGTGTCGTATCCCGTATCGTATCCGGTATCCAGGCTTCATAATCCTTCCCCATGCAACATGCACATGCATATGCCTAGCCACACTAATTCGTTACTATCACCCTCCTGGGTGCGCGTGGGATATATTTCCTTGTCCCATCTGATATGCTTTTCTGTTACAAGTACAACAGAAACCCAATACTAATTTTTCCCTCTACCCTTCCACACCCCCCCGCCCCTCATTTTTTCATTAAAAACGAGACTTTACCTCAAAAAAAAATGAAGCAAAGATAAAGCTTGGTTAATAATAATTTGAAATCCGGTGCTTCAAAAAATAAATAATTTGAAATCCGGTAAAAAAAATGACCGAAACGAGAAAATCCATATAGTCTCTCTCTCTCTCTCTATAAAAGCTACACTGTAGAGCAAGAACAAGAGAGTGAAAGAGTGAAAACTAGAGAAACATCAATGGCGGGAACAGAGAATGGAAATCGGGAGGTGAATGATCTGGAGGTGAATGATCTTCATCTTTTCTTCTTTTTCTCTCAATACTCAAAATGAATCTGTTAGATTTTCATTCATGTTCGTCTGTTAATCATTTTGTTAGAAATTTGCAATTAGTAACAACACACTGTTATTGTGAATGATCTTCATCTTTTCTTGTATTTCTCTTAATTTTCGAAAATGAATCTTGTTAGATATTCATGCTCATATCTGTTAAGCATTTTGTTTGCGAAATTTGCAATTAGTAACACACCTTGATTGTGAATGATCTTCATCTTTTCTTCTATATCTGTGAATACTCTCAAATAAATTTTGTTATTCGTGTTCATATCTGTTACGTTAAGCATTTTGTTAGTGAAATTTGCAATTAATGAAATGCACACTGAATGATCTTCATCTTTTCTTTTATTTTCTAGATTCTTTCAAATTAACTTTGTTCCATTTTCTTGTTCATAAACTGTTACCTTAAGCATTTCTTAGCGAAAATTGTAATTAGTTCTTACATTTTCATTATATATCTTCTACCGAGATCCATTACAATTTACAAATTACTAATGTTAATGCTCTGGTCCTATACTCTTACACATTTTGCAGTTGACGGTGCATGTATTTAGTGAACCTTGAATCTTGATGTGATTTTTAGCTCGTCTCTAGAATCATTATTTACTGTTTAGCATGTCTATGATTTATAAACTTTTTTGGCATATTATCAGTTTTATTTTGTTTTATCTTTAAATGTAGAAATAACTGTTAATAGGATGCTACAGTTTTATTCAGTTTTATTTTATTTTGTTTTTCTTTAAACTGTGATCTTTATTTTCAACTTATTAATTTGTAGGTGGATGCTACAGTACTGAGGCCTACTCAGTAAGTTGGTTTCATTATGTTTTGTACCTTTAATATTATTTCATTATTTAGAAAACAAATAATTAATGTGTCGCTTTATATTTTTTTACCCTTACATGTTAGTAATTGTTTGATTTTCTGTATTTTATGTACCGTTTAGAAAGTTGATCATTATTCTCAAATTAGTATTTAAACTTCACAAGTTAGAAATTTAGTGAAATTTTGATAAATATATAAGTTCTATATATTTTGGTATTTTCCTAGAGTAGATGTTTTATAGAGTAAACAACCATATATTTTAGATTTTTAGTCTCTCGATATGTGATTGTGTGACTTTAGTCTTTCAAATGTATCAAAATTACAAAAAAAAAAAATTAATATGTGATTTTGAAGTGGTTTGAAATTTAGAGACATATAGGGTCTCTGTTAGGCCCCTCCTGGTCCATATAGCTGCTGTTCTGTTATTCTGTTTATTCTGTTTTGTTCTATTTTATGTCAGTAACTAACCGTTAGTGCATTAGCTGTCAGTTAGTTATTTTAATAGATAGAGGTAGTTAGTTAGTTATCCTATCCTATGCTCTATTCCTCTATTATATATAGAGGAATCATGATAAGGGATAGGGGGCAGTTTTTCAGTTTGTAGTTGAGACTTGGATAGATTCCAAGAGGCGCATAGATTGCGTTCGTGTAACTCCTTTGATAAGCCTTGTGGTTTCTATCAATAATACTCTATCTTCCTCATCCCTCTCCTCTCTTTCCTAATTTCCAAGGCTTTCATTGTATAATTCCGGTGAACGTCAGATTAGATATCTAACAATTGGTCCGACCTGCCGATTGAACCATGACGACTGTGGCATCACTGAAAAAGGAGATGGAAGAACGCCTTGCAGAGGTTCAAACTACATTCCATCAGAAACTGGACGCACTCAACACACAGTTGCAGCACCTTGGTTCAGAAAACACTCCATCACCACGCAATTGCAACACTTGGGCGCGGAAAACACTGCTCTCAACAAGAAACTGGACTCACAGTTTCTCTTCCTCTCCACACAGTTTCAAGATCTCATCCAAACACTCAAACAGCCCTCTGCAATTCCAACACCAGAAAGTTCAGATGCTGCTAACAACAAAGAACAGCCCAAGAAAGATCAAGAAACACCCAAGACCGATCCTACAATCAACCAGACGCATAATTCTATTCCTACGATCATTGATGTCACTGGAGAAACACCCCCAGCCATCACTAGAGCTTGGACCAAGAAGGTGGAGCTGCCTACCTTCGAGGGGGACGACCCATTGGCTTGGTTAACTCGCGCAAGAAAGTTCTTTGAACTACAGGGCATTATGGCAGATTCTGAGAAACTCAAGCTCGCCCTGATATGCATGGAAGGGGACGCTATTCATTGGTTCCAGTACTGGTCAGCTGATGTTCAAGATCCCTCCTGGGAAGTTTTCTCAGAGGAAATTATGGAACGCTTCGGTGATTGCGCACTCGGTTCGGTTCACGAACGCCTCGCCGCCATTACACAACGCTCCACTGTCAAAGAGTACATACGTGACTTTGAATTGCTGCTCGCACAAGCTCGAGGAACGCCGGAGCATATTATGCTTGGTTATTTCCTCAACGGGTTGCGCAAACCCATCAGAGACATGGTTCGTCTCTTGGGGCCCAAGAAAGTGGTGCAGGCATTATCCTTGGCTCGTCACGTGGAAGAAGCACACCGGGATCCTCGCAACGACCCACCGTCATCAAACAACTACAAAGAATCGCGTTCTCGCGGCTCGGGAGTTGTCACCAGTATCGGGTCACGCGATGACCCAAACGGGTCACGACACCTACTTCAGGACTCGCCGGCGAATTCAACAGCCACCTCTACCAATTCTACTGCCTCTTCAAATACGAGCAACACCAGCAAGCCTACGTCGCCCACTCCGCCGCGTAAACCAGGTATTCAATTTCTCTCAAAAACAGAGCAAGCCAGACGGTGGAAAGAACGGCTCTGTTTCTCCTGTGCAGCACCTTTCACACCTGGCCATCGTTGCCCAGAAGGTAATTTGCGCGTCATGGTGTTAGCAGACAATGAAGATATTACTGGGGATGGAGAGATCGTGGTGTTAGAAGAAGAACACAGTGATGAAGAACACTACACCCAGACTTGAGGACAAGTCTGATTTTTAAGGGGGTGGTATTGTTAGGCCCCTCCTGGTCCATATAGCTGCTGTTCTGTTATTCTGTTTATTCTGTTTTGTTCTGTTTTATGTCAGTAACTAACCGTTAGTGCATTAGCTGTCAGTTAGTTATTTTAATAGATAGAGGTAGTTAGTTAGTTATCCTATCCTATGCTCTATTCCTCTATTATATATAGAGGAATCATGATAAGGGATAGGGGGCAGTTTTTCAGTTTGTAGTTGAGACTTGGATAGATTCCAAGAGGCGCATAGATTGCGTTCGTGTAACTCCTTTGATAAGCCTTGTGGTTTCTATCAATAATACTCTATCTTCCTCATCCCTCTCCTCTCTTTCCTAATTTCCAAGGCTTTCATTGTATAATTCCGGTGAACGTCAGATTAGATATCTAACAGTCTCACACATTTAAGAACTGATGTGATTATTTATCCAATGTTTATATCATAAGTTTACTTTATCTACAAGATAATACAACAACAAAATCTTACTTGCAGCTTAAGTGTACCATTGAGTTTATTGGTGTGTGTCAAGGAAATCCCGGACAGGCTGGTGCAGGAGCCGTACTTCGTGCTGAAGAAGGGAGAAATGTGTCTATATTATAATTTATAATTTCAATATACTATGCAACAATTCAATTTTTGGTTTTACTTTCTTTATGATATTATGTAGCTAACTCTCATGTAATTGTAAAAAAAAACTAACTCTTAGGCCTTTTCATAGGTCTATTGTGTGCGTGAAGGATTGGGCAATACAACAAAGGATGTTGCTGAATATAAGGTTTTAATTCTAGGACTGTATCTAGCTGTTAGAAAAGGATACAAGCACATTCATGTCATAGGAGACTCTGCTTGTTATCAATCAGGTAAGGTTTATTCTTGGTCTATATGAAGGGTGATGAAAAGAAAACATAATCTAATTGAATAAAAAAGAAAGGCTTCTTTGAATTTATTTAATTCATATTCATATATGTCATTCCTAATGGTTAGATATTGTTAAAATATACTGATTAATATTATTGCTTTTCTTTTTTATATACATTTTCATTTTTTAAATTGTTTTTGGGATTTGTTTTCCAACAGGTTCAACGTATTTGGACTGTCAGCAGCGAGAATTTGTTTGACTTGTATATTGAGGCACGCCTGCTGAAAAAAAGTTTTGACTCATTCAGCATGTTTTACAGGCCTAGGGTACCCACTTAGTCATTTGGTTTGGTCTATTTTATGTTTATTTACTAAATTAAGAATAATGTCATCTAAGTTTTCTCATCTCTTTATTGGATATTTCTTTGAAAACAAATGTTTATTTGTGTATAATGGAGATCACTAGCACCAACAACACTTGTTGTTCTTATCATATGAATCCATAGATGCAGTTTTAACTATTTTTATTTTCACATTTTCAAATTAAAACTCCTTTTTCTAAATTTGCTTCACTATTTAGTGATCTGTTTACAAATAACGTGTTTTTTTTGTGACAAAAAAAATAATGTCTTTTTTTTCTTTCTATGTTCAAGGAAAATAACGTTGAAGCTCTTCGTCAAGCAAACTTGGGCTTAAATCTTGAAGGTCAGCCCTTGAATGCTTAATTGCTATAAGTTTCTATTTAATTTCAATTATAGTGTGGCATTCTCATCTATTCTGTCATTAGCTATGTGATAATCTGGATTCTAGGCTATAAATTATGGCTTGATGTCTTTCTGTGTCTGCAACATTTGTGTGCCATATGGTTGATGAGTTTGTAGGCTTAACTATTAGAGTTATCTTCTTATTGTGGAAGGGAATGCCCTTACATTGCTAATTCAATTTGATTGTAATTTAATGTTTCTTATCTTTTTAGCAATTGACTGAAGTCTTTTACCATATATGGTTCCTACTTTAATTTTAATTTTCATAGAGAAAAGGAAAAAAAAATACTCTTTTCCTTGTTTCATGTAAAAATTACAAACTCTTGAAAATAAAAAACAAAGTGAAAACACATGAAACAAAAACAGAGAGAAAGATTTAAGGGTACTTTTTGAAAGCATCTTAAAATAGTATGTATTCTTGTCTTACTAGATTTTAATTGCTCCTATCCTTTTGCAGATGGTGTACTTGAAGAAGAAGAAGAAGGTCAGTAGCTGCTGCTTTAGTGATCAATTATCCACCTTTAGTGATCAAAAAAAGAGAAGGTGGAGGATTATAGGTAGCATGCAAAATTACAAAATATGGGTGGCATAATCGAAAAAGCATGATCAATTATCCACAAACTGCTTTAGTGATCAAAAAGGAGAAGGTGGATTATAGGTAGCATGCTCAACCTTTTAATTTTTAATTTCTAATACTAATACTAGTGCTCATCCTTTCAATATAGGTATAAACTTAGTTACTCAAGCATTTGGATCTTATGACCTCTTCCGTAGACAGGAATACTAATACTAATACTAATACTAAAAAAAACCCGAGAAAAAACATGATTGAAAATAATCCATTTTTTGCTAAAATTTTATTCATTTTGTAATTTTGCATAAAATAGACCAAAGGACTAAGTGAGTACCCATATTTTGAGAAGAGGAGACTTTGAGAGGTTAGGATATTGCTCAAAAACCGACATTATGTTTTTAACCGATATGCTATCACCATCATCTACATGAATCGAAGCCCATAGTCAGAATTTATATACATAGATAGGATCGTAAAAAAAAGGTTTACCAGGGGTGCTGAAGTTGCACCGGCCCTTCTCTTTTGACAGTTTTTTTTGTACCCCCATTAAACCATATACCCCCCCCCCCCCCAAATGACCAAACGGACGAAAATACCCTTTCCAGAAATTTGAGGTATTTCCGGAATTTTTGAAATTTAAAGGGTATTTTCGTCCGTTTGGTCATTGGGGGGGGTATATGGTTTAATGGGGGTACAAAAAAAACTGCCAAAAGAGAAGGGCCGGTGCAACTTCAGCACCCCCTGGTAAACCTTTTTTTTACGATGCTATCTATGTATATAAATTCTGACTATGGGCTTCGATTCATGTAGATGATGGTGATAGCATATAGGTTAAAGACATAATGTCGGTTTTTGAGCAAGATCCTAACCTCTCAAAGTCTCCTCTTCTCAAAATATGGGTACTCACTTAGTCCTTTGGTCTATTTTATGCAAAATTACAAAATGAATAAAATGTTAGCAAAATATGGATTATTTTCAATCATGCTTTTTCTCGGGTTTTTTTTTAGTATTAGTATTAGTATTAGCATTCCTGTCTATAGAAGAGGTCATAAGATCCAAATGCTTGAGTAACTAAGTTTTATACCTATATTGAAAGGATGAGCATTAGTATTAGTATTAGAAATTAAAAATTAAAAGGTTGAGCATGCTACCTATATTGCCATTCCTAAGGTGTACATAGTTCTTAGTAGTTAGTGTGTATAATCAAGAGCATGCTATCTATATTGCTATTCCTAAATTGTACATAGTTCTTAGTAGTTAGTGTGTGTTCTGAACTGGGCTGCAGCCCACGAAGAATATTGGGCCGGGGCGAGCGGCCCAGTAATCAGCCAGCGTTACACGACGATTTGGATCGGGTCGCGACCCGTTAAGAAGGTTGGGCCTGTGCGAGCGGCCCAATAGCAATCAGGCGCCACCTCATGGCCACGATGGGAAGATCTACGGCGGAGAGGAATTCTCGCAGGATTCGACGGTCACCTGCAGCGCCCCAGGTACTATATAAAGAGTCCCTGACATCACATGAAATGTACGTTTTTGACCAATACTATTATACTAAAGATCACCCCACTGACTTGGGCGTTGGAGGGCCATCGCAGGTACACCCCGAGGGAGCTCTGCACGCGACCAGCCTTCATACAGGAACGACCTCAATACCTGGCACCAAGCCTCCAAGTCGGCACCAGCACAGATAGACTTACTGCAATAAGAGGACCGATCGCTCAAAGAAGAGTCCGGTTCATTGGCGACCACAGTGGGAGAGAGAACATCCCCACCCTGACTGACATGGCTCCGCGAGGCAGACCATGCGGCGCCCCGCACCCGCGAAACATGGCCGCAATTCCCCAACGACAGCAGACGCCTGAGGGCGACGCTGCCGACGTGGGCGATACTGCGTCCAGTGCACAAGGGGCTCTTCCCGACCACACTAGCGTCATGTTGCCAAACGAGATACTGCAGGAATTGTGCGAGTTGTTGAGAACTAGAAACGGAAACATCGCCGATCAGGCCGCCTCTGGGAGAGCGTACACCGAGCCAGAACAACGTCGCCGCGACGACGAATCGTCAAGACCGAGAGGCAACTCCTCCAGAAGACATAGATCTCCTCCGAGGAGGCTACTAGTACACCGATCGCCCCCAATAAGGCGAGGAGTGGCCCAGCCACGACCCCGGGCCCCTCTCTCCTCGACCGACCCCACATACTAGCCCGAGGAAGAGTCTTACCAAGAATCTTCATACGAATCGTCTGGGTCGCTAACTCGGTTAAGAAGCCGATCGCCGGAAAGGTTCCCTCGCCCATATTGGGATGCACCCTCTCCATCACGGCCTCGTCGATATGATTCACCTCCTCAACGACGTGGTCATCGGGGCCACCACCCCGAGGATCGACCATCTCGTAGGAGGACGGGCGATGATGACCTGGGACCCTTCACTCGTGGAATCGACGAGTACCCCATCCCGCGAGCGCTAGGGAAACCTCCCTCTGATCTCAAGATGTGCAACGGGGTAAAGGACCCCGACGCCCACCTACGGTATTTTGATTTGGTAATGAAGTATAGGCGGGCAGACGGGCCAGTCAAATGCAAGATCTTCCCATTGACCCCTAGAAGGACCCGCTCTGGAGTGGTTCACCGAGTTAAGGCCCAACAGTATCTCGTCCTGGGAGCAATTGGCTCGAGTTTTTAGCGCCCGCTTCACCGCATCAAGGGTAAAGCCTAAATCGCATGCTATCCTGAAGGCGATCAGGCAAGGCCCGGACGAATCCCTCCGTGAGTATGTTGAGCGCTTTAACAAAGAGGCCGCCAACGTCCGAGGGCTGGAGGACGACATGCGCTTGTGGTTCCTCCGGGACGGTCTCCGAACTGGTAGCTTGTTTGAGATAGAAGTTGGTGTGAACGAGCCGCCAGATCTCGAAACTTTCCTGCGACGATCGCAGAGGTTCATGAACTACGAGGAAAGAGCGATGGCCACCCAAGTCGTCGCAGGGCAGGCGAAGGAACTCCACTCGAACCGAGTCCAAGACCCCAGGAGGGATAGAGGAGACATGGAAGGACCATCCAGGGAATTCGGGCAGAAAAAATTCTCCGACCGGACCAAACTCAACACCTCGTACTCCCAGATCTTGGCCGAGTGCGCAAACGCGTTGTTTAAAGATATAAAGAAGCCTGATCCACTCGTCCTGAAAGAAGTACAGCGCCCATCTCGCAGGTACTGCCGTTATCATAGAAGTAACGGGCATGACACCAACAATTGCATGGCCCTAAAAGACGACACCGAAGAACTGATTAGAAAGGGAAAGCTAACCCAGTATGTCAAGAAAGGGCAAACAGATAAACAAGAAGAAAAGGACAGAGATCGGTCTCCTCGAAAGGGCAAGGCCATCGTAAATGAAGTTGGGAAATGCATGAAGGAGGATGAGGATGAGGACAGTGAAGAAAGAAACGACCAAAGAAGGTCAGGGGGACGCGTTGTTGCAATGGTAATTACTGGAGGGTGCCCCACGGAAAGGGGAGAAACGAATAAGTCATCGAAAAGGCGATGGAAAGAAATAATGAACGTCGCCTCGACCTCCGCGCCCAGTCGCCCCTCAAACAGGTCGCCTTTGGCATTTGGCGATAACGACTTGCTTGATGGGAAGCCAAATAAGTATGTCCCACTGATCGTCACCGCAGTAATGGCTAATGTCGAGGTCAGAAGAATCCTGGTCGACCAGGGGAGCTCGGCCGATATCATCTTCGAAGACCTCCTTGACGTCTTAAGAATACCCAGGAGCGAGCTGACGGCCTATCGGGGATCTGACCTGATAGGTTTCAACGGATCATCCACCACACCCATTGGGATGATGGGACTTATGGTAACCTTTGGGGACGACAGCGGGGAGAAACCCAAATGCAAAACTGTGAAAGTAAACTTCTTGGTGTTACCATGTAAGTCGGTATACCAATGTATCGTTGGTCGTCCCACTTTGGGAAAGCTAGAGGTCGTGACCTCTACCGTCCATTTAAAAATGAAATTCTATTCGGACAACAATGACGTGGTCACCGTTCCGGCGGATCTACAAGCCGCTCGACGATGCCACTTCATGAGCATGAAGGAACAAGGAGAGCATGAAACGAGAAAGACGATCGACGTGAATAAGGGCGAGAGTCTAGTCAATGTAGACGATCTAGATGCCCGCTACGACCCGGACAGTGACGCAGAAGAAGGAGATGATGATCTAACCCGAGAACTCAAGAAAAGAATTAAAAGACCAGAGCCGGACGGTGAACTCGTCCAAATACAACTGGGGAACGACCCAGAGAAGATAGTAGCGATGGGAAGCAACCTTCCCACAGAGGTACGAGATCAGTTAATCCAGTGCTTGAGAGAACACGCTGATGTCTTCGCTTGGAGTGCTGCGGACATGCCAGGCGTTCCGCCAGAGGTAGCTTGTCACCACCTGGCCGTTAATCCCACTGCGAAATGGGTCGCCCAAAGAAGAAGGGTGCAGGGTGAGGAGAAAGGACAAGCCGCCAATAAAGCGGTCGATGATTTACTGGAAGCCGGGTTCATCAAAGAAATCAAGTACACGACATGGCTATCCAACGTCGTTCTGGTCAAGAAGGCCAATGGGAAATGGCGCATGTGCGTCGACTATACTGATCTTAACCGGGCATGCCCTAAAGACGCGTTTCCAGTGCCAAGTGTGGACCGGTTAGTAGATAGCGCAAACGGGTTTAGATTACTCTCGTTTTTAGATGCTTACTCAGGTTACAACCAGATCACAGTGCACCCACCCGATCAGGAAAAACGGCCTTCATGACAGCAAGAGGGAACTACTGTTACTTAGTCATGCCCTTTGGATTGAAGAATGCGGGGGCAACATACCAGAGAATGATGAGTAGGGTTTTTCAAACAAAGATCGGCAGAACGGTCGAAGTATACTTAGACGACATGATCATTAAAAGCAAACAAGACATTGATCATGTGGCTGACCTTAAAGAGGTATTTATGGAAGCCCGCAAGAACTCGTTGAAGCTAAATCCTGAGAAGTGCACGTTCGGAGTCAGGGCGGGCAAGTTTTTGGGGTTCTATTTGACAGAGCGGGGGATTAAGGCGAATCCAGATAAATGCAGGGCTGTGACAGAAATGAAGTCGCCCACTAGTAAAAAAGAGATTCAGAAGCTGAACGGAATGATAGCCGCGCTCTCACGAATGCGACCAAGCTCTAGATCAGTTGAAAAAGGTTCTGTTACAACCGCCCATCTTGACTACTCCAGAGCCCGGAGAAACGTTATACCTGTATCTCTCCATCAGTGACGAAGCCCTAGCAGCCGTGCTGGTACGGGAGGACGGGGAAAAACAGAATCCCGTATATTTTGTGAGCAAATCACTCCAGGGACCAGAACTCAGGTACCAAAGGATCGAGAAGCTAGCCCTAGCACTAATCGTGGCCGCCCGAAGGCTGAGATCGTATTTCGTGGCTCACCAAATCGTCCTCAGAACGGATCAGCCCATTCGACAAATCTTGCACCGACCTGACTTAGCGGGAAGAACGATCAAGTGGGCAGTAGAGCTCTCAGAGTTCGGCGTCAAATATGAAACAAGAACGGCCACAAAAGCACAAATCCTGGCAGACTTCATAGCAGAGATGACCCCGATCCAGGAAGAAGGGTCTGAGCCGACCTGGACGCTGTATGTGGACGGCTCCTCAAACAGTAAAGGGAGCGGGGCTGGTTTGATTCTAGAAAGCCCAGAAGGGACGACGGTAGAGGTTTCGTTAACATTTTCCTTTTCCACTTCAAATAACCAGACAGAGTACGAAGCGTGCATTGCAGGACTTATGCTCGCTAGGGAATTCAAAGCACAACGGGTCGAGCTCCGCTCTGACTCTCTGTTAGTAGTGTCCCAAATTGGAGAGGCATATAATGCCAAAGATGAAATTTTGCAGAGGTACCTCGCTAAGGTACGAGAACTGCTCGAACAGTTCGAAAGCGCAGAAGTCCGACACATCCCTAGATCAGAAAATGCAAGGGCGGACGTGCTCTCGAAACTGGCGAGCACAAAGACCCCAGGGAACCACAGGAGCGTAATCCAGAAAATACTCCCTCAACCCAGCATCCGACTAGAAACAGTCCCAATCACTAATGTCTGCACGATCGGTCAGGGCGAGACTTGGATCGATCCCATCCTAAAGTACATCGTGCTGGGGGAGGAGCAGGACGACCCAAAGAAATCAGCTCTCACGCATAGGCGGGCATCGTCATACTCGGTAATTGAAGGCAAAATGTTTCGCAGAGGATTCTCGACACCGTTACTAAAGTGAAATCCACGAAGGAATATGTGGAAATCACCTGGGGGCACAAGCACTAGCCAAGAAGGCACTTAGAGCTGGATACTATTGGCCCACGATGGAGGGCGATGCAAACGAGCTAGTTAAAAGATGTGATGAGTGCCAAAGGCACGCAGATGTGCACATCGCCCCTCCGGTCGAACTTAACTCAATGACCGCTCCATGGCCGTTCGCGTGGTGGGGAATCAACCTTCTGGGCCCGTTCTCAGTGGCCCCAGGACAGCTAAAGTACTTAATCGTGGCAGTGGACTACTTCACCAAATGGGTGGAGGCCGAGCCCTTAGCGACCATCACCTCCAGAAACTACTTGAAGTTCTTCAAGAAAAATATACTAGTTCGATTCGGAGTCCCTGAGGTCGTGGTCTCGGACAACGGCACCCAGTTCACGGATAAAAACTTCCAAGAATACATGTCAGAACTGGGAATCAAGCAGCGCTTTACATAGGTCGAGCACCCACAGACCAACGGACAAGCAGAGGCCGCCAACTGAGTGATCCTGTGCGGGCTGAAAAGAAGGCTGGACGAATCCAAAGGCAAGTGGGCAGAAGAACTCCCCTTTGTATTATGGGCTTATCGGACTTCAAACCATGGGAGGCGGAGAAGTGCCGAGGACATGGAATGCGGCCAAACTCAGGCGATACTTCATTTAAATTTTGTGCCTAACCTTGCAATCAGGCGAGACCCAACCTTGGCCACCTTGGCCGCAAACAGAAGGGGGTCTTCACGAAAACCGCTTATGATGCCCGCATCAGTCATCTCGTCCAGATCGAACCCCGAGGTGGGACTCTTTTGAGGTCCTTTGTGGGCCCTGGACTTTTTAGGAGCAGGGTCATCCTGGGTCAGATCGACGGTGGGAAGGGAACGACCCCTCTTCATCCCAACAACGGGCGTGCTGATCTCCCCTCCTTCAGCAGCCACGGTGCCCTCAAGAACCGGGGAAAGAGTAACAGCAGGGGTGGACGGGCCGGGCTGGGGCTTCCTTCCTTTCTTGGCTTGCTTCATCAACTCAGCAAAACCTAGACTAGCCATTTCACCTGCGAAGAAGGTAAAAACACGGTTAAAAAAAAGGGGGGGTACGACTACCCATACCAAGAGCGACCTTGAAACCATTATCGTCGGTCGTTTTCACCAATTGGTGACACTTGATCAAGCCCTCCTCCATCCAAGAGGCCAAGTTCTCAAGCAGTCTCAAAGTCTCAATATTTTCATCACCAAGCTGGCAACGGGTCCTAGACGTGGCGGGCGTGCGGCGAAAATGAGCGTACGTCCATGCTATTGGATATTTCATGCTGGCTACTCGCCCCCGGGTGTCGATCGCCCCAACCATCCGCTGGGACTCTTCGCAAACGGGGACCACCCATAGAAAAGAAGACTTCTAGGGTTTGAGCGAGTCAAAAAAAGGCTTGAATATCTTGTAGTCCGACTGGGCCTTAAGACTCAGATGCTCCCACCGGTTCCGATTGCTGCCCGGCTCTGGTCGCCTGCTCGTTTCAAAAAATTTGAAGAACGTCTGCCAATTGCACTCTCGCCCCATCACCCTCAACAACTGCTCGAACACCTTGACAAAGGCCCACGAGTTAGGGTGCAGCTGCGAGAGTGCAACCCCAAGATAGCAGAGAATATTGCGTTGAAAGGAGGTAAACGGCCGGCGAATCCCGACGTCGCGAAGAACAGTTGCGTACATTGTGAATTTTAAAGTGGGTGGGATCATAGCCACGTGTTCAGTTGAAGAAGGACCTTCCACCGCCCATGCCTGATCCGGTGCGCCAACCAACCCGGCAAAAAACGGCAACACCTCATCCCCAGGTTTAAAGAGCGAAGGTACCCGGCCTAGCACGGCCGATGAGATCCAGGAGCGATCCTCCCCTAATACGCCTCTCCAATCGGGTTCCCCTATTCCGGCGACTGACTGGATAACCCGCTCTGAATGAGCCGAGGAGGTGGAAGGTGGATCATGACTTTCCCCTTCTTGGAAGAATACAGGGCGAGTGGGCGCCGCAAGATCCGACCCCTCAGCCGGGGGTGTAGAAGTAAATCCACTCTCTGAAGCCGTCCTATCTATAGACGTGCGAGAGCTGGAGGATGGGTCCGTTGAAGAAGGTGGCGGGCTGCCGGGTACGTGGGCGGTTAGCTTCGTCCGTGCCAAGACGAAAGATAACCTGCAAGAAGGGAGCATGAAAGTCAGACCATCGAAGATGACCTACGGAAAAGGGCGACATGATCGACCCCGTGTCTGACACCCCCTCCTCGCCCATGTTAAGAAGTAAAGAAGTGCGATTTAAATTAAAAGCCCAAGAAGAAAACTAGATACCTGGAGCGGGAAACGATTTGGTCGCACTAGCTATCACCAGAATAAGGCGATCGGGAGTTAGGTCGCGCCAGAGCTTGAAGTCGCCAATCGGAAAACACCTTGCCAGAATAGCCGGAAAGTTGATCGCTCGTCGGAGAAAGAACTCGCCCTCAGAGCAAGAATTTCGGAAAGGAAACGAAGGAATAGAAGGGGTGCCCCATATTTAGGCTAAATATATATTTTGGCCCTTTATCTTTGGGGTTGTGGTCACTTTGGCCCTTTATCTTTTTTTTTCTCATTTTAGACCCTCATGTTTTTTGTGTGTGTCATTTTGGCCCCTGCCGTTATGTTTATGTTTTTTTAGGCAAATTTTTAAGGACGAAAATGAAATCAATTAAAAACATAAGGGCCCAAAATGAAATCAATTAAAAACATAAGGGACTAAAATGAAATCAATTAAAAACATAAGGGACCAAAATGATAACGGCAGGGGCCAAAATGACACACACAAAAAACATGAGGGTCTAAAATGAGAAAAAAAAAAGATAAAGGGCCAAATTGACCACAACCCCAAAGATAAAGGGCCAAAATATATATTTAGCCCCATATTTATAGGAAGGAAGAGCCAGAACGCGAAGGGGCACGTCTCTTCCCCTTCTAAATTGATGACATTCCTCAAAAAATGAACCGCCATCATTGCGCGTCCCCCTTTGGGAAGCGTGAAGCATTATGTCTGTCCCATAGAAGCGTCACGCTTGTCCCTTCAGAACATCATGTCTGTCAGAACACCACGTCGCTAGAAGGCACGAGCATGCTCCGTCGAACGGGCATACGATCAGGCCGTCTTAGCGCAGGCGACCAAAGAAGAGGCAGCTCGCCTCACCAAAAGAAATGTGACTCTTAGGCCTGAACCCGTCCCAGCGAACGACTTCGGCCTGGGGGGCAACTGTTCTGGACTGGGCCGCAGCCCACGAAGAATATTGGGCCGGGGCGAGCGGCCCAGTAATCAGTCAGCGTTACACGACGATTTGGATCGGGTCGCGACCCGTTAAGAAGGTTGGGCCTGTGCGAGCGGCCCAATAGCGACCAGGCGCCACCTCATGCCCACGATGGGAAGATCTACGGCGGAGAGGAATTCTCGCAGGATCCGACGGTCGCCTGCAGCGCCCCAGGTACTATATAAAGAGTCCCTGACATCACATGAAAGGTACGTTTTGACCAATACTATTATACTAAAGATCACCCCACTGACTTGGGCGTTGGAGTGCCATCGCAGGTACACCCCGAGGAAGCTCTGCACGCGACCAGCCTTCATACTGGAACGACCTCAATACCTGGCACCAAGCCTCCAAGTCGGCACCAGCACAGATAGACTTACTGCAACAAGAGGACCGATCGCTCAAAGAAGAGTCCGGTTCAGTGCGTTTAATCAAAGATCACTTGGGATTTGGATTACAACTCACTATTTGGTGATCTATTTTCGTAAAGCAAATCAGGCCGTAAATCTCCCAGGTTATTCGTCAAGGCTCTATGAGTTTCCTATGTGTTTCTAAATGGACATTGTTCTGTTTTTGGATTTCATTTTTAGTTGACCTTTACAAAAAAAAAATTATGGAAGAAAATATTGTAACGATTTATGTTTTCGTTTCCTACTTTCAATTTTAATTACAAAATTATTACTTTATTTTCTGTATTCATATAGTTGTAGAGATAACAGAAATTTTTTATTTTTCTGAGTAGATTTTTCTGGGGAAATAAAATTTTAATTGGTCTTAAACTTTTGCAGCAGCTGGTCACGTTGAAGAAGATCATGAGTAACTACTATTGATCTTGGCAGAGAGCATGAAGTGAAGAAGATTATGCCTTGGCTTTCTGTTAGTGAAATTTGGGTTGCATTTTAGTGGTAATATAATGGATGTGGTTAAACTTTGTCCTAAACCTTCTATGTGACATTTTCTGTGGGTTTTTTTAGTTTAATATTAATATGCCGTGGGAATTTAGCATGTAGGTTGGCCTACATCACTACATGTGGCACTGCATGCTACTAGTCAAGTTTGGTTATTTTCTGTTCTGAATATGCAAAAACATGACCTTATTGCAACTATATCGTTTTGTGCATGTTTTCGAATCACTGTCACTATTCTCTGCCTTCGTTTTCAACTCTTTTGATTTGAACTTGAAAACTCTAGCGCTCTTTAGTAATTAGTAAGTAACATGACTGAAGAGTCTTCATGGCATGACACCGAAATGAAAATTTCTGTGTTAATGTTATTCCCAATATTTTAAATATTTCGGATGCTTATAAAGCATCCAACATAAATTTTTGTTGTGCAAATTTTATATTGTGTAGTTTTGCTATATGATATTTAATATATTTTTGTCGGGTGTCTTTTAGAGTGAGGGATCAATGGAGTTCCTCATCAGTATACTAGTTAAATTTATTGTAGGATAGAGTGTAAAATGTTATGAATGGTTCATATTAGTTGATATAATATTAACTACTCACAAACCCTTACACTAGATCATTCGCGCAATTTGATGGATACATTTGATAGATATACCGGGACTTGATTGATTTCTTTAACTTAGAAGGCACATTTGACATTTGTTTTAAAAAGCATGGTAATTCGTATTTTTCAATAACAATGTTTTGTCTCTTACAACATTTGGTCAAAGTGTTTAATAGTTACAGTTTCCTTTTGCAAAACAGTTTTTTAACTATTTAGAACTTCTAAACCTCTTGTAAAGAAACGGAAAAAAAGGAACTTACAAAGCTCAAGCTTTTTTTTGGGACTAACACAGTATATCTTCTCTTAGTAAAAAAAAGGTATATATTCTTTTGGAACTTTGAATTGTGTGAATTGAAAAAGTCTCACATTTGATGGAATAGACACTATGAGAATGTTTATAAGTGGAAATCTCATCCATTGTGTTGGGTCCTAAGGGGTACCCAATTTTGTGGATGGGAGAAGACTCACACAAAGTGACCACCACACGCGCGCCACCATTCTTTTGGGCCGGGCTTGGTGGTGTATATTATTTTATTTGAATTTTTGTTGTTGACTGTTGACCATTTGACGGTTTTACTCCAACAGTCATGTTGACCAAGTCAAACCGTAATGGTTTTCTATTAAATTTTTGCAACGATTTTTGTGTGTGTTTAATTCCCCACAGTTTTGTCTTCCATAGAGCTGTTGGCTCTTAATTATGTTCCAACGGCTACGTCTCCCTATAATGCCTATAAAAGGAGATCTTCTCCTCATTTGCAAGATACACCAACTTGACGATAAAGCTTCTCCTCAAGTTTTCTCTCTTCTCCTTAAGCCTATTTCTTCTTCTTTAGAAAGCTTGAAGCATTTCCAAGCTTATTTTCTAAAGAGTGGTTTTTATAACCATATTGAAGGCGTATATCTTAGAGCGAATTTTCACGGTGCAGCGAACTTTCGTAGCAGTTTCGACTGAGTTGTTTTATCCTAGGGACGTCGTGGTTGATAGTCTGCTTGCACCTTGGAGCAGTGCCACGAAACGTCTTAAAGAGAGCGACCTAGTCCGCGACTCATCCCAGTAATCTCTTCGGCTTGATTTTTGAAAACAAGTGTTATTTGGGGAAAGTTCTGGCTAGGAAAGACTTGGTACTTAAGAGTGTCCATTGTGACCCACCTTTCTTTCCTGGAACCTACTCGGATTAACATATTCTCTTGTTAAAAAGACAATTTTGGATTATGAGTTACGTTCTATCTTAGATTTGTAAATATCACCAACCTTATACACTTTCATGCATCATGCTTGCAACAGTAACAAATATGCAAAATCTTGTAAGAAGAAAACAAACAAATGCGCAAAGTTTGTAATTAAAGTTTGTTTATAGTGTTTTCTGTTCTTTTCCAAAATAAAGTGTATGTGGACGACATAAATAAGCGAAAGTGTAGTTTTTAATGATTATGGAGTTTTTTTAAAGATAACTAAAACCAAAATAACTTCAAGCGAGGAAGAATAACTTTTAGAGGGTAATGATTGTTCTCTTGGATTTTTCTTTCTTTCCTATATCTTGAAAGAATAATGTTAAGGGAAATGAATGATAAAGGTTTTAGAAAGAAATTTCAAGAGCAATAGAAAAATTGATGTGGAAATTGTGCTTTTTAGTTAATTAAATTAGGCTTAAATATGTTTTAGGCCCCTGCAAATATAGGGTGTTTTGGTTTAAGCCCCTGCAAAAAATTTTTTTTGTTAAAAGCCCTTGCAAAATGACATATTTTGTTATAAGCCCTTCTATGACTAAAATGTTAGCCTTAACATGGAATGCTATGATTGCTGGATATGTTGAGAAGGGCTTATAACAAAATATTTCATTTTGCAAGGGCTTTTAACAAAAAAAAAATTTGCAGGGGCTTAAACCAAAACACCCTATATTTGCAGGGGCCTAAAACATATTTAAGCCATTAAATTATTATAATTTTTTTTATTCATTATTTTTTTTGAGATTAAATTCTGTTCTAGAGTGGAACTATTCTGGACTGGGCCAGCCCAACCCACAAGATCATCCCATGTCGAGCATGGTCACTATAGCATGTAGTGCCGACTATGCCAGCCCAACCCACGGGATCAGCCCAAGCCGAGCATGGTCACTATAGCACGTAATGCCGACTGGGCTGGCCCAACCCATGGGATCAGCCCATGCCGAGCATGGTCACTATAGCACGTAGTGCCCCTAGACGGCTCAGGAGGCTTCAACGGCTGAGAGCACCGCCGAACTCTATAAATAGAGGCATGCCCCTCCCGAAAAGGTACACATTCCATTTCATCTCATACTTCCTGCTTTGACTTCTTCCCCCCTGACTTGGGCGTGGGAGTGTCTTTGCAGGCACACCCGCCGGCTCTGCTCGCGACCTCTCAGCGTTCGCCAGAGCGATCAAGAGGAACTCGTTCCTATATCAAAAGCGATCAACATCAACCCGTTCTAATCCTTGGGCGACCAAGGTATAGATCATTGGCGACCACAGTGGGAGCCCGGGCGCTATCCCACCAACCTCATCTCTCTTATCATCTCACCTGTTGACATGGCCCCTCGAGGCAGACCGCCCAGCAAGCGGGCCCAACGTTTGCAAAGTATCCAGAAGGCATCGAAGTAACTGTGGGGGCGACCGCGCCCACCGTCCATCCTGGTCTCACACCCTAGACTAATGCCCAAATCGACCACTCCGTCGAAAAGGGAAAGCCGTTTGAAGTCGTCATTTTGAATTTATTCGATAACTTGGAGCGGGCTACGATTGAGCCCCGCATGAGCCTATGGGGCGAGGTGAGCCTGATCCGCGACTTAGTAGACCACCCAAGGAGACCCCTGCACAGAGAGCGGGCTACGATTGAGCCCCGTACGAGCCTATGGGGCGAGGTGAGCCTGAGTCGTGACTCAGTAGACCACCCAGGGCGACCCCTGCACAGAGAGCGGGCTACGATTGAGCCCCGCATGAGCCTATGGGGCGAGGTGAGCCTGAGCTGCGACTCAGTATACCACCCAGGGCGACCTCTGCACAGAGAGAGTGCTACAATTGAGCCCCGCATGAGCCTATGGGGCGAGGTGAGTCTGAGCCGCGACTCAGAAAACTGCCTACAAGGTCGAGCATGCTTGGACGACCCAAGCTACCCGTCGAAGGCCGCGAGCATGCTTGGACGACCCATGCTTCCCCTTCAAGCGAGTTCCTATATGAAGAGCGATCAGCATCAACCCGTTCTAATCCTTGGGCGATCAAGGTACAAATCAAATTCATTAAAATTTTACACACTTCAATTTTGTAATATTATGGCTATGTATTAACATCAATAATATTTTAAATTATTGGAAAAAAATGACTGTGTATTTACTAGGGGTGGAGATAGGTTGGGTTGTATGGATTTTGATGCATTTAAAGATCCAACCCAATCAAGTACTTATGTGATGGATTCGGTTAATCAGACTCAGATTTTTGGGTCAAAATTCTCTCCATGTATTCTCTCCATTATCTTAGTTTTAGGGTGTTTTAGGTGTATAAAAGATATTTAGATCTCATTTAATGTTATCTTATCATGTTTTAATTTCTCAAAACTATAGTAATAGAAATATTAATGGGGAACATAATAAATGGAGATGACCTTTATTCAAAATTTTCGTGTAATCCAAACAAACCCAACCTGACTCCAATTGGGTTGATTTTAGGTACTGAGTTCATTAGTAAAATATAATTTTTCAAAAAACAAAAAAATAGGCAAAACTAGAACGGTAACATGGAAATCACAAGAAAAAAAACATCAAAATCAATATCGTAACATCAACTTAAATACCTCAAAAATCAAACTAAATCCATTTTTTTATTCAATTCTCATTCGTTACCAATATAACGAGTTGCGACACACATGTTATAGTTAATGTTTTGGATTGAAGTCCAAGTATCAGTTGTTAGTGAAATCATTTAACGATTCTAAGACAATAAAGACTTTAATATTATTTTTACCTTCTATAATATATTGCATGATATCCCTTATAATAGTCTTATAGTATGTTTGGATCCAATGGGGGATCCATCTTGTTTCTAGAAAT
This sequence comes from Astragalus membranaceus, assembly GCA_039519185.1. Taxonomy (NCBI): domain Eukaryota; kingdom Viridiplantae; phylum Streptophyta; class Magnoliopsida; order Fabales; family Fabaceae; genus Astragalus; species Astragalus membranaceus. Next base: position 67,658,353 of record CM076848.1, read on the forward strand.
CCTTGGGTTTCAACTTGAGCAAGTGAGACAACAGTGAATTAAGAAGATCAACAACTTTCTGAGACTCAATGGGATCCAATCCACCATCTTCGGCGCCAAGACCAGCTGCCACTGCCTCGTCTTGTGGCAAGTATTTAACGAAATTGACATTTCCACCGCTTTGAACCCTACCTAACCAATTGCTACTGCTTTCGGAACCAGATTGTTGGTTTTCTCCGAGGGAAGTTGAAAGGTTTGGAGTCGAATTTCTAGGGATGAAATTCTTCTGAGTTTTGATGAAACCCTTATTATTGTTATTGTTATGGTCTTGTTGCCTTCATTGACCGTATCTATTCGACATTTTTCTATCAGAAAGAATCGTCGATGACAATTGTACGCTGACCCAGAATAACAGAACACAGTCAAGAAGGTTTCCCCTTGGGGCTCAAGAGATAGATAGAGACTGGTCTGTGTTGTGTCAGTGAATTGCTTGCGTTAGGGTAGGCTCCCAGGTTTTTCCGATCAAGCATGATATATCTAGTGATGACAAATATTTCAAATATTGATTGATTATTGATTTTGATAATTATTTTTTTATGGAGATTTTGATAATTAATTTTGAAAATGTAAGTATTAAAGTTTTTCATCCAAAATCCAAAAGTAATCAATCAATCAATACAATACAATATAGTTAGAAGATAGTTAGAAGGCTGGGTTTTGATCATCACTATATTGTTGATTCTAGAGGCTCAATCTGGTGGGGTTTGGCTTCTTTGGGATAGTAATCACTCGGATATCCAGATTCTCAAGAATACCAATCAGCTGGTCCATGTCAAAGTTTCTCCTCCTAATTCTAGTGCCTGGTTCCTAACCATTGTTTATGGTAGTCCCCATTTTACTCCTAGACAATCTCTTTGGGATGACATCCAAGAGATTAACCTAGAGATTGGTGGTCCTTGGGTGCCCATTGAAGCTGGTTTCCTGCCTACTCTTGATAATCGTTGAAGATGAGATATTCTATTTCTAAACGCGCTTTTTCATCATGTAGATGAGATATAATCAATGTTCCTAAACACGCTTTTTCATCATGAAGATGACCTCTTTATTCTGTAATTTGATTGAAGACAGTCTTTATGCATAAAATATATCGAGTTGACATTTTTATTACCAAAAAAAAAGTTTCATAGTTATCTTGCTTTTTGCTATCATGTCATATGTGTGAAATACTCATAGGTGCACCTGAAATAGTATTCATTCATCTTAGTAAAAAAACTCTAACAGTCATAGACCAATAGGGCCAATGCAAGAAGCAAATTGTTGATTTCAGAGGTACCATTTTTATGTGTGTTTGATGAAGAAATTGAATAGAATAAGAAAGGTATAATGGAAAGGTTTATTATTTACTTCAACAACACAAGAATCAAAGTCCAAGAAAGCCTTTCTGCCCTATCCCTATATTCTGCCCTATCTCTAGGATGTATCATATATGACAACAAATCCAAAATCCTTGTAAATCTCTCTTAATTCTGTTAATTAGAACTCATGCATATATCTTGATAGGAATCTTGATATTGGATGAAAAGGGTGCAATTATGAACAAGGAGATGATGAGATTGATTCAAAGTTTCAAACTTAAGGAACATAAGCAGCAAATTCTGACATCAATATTCCATGTTTATTAGTTTTCTATAATTGTTAACTTTGAGTTTACCTACAGTCAGAGTAATTTTATCTAAGTAAACCTCCTTATCAATTTAGCCATTAAAAGGTATTTAATACACCCAATATGATGTTGACTTACTCCCACAATTCCACATACTCGTTACAAACAACAGCCATGTGAACCTTCTTGAATCGAAAGTCTCTTAGAAGATCCCAAATAGACATTGAGTAATAAGAAGTTGTCATTCTGCACTCAACAGACTTAGATATATTCCATACAATCTAGATTTTAACAGATAGGAAACAAGGAACTGAAGAACAAGAAGAGACCATAAATATACCAAAGATGCAAATATAAACAAAGTTCAAGTTAAACTCAAATGTAAACACAAGGAAAGTCAAAATGATTAAGGTAAAAAGTACCTTTACTAGGCGCATCTAGTTTAGATACCATAAGGTGACCATATGAATCCACACTTCCCAACATTAAGTAGCCATGACCTGAAAAGCTTCGCAAGTTTAAATATAGAATTGCTATTTCGATGTAAATTATAATATCAAAAACATTTTTCTAAAATTTGACAAAACAAAATCTCAAAAGAACATTCATGTTGCAAGATCACATACTCTCTGCTTCAGCAAGGAAAACACTCTGAATTTCTGAACGATGGGGACAGCGGTTGACTAACGAACAGTTAATAATCTGCAAGCAAGCGTAGTATGCAAAATTGCAAGATTAATAAATAACTGGAAAATTAAGAAACTAAACACTCGCTGAAATTCTGATGTATCATATAGCAAAATAAGCAGGGCATCAATCAATTAGATTAAGACCTAGACTGTATACCTCAGCATGCTCGGGTATCAAGAGGCTTTCTTTTCCTTTGGTAACTGAAGATTCCCCCAGTCTGCAACCAACACAACAAATCACCACAAAACACAAAAAATCATTACAGAAAATCAAAATCAAAATCAAAAGTGAAGACGCACAAGCCACTCTCAATGTCCTTGAAGTGCTTCTTCAAAACCTTAACAACAACAAGAAGAGACTTAAGTCCAACCCTAACATTCAAAAAATCACGAATTAGAAAAATTAGAGAAAATTAGGGTTTCAGAACAAAATAGAAGGAATAAATCAAACCAGAGAAGAATACGAACTAGGTGCGACGGAGAAGACTTCGCGGAGGCTGTGCTGACCTAAGATTTCTTTGGATTTCAAAGATGAAAACTTAGGGTTTCGAAGACGGCGGCAGCGACGGAAGATGGAGGTTTAGAGAGTGAGAGAGCGAGATGGAGGTTCAAAGAGGAAGATGGAGGTTCGAAGACGGAGATGGAGGTTCGAAGACAAAGATGGAGTGAGAGAGCGAGATGGGGGTTCAAAGAGGAAAATGGAGTGAGAGAGCGAGATGGAGGTTCAAAGAGGAAGGTTCGAAGACGGAAGATGGAGGTTCAAAGAGGATGATGAAGGCAACAACGAGGAAGATGGAGCCTTCAGAGAGGGAGAGAGGAAAAGATTTTAGAGAGTACTGAGAGAGTTGGAATGCGAGAGTGTATGGATGGAAAAATTGGCAAAAAAATAAAACGAGTCTTTTAGCACCGGGTGTTTAAACACCCGATGCTAAATGTGTTTGGACTACACATTTAACATCGGTTGTTTAAACAACCGATGCTAAATGTCTGACGCTAATACTTTTAACATCGGTTGTTTAAACAACTGATGCTAAATGTAGGCTCAAAAACTGAAAACTTCCCTTTATTTACAAAATTGCCACCGGTTCAACATTTAGCATCGGCTGTTCAAACAACCGATGCTAAATGATGCTTTTTAATGTCTTTTTTCCACTGGTGATGACTAATTTTCATTGGGAAACTTAACTAGTCACTTGTTGTGGGTCTCCATCTCTCAACAACGTTTTTTCTATTCATGAGACTCGAACTCGAGAACTTCTTAAAGTATTTGAGGCCTATATATTCTACTCGAACAAACCAAATCCTTTCATTTTAATCACTCAAACTTCATAATAGAAAAACAATCGGTTGAAATTCTAAATAATTGGTAAATCCCATAAAAAGCAGGATTTACAAATCATCTGATTATACTAGTACATGATAAATTGATAATCTGTAAATGAGTTGAACTCTTAATTCGAATATCATTCCAAACAAGTTTCATATATAGTTTATCATGGTGGTGGGGTAATCTTCTGGGAGAAAACATCCACAAATCATCAGAGCTTAGAAGCCACAAAACAGATAATAAATATTAAAAATAACGTTATTTTGATTGCATATACCTTGATCTTCTGAGAAAGTAATGATACGTAAATCTTATATATAATTATGCGATCCATATATATTACCTTGATCTGGAGCTGCAAAAATTTCACGTAATGGATTGCCTCTTCAAGCATTGTGCTTATATCAACCTGCATAACCATCCATCATATAAATATAGACAAAAAAATTTACATCATTTGTGTTGGATTTTTAACCATTTGATTGCTTTTACTCTTGGAGGGTGTATGGAGAACAAGCTGGGGTGCAAATATCACAATATCCAACTACTGGCCCAACCCACTCTCTTCCTTACTTGCCTTGCAAACAAAAATTGTTGAGATGAGTTTTTGCGCGCCCGGACCCGGTGGAAACGGGTCAACACGCGGATCCCTTTTTACCCGGAGTATATATACTCTGGCGCTTCGGATCAGAGAATCAAGAATCCTCTTCTTTCTTCTTGACCGTTCCAGTCTTCTCCTTCTTCAACGCTTCTGTTTGCTCTGCTAGGTTTTTGGTTTCTGCACTGATTTCAACAGATTGAAGCACGAATCAGCTTCAATCTTTACTCACGAACCCTGATCAGGTAATAATAATCGAAACCCCTCTATTTTCGCTTTCAATTTCTTTCTGTTTTGATCTTCTCTTCTTCACCAAAACACTGATTCAGTGTTTTCTTTGTTTGCAAGTACGAGAAACACCGCCACGATGAACGATTCACGCAAACAGACACAGCGAATGTATCAACACTCTCACACCTTCTTCCTTTCTGTTTCGTTCCTTTGAATTTTGTTTGAACCCTAACTTGGTTCTTTGGTATTTTTCAGGTTGAAGATCCCGAACTTATCAAACCAGAAGTTCACACAAGGTAAAACCACTGCTCTTGTGTTTTACTTTGCGTACAATTTTATCATAAAACCCTAACTCACTTTTCTTCTCTTTCGTATGTCTCTGCACAAGATTGGATGAAGACTCACACAGCTTCACACAACAACGAACTCACAGAAGGTAATTTTCTTTTTCTCTTACTGTTTCTTTTTCTTTTCACAACTTTGAAATAGAAACTGTACTAAAATTGTTTATTCCTTTTATGAGGTATTCAACCACTTGTTGAATACTTCAACTCACAGAATGAACGAGGAAGAAAGCACACACAGAAGAGAAAAGGAATAGCACACAGAGAAGAGAGACTGAATGTAATTAAACTGTAAAACCTGTATTATTATTTCTATGTAAAAAGCTAGTACTGTACATATGTATTTATAGCATTCTCTGGTAAACTTAGCTGTTAGTTTAGAGTTTGTTGTAGCTAACAAACTCAGTTTGTTAATTAGTTTAACAAACTAGTAGTTAGTTAGTAACTAACTTTGTTTCAGCTGTACAAGAACAAACTGTTTTAAAACAGGGACCTTATTCCAACGGCTATTTCTGTTTGAAAAATAACTGTTGGAGTTTTTAGAGTTTTTGCTTAAAAAGCCAATAATTTGAAGCACGAGGTTTCTTCTTAAGATTCCCAGATGTGAGTTTATGAGTGTTACTTATCATTCTGTCTGAACAAAAAAAAATACGAAGACATTTGGTATTATTACCCTTGCATAAAGGCTCTGAGGATCTGTTGCTGATCCTCTACTGAGTGCTGACTCTTGTATTCCCATTTATAGTTAATTTAGATGGTGAAGTAGCTCCTCCACTAATTTCCTCACACATATTATAACTTCTAGAGGTTTCCTCTGCAGCCTCGTTCCCATTTGTGCCAACCTTCTTCTGGCTCTTCTTGGACTCTGCATTCATCATGCATAATCTTTGCACCTAAGTTTGGAAACCACACACAAAAGAAAACTGTTACAAACTCCCAACTCTAATGTAAATTTAATACTACTATCATATAAATATAGACAAAAAAACTTACATCATTTGAAGCACGAGGTTTTTTCTTAGGATGATCCCACATGAGTTTATTATGTTGTCATCTACAGGCATTTCCAATTCAGACACATCAAGCATCCTTTTGAGCTTCAACTCACTACTATTAGCAATCACATTATGAGGATAACCAATATAGTGGTTTGTTGTGTGACTTGGATTATCCATGCTACTGTGACTACTTTCTTGAGATAATATATACTGCAAATTATTAGTACTGTTGTGATGATGAGAATCAACGGAGATAATATATACTGCAAATTATTAGTACTGTGACTATTATGACTACTTTCTTGAGATATATACTGCAAATATTAGTGTTGTGATGAGACTCAAAAGAGTAAAACATGTTACTCTTGTTTCCACCAGCTTCAGGAAACATGGATTGTACTCCAAAGTTTCTCCCATCATCTTCTTCCCCAAGCAGATGTGAGATTTGTGATGACTCATCATCATTGTAACATCCCTTAATTAGCTAATTTAATTTATTTAAATTAGCGAAGAGGTCAAGATGGTCATTAGCTAAATCGAATATTTAGTACAAGAGGTTTATTGCAAGTTACAAATGGTTCATGTTTATGCTTAATTGTTATGTTAAGTTGCTAAGTTAATTGGTCATGGACTTGTGGTGAGGTTAGAGGTAAATTAAGGGTTTTAGAGGAGAGGGACGATTTGGTCATTCACTTCACTTAAGTTAGTAACCAGCTGAGCCAATATCTCACACCTCTTCATTTGCAACAAAAACAAAAACAACCACACTCACCACTCACTTTTTCAGCTCCAGATTTTTAGAAGAAAACAGAAAAAATAATAGGGAGAAAGAGAGGAGGGTTACGAGAGAGAGGAAGAGATGGAGGGGGAGGGAGAATTCAGAATCCTTGTTGCATGTGAGAGATTCCCACACCATTGTTCATCATTTTTCATCCTCTTCCTATTGGTGCAAATTTTAGAACCAGCAACCCATCCAAGCTCAGACTCTCCATTTTCGTTTTTGTTCATGATGCCTACTTGGAGGCTTTGCATGTCTAGCTTAGGAGTGGATTCAAAGTTTAAGAACTTGCATCATGTTACAAGAGGTGGAATCCTTGAATATTGAAGCTGGAAGTTGGTTATTAGAGGTTAAATTCGTTCATCTTAAGTAGGAGAAAGATGGAGACAGAAGCTGAAAGTTCTGGAAAATTCTGGGTAAAAACAGTTTGGGGACCCTTCAGTGATTGCATCGTATCTCCCAGTACACAACTCCTATAATCACGATTTTTGTTTCTCTGCAAAGTAGACACAAAGATCTTCATTTTGGGCACAAGAACCGTATGATTTAATGGAGAAATGAAGGAGATATCATGTCCCCAAGTTTCGGATTCAGAATCAAGCACTGTTCTGGACCAGTCACCTTGTTTCGGGTGTATCTCCCAAGTTACTGGATGCATGCGTATGAACCTTTGACCATCAGAAAGTAGATAAAATTATCTACACAATGGGCACTGGTTTGAAGGGTTTTGGCCACGATTTGACCAAGATACGCGTGTTACGAAACTGCTCACTGATGCTGGAAAACGGATGTGGAATTGAAAATGTTGGTTCCTCAAATTTCGGATCGAATCGCCAAAGTTCGAGAGACGCCAATTCCGTAGTCAAGGATGGAGTTCAGTAGCTGGATTTGTGATTGGTTGCTGTTCCGAAGTTCAGTTTCGAGTATCGGACGAGTTCGGTGCGAGTACGTGATTACAGGGATTGTTCGAGAGGTTACGGTTCGTGAGGACGTGATTTCTCGCGAGGTCGTCAAATCGGTGAGTTCTATACTCGCTTAGGGACGTTTTTTTGTCGAGTCATGTTATTTTCTGAAATGATATTATGGAAAATCCGCTTTGTGAAAACTTAACGAAAACGTTTTTATCGAAAAACCGTAAATCGCATAATTGCTCGAATTGATTGGATTGTCGATTTATGATATATATTGTTTGACTGTTTAATCGCTTTCGCTGGTCTGGAATAATAACTGTTATGTTGGGATATCGATCGGAACGAAATTGGAATCGGAACGGAATGGAATTTACTCATGAAAAGTCTGTTTTCTGGAAAACGGATGGAGACGCACGGATCGTGTGCCTCTATGCACGGGTCGTGCGCCCCCATCTGATGCTGCACGAAATGAATTTTTAAACACGCACGGATCGTGCGCTTAGTCGCACAGGTCGTGCGTATCTTTCTGGAAATCTTCTACAACTTCGTTCAACAGCACACGGGTCGTGCGCCTACACGCACGGGTCGTGTGAGACCTTCTGATCTTCAAATTCAAAGTACCCTTTTATCTATTCCAAATGATTCCAATCCCCTTCTAATCCATTCCCCAAGGTCCCCCAACAATGTAAAGATACCAATGTCATGAGATTGAACATGTTTGATAGAAAACTTGTATATTATGAACGAAATGGAAGATCGTACTTAGAGAACGCGAGAGAACATATGTCAATAAATTATACACGGTACTTGACTGATATTATACCCGGTACTTGACTGATCTTATACACGGTACTTGACTGATATACCAAAAAGGGTGACGACCCTTAGAGGATTAGCATACTAGGGGAGGGGAAGTCATGAGCCCCAAAACCTAGACTCAAGAATGTTTCCCCCACTAGAAATAGCGGGATGGGTTCACCAAAGCCAAAGAAGTGCCTATAAAATAGGTAGGCTGAGGTGTTATGCTAAAAAAAAACATGGAACAAAAGATTGTATGCTGCATGTGTCGCTTACGAGGGCCATGAGCATAGAGGATACAGGAACTTAATATATTTCCACGTGGTTGCTTTTAGGGCCACGAGTTTAAAGTAAGGCATAATGAACCGCTAGAGTTAGTAAGGGGTCTCGATAGGACTCACTGAGATAATGTTTATCTCACCCTTCATATTTGTGGTTTTTACAGAGAAACAGGGAAAGGCAAAGGCGACTAAACACGGTTAGCTGGTGCGACTCATGGAACTATTGGAAATTGGATTTCCGCTTAGCCCTTTGTATTTTTTTATTTAGTTATGTCACCGATTGTATAACTTTCATTGTTTAAGTTGTAAAAATCGTTTCCGCTACTTTATGTTTTGAGTATTGAACACCAGGATTATGTACAAGTCTTAAGTTTTGAAACTTAAGCATTTTCAGGAAGTTTATTAGGTTCAGAGAACCATTTGATATGTATTATCGAAAGTTTTAGTTGTGTTCAATATTTCAATAACAGAAAGTTACTCTGATGTATGGCATTTAGTGCATTTTAGTGATTCTACATGTTAGAATTTATCGGAGTGTTAGAATCATGCTCATGATGTTCTTCGGTGGTAAACATTCTGTCAAAGCATTCCCATTCTCCATCAGGAAAACACTCCATGTCCGAGGGTTTCCATTCTAATAAGGGGTTTCTTTTTCTTAATGTCACTACAAACAGAATCCAAATGGAGTACTTAATTATTTGTCTTGAGCTAAAGCTAAAGACAACAGACACCTTTATACTCAAATGTTAGTATATGATGATGGGGATTGTTGACTTGATTAATTGTAAATAATAAATAATGGTACATTGTCATTGTCATGTCCACGGTGAGGCAATATAACGACAACTCATAGGGTCAGATTTGTTATATACTATCATCAAAAGTATAATCATTGAGAGATGGCTATAGATGAGATTCATTAGTCTTTTAATTAATGATGATACTGATAGTTTAGCCTCAAAGAGCTGTACCATGCGCGTTTTTTATATTTTATAAAATAATTAACATTGCGGGAGTTTTTTTTTGGTACAAGAAAGCTAAGAAAGAGAAAAAAAATTGAAAAAAATAAACAAATCCTAAGAATAGGACTAGCATCTGATGCTCTCGAGTACTTTTCATGTTACTGCCAAGTTTTGCTAAATAATCTGCAGCAAAATTTCCTTCTCTCAGCGTGTATTGTCGGGCTAGCGTGTCTTTGATATTGTGGATTAAGACAACATAGCAGTGATAGTTATTAGTAGCACCTTGTACCAAATTGACAGCCAGCAGTGAATCCGAATAACACACCAAATTCTTGTTCCCCTTGTCCCATGCAAGCTGTAAGCCTTTGTATAAAGCCATGAGTTCAGCAAACAAATTATCCCTTCGGCCAAGATGACCAGCAAAGCCCCAAATTTGGCGGGTAATTGGATGCAAATTTGGCGTCTAAAAATACCTCCACGCACTAAGATTTTACTTTGGCGATTAGCGCGGGGGTGTCTACCAACTAGATGCAACTTGTCTAAACGTAGTGTTCTTTGTGTAATAATGGTCCTGAATCTGATATACATTTGTTTTTTCAATGTTCACAGGCTTACAGGTGTGGCAAGCAACAGGTTTTGCTGCTGTTGTCCATCGGTGCATGCAGCAGAATTTTGATTTCTCAACTTGTCTTTTTCAGCTGCTGGATGAGTTATCTATTGAACAACAAAAGATTTTTGCAATGGCTATTTGGGCGATGTAGAAGAAAATGAATGACAAAATATGCATGGGAGGGCATTGATAGACCAGCGGTGGCTCTTCAAATTACAAATGACCAGCTACATGCGTGGGAAATTGCGAGGAGAAATCAGCCAACACGTAGTGCTGTGCTGCTGCCCCTTAAACCGATGGTGTTCAAATGGCATGGACGAAACCGGCAGCAGGTACTCTCAAATGCAATATTGATGTGGGGTTATTTGATTCTGAAAACAAGTATGGTATTGGTATGCGTATTCGAGATGAGAATAGTAGTTTCATGGAGGGGAAGACTATGTGGTTTGAAGGCACTCCGGAACCTCAAGAAGCGGAAGCAATGGGGCAATGACAAGCATTGAATTGGTTGAAGGACTTAGGTTTGGAAGCAATAGTCATTGAGACAGATTGTATTTCAGTGACTAATGCGGTGAATAAACATTATTGATTAGTCATTGAGACCAATCTTGTGGCCGTCCATAGACCAAATTAATCTTGTTTATTTCCAGACAGATTGTATTTCAGTGACTAGCTCATTTTCTCATTATATTACTCCTTTGTGTGTAATGAGCATTATTGATATTGAAATAACATAAATTTGTTTTCGTAAAAAAAATGTGTCTGGAAATAAACAAGATTAATTTGGTCTATGGACGGTCACATCGTGCGGATTAGTCTTACAATTCTTTAGAGTTCTCTAAAGACCGACAAATAACAAACAACCATTCCCAGAATATATATATATATATATATATATATATATATATATATATATATATATATATATATATATATATATATATATAACCAGCTAATCTAAAAAAAAAGAATATATATAACCAGTTCAATCATTCCCAGATACATCATACCTATTAGCTTATAATGTATTTCAGTTTTTCTTTGGTCTTAACGTATTAACGGACTTGCTCTAAACAATATTGGTAGAAGAATAAAACTAAAATTAAAAAATCTTATAAGAAGTATAACATTAACAGACTAACAATTTAAAAAACTTATTCTTTTAATAAAAAAAATCCGTGACCGATATTCTTAACACTAACGTCAGCTATTTTATTTAAGGCTTAAACATGTTTTTAACCCCTGCAAATAGGGGGTGTTTTGCTTTTACTCCCTACAATTTTTTATAAAACTCTTTGCAAAATTCACTCTTTTGACGTTAGTCTTTCTGTTAAATGGACGTTACAAAAAACGTCTACGTGACATTTTTTATTATTTTCTATTTTTTTTAATATTGACTGGGCTGCCATGTCATTATTTTTTATTTTAATTAATTTAAATTATTCCCTCATCCACTCAATTGCATCTCTGTCTCCACTTGTTTTGAGGCTAAAAACTCATGCGCATCTCTCATCCTCTTCAATGTTTGGTTCCTTCATTCCACCCTCAGATCTAAAGCAACGTTGTTGGCATGGTTCTCAAAAATCCCCAAATTTCATTCCTTCATTCCACCCTCAGATTAGAGTAGATGTACTAGAGTGCTGCGTAAAACAGTTTTGTTCTTTCATTCCACTCAATTGACATTTTTATTTTCAAACCACAAATCCAAACCACAAATCCCAAATTCCAAATTAAACCCAACAAACCCAGAATCTTCAAACCCAAACCACAAAATCAAACCCAACAAACCAACAAAATCCCAAATCTCAAATCAAACCATGACTCTTCTCTTTCACCTTCATGTACTCTCACCATGACTCTTCTAAACCCTAAAATCCCAAATCTCCATCTTCTTCTTCAACCCACAGAACACCACTATCACTATTACCCTAAAATCCCGAATCACCATCATCGAACACCATCATGGGCGAGAGAGAGAGAGAGAGAGAGAGAGAGAGAGATAGGGATGGAAAGATGGGGGGGAAACCAGAAGCAGATGCAGAGAGGAAAGAAATCAGTAATGCGTGCGATTTATTGTGCATTCTTGCTAGTTATGGTGTTCGTTCCATTGTCTCTGATTTCTCCTTTTGATTTCAGTTCGCTCTCTTCTGGGTTTTTTTTCCTGTTATGGTGTTGGCGATTTGGATTTTTTCCTGAAGACGGTAGTGTTGTTGGTGTTGTTATTGAGAGCGTAGAGGGGAGATGAAGTTGAGAGAGAGAGAGAGAGAGAGAGAGAGAGAGAGAGAGATGAAACGCAAACCAAATCCAGAAAGGGAAGAACATAAACGGAGGAGGAAGAAAGAGGATTTAGGGTTTTCTAATTAGATGGGATTCATTAATGACGTGGCATATACAATCAGCATTTAAAATAAAAGAAAACGAAATAAAAATGCTAAATCAGCAATCTGTTAGACACGTATGCTATTTTTAAATCTTTTATTTAACAGAAGGACTAATATCAAAAAAGTGTTTGTTCTGATAATAGGCACATGATAATAGCTAATTATTTTTATGTGTAAAAAAAAGCTTATTATTTTTTCTTATTGATCAGGATACATTCAAACAAAATGTGGTTGACTTGGTTGTAGATGATGTTCAAGAGGTAGATGGAGGGGTAGCAGTTGAGTGTTGGACGTTGGCTACATGGCCTCGCACCCGTGGTCGCCTCTATGGCACAACAGGTTTATCTGTGAACGCCCGACCTGGGTCCAAGTCGCTTATCCAAGAGTCCCAGAATCCTTCTGGTTTCATGCTTGGGATATCTTTGGAAGCAGAGAGGGAAGCTAGACTTAGAGCTGAGAAGATTGCTCAAGATGCAGTAGCCCATGCTCAAGAGGCGAATGAGCGTTCTCAGAAGGTACAAAATGATTTAGATGAGATGAAAAAATTATTTTTAGATCGCCTGGATGCTTTGGAGCGTGGATCATGCGTGGTGCTAGCCATTCTCATTCACATCCTCATTATGATGAAGATTTGGATGAAGAGTCACTTGATGGCGAGAATTGATCTTATTATGGTTACTTTTATGTATTTGTAGGATGACAAAACACTTGATATTTTGTAGTTTCAAGACTATTATATTTTGTAGTTTCAAGAATGTTTTGTTTTATGGTATTAAGCATTTTGATATGGTATGCTGTTTCATAATTGTGTTAAAAATGTTTTAGGAGCAGGGTAGTAAAGGCACAAAGTAAAAGCATTAGGAATGCTTCAGGAGCAGTGGTAGGACAATTATTTTAAAAAACAAAAAAATTAATTTAGCATCAGCCAGTCAGACGCTACTAAACTAGTTGACTGGTTGACTTTAGCGTCGGCCTGGCGGACGCAGGTTAATTCGTTGACTATTTTTTGTTGACTTTTCGTTAACCATATTTAGTTGACTATGTAGCGCCGGTCCCAATATTAGTGTCCGTTTTAGCGTGGGCTGGCCGACGCTATATTTAGCGTCGGCTAAAATTACGAGACGCTACATTTACCTTCGAACATTTTAGCATCAACACGTGGCTGACGCTACTCCGACACTAATTCACTGTTAGCGTCCGCTTTTAGCCTATTAGCGTGGGCTTTTGGCCGACGCTAAAAACTGTTTTTCTAGTAGTAGTGTTTGTGAATTGCGTAGTAACCAAACAAAAAGTGGATTCAACGTTCTTAATACTAAAATTTATTTAAATTATTTGATAGAGCATGAAGTAACTCTCCCGTGTTTAAGGTGTAACTCAAATTCCAATGAGAAACAGATTAAGAAAGAAGCAAAATTGCAAAAACAGATATTAGTGATTTTGTTTAAGAAAAATGTCATTATAAAAATAAAATTAAAGAAGTGTAGATATAAATTTGGCTTTCTCATAAATGAATTTGATTTTTTTAAATATAAATTAAATTTTTTAGGTGGTGAAATTAGTAAAAAAAATTAGGGCTAAGTTCATCGCCAAAGTTAGGACCATGAGTAAAAAATGTAAAAAAGACACTGAGATTTTTTGGATAAGTATTTGTAGTGACTGAAATATCCGAAGATTTCTCCTGGTCAATAAAGTAGGCTACTACAGTAAAAACTGAAAACTTCATTTGAAATAAAAAATGGGTATTGGAAAATAGATTTTGGGTTCGAGAAACACAAAAAAGTGAGCAAGTGTAGACACCGACTTTGTGATTTTAACTTAAATTACTTTTTAAATGGTGAGAGCAATACAAAAAAATGGGCTAAAGCCCATGGCCCATGTTGGGGCCATAAGTAAAAAAAATTAAAAAACTCGGAGATTTTTCTGATGGGGGTACTTGTAGTAATCGAAATGTCCTGAGATTTTGTTGAAAAATTGAAGAATTCCTTTGAAAAATAAAAGGGGTCTAGAAAACTAAATTTTGGTTTGGGAACTACCATAAAATAGATCATTTTTTGTGCCAAAAAAAACAAAATGGATCATTTTTTCTTACAGGTGTACTATATGTAATGTAATTTTGTTTTTTGTACATTTGTATTATTGAATAAATTTCATATATATTACAACGAATTGTATAATCTTTTAGGGTGAACACATATCCCCAGTCAAGATTTAGAGAATCAAACTGCTAACCATGCTTAAGGACGAGGTTAGTCTGAGATTTTGAGTGTCTTGGACGAACAAACAAAAATATGTTCTCATATAGTCACTTGAAATTGAATAATATTGTCCTTGATTTTTAGTTAAAAAAACTCATTAATGATTCATCCGAATTAAGGTTATTTAATAGCCGTCTAGTAAACCTTTCAAAATGAATGACAATGATTACTATGATGTGAGCATAAAAGGTTCTCCTTCAAAGGTGTTAGGCAGGGGCGATTTTAGGGCCCAGCTAGCCCGGGCACGCGCCCGGGCTCAACTTCTACTTTGTTTGTAAAGCCCCCAACCCAATAGCTGATTTTTAGTCATAACCAGGGGCAAAAATAGTAAAACAGCGGGTGTGAAATAAAAAAAGAATGGTCCAGCCCAATGTAAAAAAAAGTAAAACCCAAAAACTAAATGAAACCCAAAAGCCCAATATATATAAAAAACTAAATAAAATAAACAAAGAATTAAGCAAACACAACACATTCCTCTCTTTTCTCACGACAAACAGAACCCCACCCCCCCCCCAATTTCCTCTCTTCTCTCACGACACTCTCCCTCTCCTTTTCTTCTTCTTTTCACTTCAAGTAGTCCAATCCAAGCTTAAATCATTTACATTTGAGCTCTATTTTAAGGAAAACCAACTCATTCCTCTCTTTGGGTAGTATTTTGGAGTTAGGGTTTTTGCTCTAAAAAGAGGGAAAAGTACCCACACATTCAATGTTACTCTTTGAAGTTATTTGAGGTATATTCCTAATCCCTACTCTTTATTCCAAATAAATTATTGAGACATTAGTTTGTGTAGAATTGTTGATTCTTTTTTAGTTTGTGTAAATTATTGCGTTGGACTCTTTGAAGTTATTGAGACATTAGTTTGTGTAGAATTGTTGATTCTTTTTTAGTTTCCTTATATGTTGATCATTATTTGTTTTTTACATAGTTTCTTTTTTTGGATCATAAAATTTGTTAGATGAGGAGGTTTTTGGTACCTAGAAGTTCTATTGAGAATGCGAATGTTGTGCAACCGGAAGCCGAAGTAGAAGAAACGCCCCCTAATGCGGCCATTGCTATGCTCACCGTTTGCAATTGGTGGTTGTGTCCGTTGCTAGTAGTTGCAATTCTATTCATGATTTCTTTGAGTACATCTCCTTGATTGTAACCACAACAAGTGCATCTTGCAAGAGAAGGGATGCTTTGACGGAGGCACGGCGCAAAGATATTTTGAGTAGACTTGAGAGTGGTGAGATATCTCAAGGAATGGGCTTGCACCAATCATCTAGTCTCGCTAGACCCGGGGATACTAGATGGGGTTCACATTATACTACCTTGATTCGTTTGGATCAGTTGTGGTCCTCCGTGTTAGAGGTGCTTAGTATTGTTGATGAAGATGGACGTGGACCATCTCAAGCGGCGAGTTTGATAGAAAAAATGGAGAGCTTTAAATTTGCTTTCATTTTGAAATTGATGTTAAAGTTGTTTGGTATCACAAATGAGCTTTCAAAAATCTTGCAAAGAAAAGATCTAAACATTGTGCTTGCTATGGAATTAGTTGATGATGTCAAATCTCGGTTGGCCACATTGAGAGATAGTGGTTGGGATAATTTATTTTTTGTTGTCCAAGAATTTTGTGTTGCTAAAGGTATTCCGGTGCCAAATATGGATGAAGAAATACCAATTCGGGGTCGTTCAAGAAAAGAAGGGAGAACTATCACTAATCTTCACCATTATCGTGCAGAGATTTTTTATGTTGCTATTGACAAAATATGTGTGGAGATGGATCACCGGTTTAGTGAAGGAAGTCACAATGTGCTGAATTGCTTCTCATGTCTTGACCCCAAGAACTCTTTCTCAAGGTTTGATATTGATAAACTTGCTCGTCTTGCTGATATTTATCATGCTGACTTTTCTGATGATGATCGTGGAACAATAAGAGAGCAACTTGACAATTATGTACATCACATGAAAATGCATGCTTCCTTTACTTCTTGTGAAGATATTGAAAGTTTGGCTATGAAGATGGTTCAAACTCAGAAACATTTGGTATTTCCATTGGTCTACAAACTCATTGAGTTGGCTTTGCTGTTGCCGGTGTCGACAGCATCCGTTGAAAGAGCTTTTTCAGCAATGAAAATTATCAAGTCTAAATTACGCAACAAGATCAACGATGAGTGGTTCAATGACTTGATGATATGTTACACCGAGCGGGAGATATTCAAGTCACTTCAAGATGTTGATATTATGCAAACATTCACCCGAAAGAAGTCTCGGAAAGGGCATTTACCTCCTAATTTTATTTAGCACTCTATTGACAGGTTAGATTTCATCTCTCCTATTTAGCACACTTTATGATTATGTATATATTATGTCATATGTAAATTGGCGGGAAATTTTCTTGCCCGGGCTCTAGAAAAATCCTGGCTTCGCCACTGGTGTTAGGAATACATTCCAACTAGCGGAATGCCCGTGCGTTGCACGGGTTATTAAAATATTTTTTTCTTAAATTTTATGAAGTTTAAACATATAAAAATACATAAATTATAATATCTCTTATATAACTTTATCGAATATATATCTATATATTTATATGTTTTATTATAGTGGTACTATATTTTTCATTATATTTTCATGTTATTTGTATTTTATATAAATTTCTAAAAATATGTAAATGTGATATAATTTAAATACATGCATAAAAGTTCAGACATAACTTCGTTGTAGCGATTCTCGAGAATATTATAGTTTTAGTCACTTTTATTGTTAAATAGTTATATAAATTAGTTAAATATTACTTAAATATTGAATTAATAATAAATTTAAGTCAAAGTGGAAGAGAAGATAAACAAAGACTTGATAACAAAATTTGTTCAAAACATAAAATAAAAAATCAGTAAAAATTTAATAAATATCACAATGTTTTATATTCAATTGGAATATTTATTATGTATAGTTCATTTTAAATATATTTGAAGCATTTTTCTTAAATGATAATTAGTATTTTTGAGGGAAAATTATAATTAGTATGTAATGTTTTTATATAACAACTTCAATATTTTATTTGAATATATTACTCATTTTCGCAATAAAGAGACAACTTACACTCATTGTGAATTCTCAAATAAAAAAATCATATAAAAAATTTAAGTAAGGAAATGAACTCTTAAAATGAATTGAAAAATTAGCACATAATTCCATAAGATTCATTACAACCCAGATTTAGAGAGAAGGTTTAAGAAATGTTCCACCTTTGAGGTATAGAGGGTATTGATGGTAGGCAACATAAAAAAGGTAGCACAATAATTTGAGGAATATATCCATGAGGCCAAAATTATTTTTAGGTTTAAATATATATTACCCCCCTGCAAATATACCCATTATCCAGTTACCCCCCTACAAAAAAAAAACATTTAAAACAAACCTTGCAAAATATAAAGTTATCCAGTTACCCCCCTGCCGTTAAATTTTCTGTTAAAAAATGTAAAATGTCACATATCCAGTTACCCCCCTGCCACGTGTCACCATATTATTGGACCTCAGTGACACGTGGCACTGACTGCCACGTCAGCATCCTTGTCAACAGTGCCACGTCAGCAACCAATGGATGGCTGCCACGTGGCACTACTTATATCACTCAAAAATAAGAAATTTTGTCCCCAATGAGTGTTGAACACTGTGACCAGCCACTCACACACACACCCCCTAACCACTGAGCCATGTTATTACTTGTGATTATTAACACAACTACTAATATATATTACATTATTGTCAATAAAATTAAAAAAAAAAAATCTCGTTTCAGATGAAGAACAACAACAACATCATAGCCTATGAAGAACAAATCTGGAAATTTACCCAGAAAATTTCGTTTCAGATGAAGAACAAATATGAAGAACAACATCGTATCACTCAAAAATTTACCCAGAACAAATATGAAGAACAACATCGTATCACTCAAAAATTTCAGATGAAGAACAACAACAACATCGTTTACCCACTGAACCAACTTCAATCTTCTGAAACGATCATCGTTCATCAGCAACAATCCCAGAAACGATCATCGTTCATCTCTCTCTCCGTTCATCTCTCTCTCCGTTCATCTCTCTCTCCGTTTCCAGATCTTCGAATCTCTCTCTCCAGATCTTCGAATCTCTCTCTCCGTTCATCTCTCTCTCCGTTCATCTCTCTCTCCGTTCATCTCTCTCTCCGTTTCCAGATCTTCGAATCTCTCTCTCAGATCCAGTGCGAACGAAGAAGAAGAAGAAGCTCAGATCCAGTGCGAACGAAGAAGAAGAAAAACGATGATGAATGAGGAACGGTGATTGAGGATTCTGGGAACGAGGAACGGTGATTGAAGAAAAACGATGATTGAAGAAAAACGATGATGAATGAGGAACGGTGATTGAAGGATTCTGGGAACGAGGAACGGTGATTGAAGAAAAACGATGATTGAATGAGGAACGGTGATTGAGGATTCTGGGAACGAGGAATGGTGATTGAAGAAAAACGATGATTGAAGAAAAACGATGATGAATGAGGAACGGTGATTGAAGATCCAGAATTTTTTTTAAAAAAAATTAATTGCCAAATACGTATTATATATTTGTAACAGAGTTATTAATCACAAGTAATAACGTGGCTCAGTGGTTAGGGGGTGTGTGTGTGAGTGGCTGGTCACAGGTTCAACACTCATTGGGGACAAAATTTCTTATTTTTGAGTGATATAAGTAGTGCCACGTGGCAGCCATCCATTGGTTGCTGACGTGGCACTGTTGACAAGGATGCTGACGTGGCAGTCAGTGCCACGTGTCACTGAGGCCCAATAATATGGTGACACGTGGCAGGGGGTAACTGGATATGTGACATTTTACATTTTTTAACAGAAAATTTAACGGCAGGGGGGTAACTGGATAACTTTATATTTTGCAAGGTTTGTTTTAAATGTTTTTTTTTGTAGGGGGGTAACTGGATAATGGGTATATTTGCAGGGGGTAATATATATTTAAACCTTATTTTTAATACTCCGGAGAATAAAGGTACCTAGAAGTTGAAAATTAGAAAAATGCTTCGATTGAAACTAAGAGAGACACAAATGCTTGTAGAAGAACAATGACAATTACAATTGAAAATAACCTATCAAAAGTTGACACTTAGGTCCAATATGCTAGAGATTCCTTTTTTATCTTCCTATGCATGTAACGTGACTTTCACTCCCTTGACTGCACACTCTAACATTTCTCTCTTCGCACTCTACATCTTCTCGAGTGACCACTCTTTTCTAATGCTCACTTGCACATCCCATTTTTTGTTCTAAACTTTCCACCAAAATCTCTCCCCACACCATCTAAAATTTTCTTCTATAAATAGTTGTGTCTTATATATTATAACCAATTAAAACTAAACATTTTCAACTTATATTTTACTAACTCATGAATTTATGGAAACTAAGAAATGAATCACATTAATGTGAAACTCTCCACTCTCATTGCATAACACTTACTCCAAAAAAAAATTCAAAGGCCCACTCATTATTTCTTAGTTCAATAAAATTTGATTAAATTATAGGGTAAAATATGTTTTTAGTCCCTACAAAATCGGCTCCTTTTAAGTTTAGTCTCTACATTAACGAAATAGGCGTTTTGGTCATCATCTTATTTTTCCGATTTCAATTTTAGTCCCTCATGACTTTTAATAGCGCTTCAAAACTTTTAATAGCGCTTATAAAAGGTCAAAAAAGCGCTATTAAAAGTGTTGAAGCGCTATTAAAAGTCACGAGGAACTAAAATTGAAAATGACAAAATAAGATGAGGACCAAAACGCCTATTTCGTTAATGTAAGGACTAAACTTAGAATGAGCCGATTTTGTAGGGACTAAAAACATATTTAACCCTAAATTATATGTCAATATAATATGTTGAAGTTATTTTATATAATTACAATAAATATAAAAGCACATATATAAACTTATGAAATATAAGTTAAAGAAACGTATGAATAATTTATTAAAAAAGAAACAAATACATAACTTAAATATAAAAATAAAATACAATAGTTAATAAAAAAATTATTTAAATATATGATGAATTAATTAAATCTCTACCTCTTTCACTCATATTATACTAACTCATTCGTTTATTGATAATTAATGAAATAATTTATACTAATTTGAAATTGTAATCTTTCAATAAGTAGACATAATTTATTAAAATATAGAAACTTGTTTACATATGATATTATATTATACGTAACTATATTGTTAGTTTTTATTATCAACCTCTATATTTTCACACAATTATGTGTCTCCATTAAAATTAAAACCTTCTTTATGTCAATACGTTAGTGGCAGTTATGTGTCTCCATTAAAACTAAAACCTTCTTTATGTTTAAATTATAAGTAAATATTTTAATACATAAAAACCTTGAGAAGCATTGTGGAATCTCATTTGGATACAATAAGAAAACATTACATTATAATCGGAAAGAGAATAAAATTTAAATACAAAATGCAACCCAAAGCAATATTAATCCATACCTTATATACATTGTAATAGACATGAAAGATGAAGAAAACTTACTTACAATCTCTTTAATTGAAATTGCTAGTGTAAAGCTCATCATTATTTATTTACTCGTCATACAAAGAACTCAATCCTAAAATCAAAAGCGCCAAAGAATGTTTAAAAAAATCATTACTTTGGAGTGTGAATATTAATTGAAGAATGAATTCAAAAATATATAGGACAATTCTTACCCATTTCTCATGTCATCAAACATGGAAGAGTAAAATATCCACGTGTTAAGAGAAATGTATATATATATATATATATATATTATCCCCAATCTATTTTAGCGGACTATCCATTGATTTGATAAGTCGATATTCACTTAGTTAGTAATCAAAATTGGGTGGATAATAATTTAACGTATAAAGTTTTTGACACCAAAATTCACATGGTGATGTCAATGTCATCAAATATAACGGTAATTTTATCCGAATAAAAAATTAAGATATATTATTCGTCAAAATGAATAAAGCTTAAATAATGAAGAATCAAATATAGATCTTCCAACACAAAAATAAAAATGTCCGGTGCTATCAATTTAATGAAGAAATACAGTAAATTTCTTGAAATAGAAACTATTTTTTCACTCATATAGATCTTTTAGAATTTCCTTTTCTTCCTTTTTTTATTACTTCATTTTCTTCTTTTTCTTGCACATTACTTGATTCTTCATCAGCCTGCAACTTGAAGAAATTAAAAGAAGAGGTAGAAAAATGAAGTTGGTACCTTGATTGGAGAAATGGGAAATGAGATATAAAAAACGCACATAATTAAAATATCAAATGAGAAAATAGCAAACCTTTAAAATACTCACTTGAAAGGCTAAAACAACTGCTACACTCTTGTTGAAGTCTTGGATGGGGGATTCCCTATCTAACAATCGAAAGAAGGAATAGATAGCAACAAAGAATGAGACCTAAAAGTTGACAATAAAAAGTAAGCACGATAATTTGGAAAACCATAGGACCCAAATTAATTTCTAATAATTCAGAAAAGTATGAGAACAAAAAGTTGACAAAAAAAAAGCTTAAATTGAAACCAATGGGGTTTAATTAGCAATCTCTTCCTATGTTATTTTGAACTAAGGTAGAAAGTTGATAGACCTGCACCAAAGCAAACAACTACTCGTGAAAATGTCAAACAAAGGTAGATATGGTACAATGTCTCTTGAAGCACTCTTTATAGCATATAAATAGTTGTAGATAAAATGAATTTGAATAGTTAAAAGTTTTTTTTTTACCAAAAATAGTTAAAAGTTTAAAAACCCATTAACAAGATAATTAAAACGTAATTACCTAGCCAACTATCCAACTGGATAAATAAATTAAAATGAGTTAAAAAAATTAACCAAGCATTAATTGTTCTAAACCTTTTGATATCTAAAAGGCATGTCAATAGTTTCTTTCATCTAAAAATTGTATCAAGCATGTTTTCAAAGTTCAAACTCAAGTATCATGTATATGTATTAAGAGTTCAAGGGTCAGGTGCATGTAATTTTATACAAATAATAACAAATTGAATTAATATATATATATATATATATATATATATATATATATATATATATGAGAACATTAGGAGGTTTTATGAAACTATTATATATTATATTATATTATAATCTGTTAAATAATATTATATTTTGTTAATTGGTTTTATCAATTTCTATATTCCAATAAGAAAAATATCATTTTCATATTAATATAAAAATAATTAAATAATATTCCACTAAAATCATCATTAAAGTAGTGCCAATTATGTGCTTTCATTAAAATTAATGTCTTCTTTATGAGCAAATTTTAAATAAATATTTTAATAAATAAATTCATGAGAATCATTGTGGAGGCTCCATTGAGTTTCCTTTACACATATATATAGATAAATTTGTAGAATTTTGTGGTCTTAAATTACACAAAAAAAAAGAATTTTAATAAAATCAAAATAATAAATTAATAGTTTAATAGTTATTAGTGTATTGACACAAAAATGAAAAATTAATTAATAATAGATGGAAGTTGAATAGTTAGCAATTGATTGTTTTCATTAAAATTAAACTCTTCTTTATGTCTAAATTATATATACATATTTTAATATATAAAAATCTTGAGATAAATTGTGGAGCTTCCTTTGGGGTTTCCTTTATATATAGATATATAGATAGATGGTGTGGCTATTTAGTGGCTGAATTCTATAAGGGTTGTATGAATTAAAGATAAATTATATCAAATAAAAAAATTAATAATACGTAGGATGGGAGAAATTTTTTTTGGTTAGGTGACTATTCATTTCATGGCCATAACCTTGTAAAGAAAATGACCAAATAAATTATAAAACTGCTTTATTATCAATGCTCATAAGGTCCTTGTTTTTATATATATGTCTTTGGGTTACCGTGAATGCCAAAAGCATTGATTTTTTTAGGGTTCTTTCACAATAACTAATTTGTTTTGATGAGATTATAATAACTAAATTTAAAAATCATATATATATATATATATATATATATTTGAAGTTAAATAGTATAATTATAATAAACTTTCCTTTCAACTTATAAATTTTAATAAATATATACAGATTATTTTTTGTGTTTTATGACCTAATTATATAAGAAATAATCTATATATACAATTTAAGTTATTTTAGGTTAATTTTTTAATGACTAAATTTAAAAAATATATGTCCGAACTTAAACTTTAAACTTTAAGATTTCAATAAAGTTTGATTTCAACTTATATACATCATTTTTTGTAATTATACTCCATCATAGTTTTCCTTATTAATATATATTTAAAAAATACATATATAAATTATTAATAAATATTAATACAAACAGAAATAATGAGAAGTATTGTGAGCTTCCATCCAAGAATAATATTCCACTAAATCATCATTCAATAAGTTATAGTGTGTAATTATGTGTTTTCACTATATCTAATTAAAAGCTAAAATTAAAGTCACCTATTTAAATTATAAATATATATTAATATAAATAAAAATTGTGAGAAGCAATGTGGAGGCTCCATTGGGGTCTCCTTTACATATATATAGATAATTTCAAGGTTTAAGTGATTATTCGCTTAATCTAAATTAGGCATGGCAACTTGGCAAGAGAGTGAGACGGGGCGGTTTTTGCCTCCCTTGCCCCGACTCCCTACAAAAAAACTTAAATATAATCAAACTAATAAAATAATAATTATTTAATAATAATATAATAAAATAAATAAAATACAAATTTAATTTCTATTGAGAAAATATTAAAATTTAAAATATACTAAATAAAATAAGAGAATATATGTATGTAAAAAAATAAAAGTATATTTTACTAACAGGATGGCTTTGGTTCGAGGGTGAGCAGGTATCAACACCCCCCATCTCCCATCCTATCCCAAACTTTGGATTTTGTAAAAAACCCGATCTCGTAATGGCATGTAGCTAGAATATGTGATCGACTACTTCGTCGTCCGACTGATTCTTTGAAATGGAGTAGAATTGGCTTTTATTTCTGGATTTGAACAATGAGCTAAGAAACCTTAGATTACACTTGTAACGGATGGGATCGTTTTGGTAACTTAAATAGTAACTATAGTTCATATGTTCTCGTGTAACTTACCACTTATGCTATGTTGTGCATGGAGCGAAAATACAATTGTGGGGACGGACTCACAAAGGTGTGACAACGTGGCTCACTACAACGTTTATCCTTTACATGAACAATTAGAAGCTATAGTGATAGCAAAGAAAATTGTTGTTTAAAGTTCAAGAAGCAATTTCGTGGATAATGTTTTTTTTTATATGCAAAAAGTTGTATCAATGGGAGTACAAGAGGTACTCCAACCCGTATAGGACCTAGGGACCTTGTTAAAACCTCATGTATAATATTGTGAACAAAAAAAATTATTAAAACTGGAGCTTGTGAAGTAAAAGGAACATTATTTTGTAAATGAATAGTTGGTTAAATTAAAGAACAGTTTTAGAATATTTGACAATAGCATCAATATTATAGTAATAGAACTTCAATTGGTGTTTGACATGACAAGCAACAAAGAAAAAAAGTTCATTCATCACGCTCAGTTCACACAGAGAGGATCTTTGTCCACTTGCATAGGCATATATTATCATCTTTTTGGTTCGGACGATTGCTGGCTACCCACAGAGTGATTCGAACACTTTCAACGAATGACTAATTTCTACTCGCTATTTGCACTTTGTTTTCGCTGGCCAACACGAGTTTTAACACTAGAGGGAATCAAACCCGGGGGCAAACCGGACCGACCCCAATACGTTCGCAGGGCAGGTAAGACCAAGACCAGCGCAACGTGTTGGTTGCATGTATTATCATCTAATGAAAGATAACCTTTGTTTTCCTTATCGAATTAAAAATAAACACTTTTCCAAAAAAAAGTTGAAAGGAAATATGAGCTCATGTTTTTTTGGTTTTGAGACCAACCAAAGCATATATGAAGTGAGAAAGGGAACAAAAGGGGTATTTGCTTCTAAGGTTTTAAATTCATTATACTTATTGAATTGGAATCGTGAATTTTGAACACACTCTCTTATGTTCTTTTAAATTTATATGTATGTCACCAAATTTACACGAGGCTTACATGATTTAGTAAAATTCATTTGAAATTTAACTAGTTAGAGAGCATGTGTGTGAAAATGAGTGTTAAAAAATGTGTTGTTAGTACTTAGTAGTGTATGACTAGTACTTAGTACTTAGTCGTGTAGGTCTCATATAAATTTGGTGGGATCCTTTTCAACAAATTTACGAGAATGTATTTAAAAAAGCGTGATAGAAAGTATGATACTAGCCAACACTTCTATTTGAGTATATACTTTTTAGGTAAAATTACTTTCGGGATCCCTTAACTTAATTTCAAATTTCGATATTGTCATTTAAGTCTTTCTCCGACATTGATCCTTTAACTTTTAAAATTATGTTAGCTTTTTTACGTTTCTTTTTCCATTTGACGTTGCTTCAGCTTTGCATATGATGTAGTTAACTTGCTTACTTGGATTTTTGTCAGTGTTGAAGTAGTCTTTAAGTTTGCTACAGGTTTCAATTTAGTCAATTATGCATTTTATCTTAAACTTTTACTGACTTTATGTTTATGTATGCTGCTGACATTGATTGTGAGTTTTTTACCGATACTCAGATTATGTCCGTGAGCTAAATTGGTACCCAATAACGTTAGCTCCATCCATGTCCTTAAGGAACCTTTAAATTTGCCCACCGTTATCATTTAAATAGTAAGTTTTATTTGACCCAAAAAGAAATAGTAAGTTTTATTGGATTCTTTAAACTTTTTAAAGGAGCAACAACATTCTTACATTGTCAAATAAAACTTACTAATTTAGCTCCTATAGTTAAAACCATTTAAAGGAGCAACAACATTCTTAAATAAGTCCTTAACATTAACCTCCTATAGTTAAAATTTAAAGATAAAATGATATGTTTATTGTAGTGTATCATCTAACGACACAGTCAACATGCTTACATTGTCAATTATTCATGTCACAATTCATGTAATCCATAATTAAGAGTACTCTTGATAGAATGACCATTTTAATCAACTATGAAGAGATAAATGACGTAAACAGACATTTTAAAAGATAAATAATAAAAACAAACATTTTAAAAAAGATAACGAACGTAAACGAATATCTAAAAAAAGATAAAGGACGAAAACAAAAAAATATTAAATGATCTGATAACATAGTTATACCTGCGTAAGTGTCAAATTATCTACATCACATTATTCACGTAAGCCCTAATTAACTGTCACATAATAGAAAGACTATTTTAATTAACTATGAAGAGATAAAAGACGTAAACGAATATTTAAAAAGATAAAAGACCTAAAAAATAGTGAAAAAAAAATTTTTTGACCAAAATAAAATAGTGAAAGATAAATGACTAAAAATATATTTTAACAAAAAAAAAATTAGATCCAAGTCGAAATTTAAACTTTAGTTAAACTTAAAGTCTTAAAGTATAGCAATTTTCCTTTAAAAAAAAGTATAGCAATTTTGCCTTTTTTTTAAAAGAAAATAAACGAACGACGGCGTTTCACTTGTTTTTTTCTCCAAACACTCATACAAAGGCACGCGCACAGGCTAAGCTGCCCTAGCTCACAGTGTGAGCTTCACACGTCAATTCGGAGTCGTCTGCCCAATTCAATTCGCCGCACCGACTCGTCTAGTCCCTGTCGCACCAACTCAGCCACCCGGCGTAATCGACCGCCGTGCTCACTCAGTCGCACCAGTGCAACCGCGGCATCCACACAGCTCACTGAACCGCAGTTGCGCAGTCGTCACTAGAGATACATCATCAGGTTCATTTCACCACTTCTTTCTCTATTTTTAGTTTTAAGCAAATATTTTGATGCTATTTGGCTATAAGTCATAGTTGATATTTCTTGTATTGGGGCTTTTGCTTTTTCTTTCAACTTAGTAGACAAAGCTGCGTTTGACCGCATCACTCATTACCCTCATATTGAAATTTGTACCCAATGTAAATGGCTACTAGTTTTAAGGTTTTGATACTTTGGTAGTTAATTTGTAGGTTATTCATACTTTGTATGAGTTCTGGATACCTGTACTGCATTTTTTGTCACTCAAATTCGCCATTGGTAAATTCCTGTCATGCATTTTCTGCATCATATCAAGCTTTATGAGTTCTTTGTGATGACTATATTTTAAATGAAGGGAAAAATGTTAATTTTTGGCCTAAATCAAAATATATATCCTAGGATTCCTAGATGTTCATATGCAAACATCACAACTTGCTGGTCATACCTTCCTTATTTTAGTGGTGCTGCAGCTGCTTACGTTTATGAGCATTTATAAATATACGTAACTATGTGGTTTCCGGTGTGAGTTAAGCTTCCGACATACGCTTCTGGTTTAAAGTGGGCTATGCTTCTAATTTCAAGTCTTAAGGCTTTACATTGTGGCCTAAGAATATAAAAGTGTTTAATTATGCTTGCTCTACAATTCTATTTGCTGATGGTATCTTATTGATTTTTTTCTTTTGGTCTAGGGGTCTTTGACCCCCTCCGGTGTCTAGGGAAAGGGGCCCTGAATAATCCGGAGTTCGGCCGGGAGGTAAGTAAAGTCTGGCTCCAATTTGTTCCATCGCCGGGGATCAAACCCGGGTACTAGCCGAGTCCCCCCCTGGAGTGCATTAACCACTTGCACCCAAGCTTGGAGTTTATTGATTTATTGTCATTTGTGAAATTATGTTGATTGTGTTGTGAATTTTTGCTGGATTTTTTATGGTATGGTTTATTTTTTTATTAATAAGTATTAAATGTTCATGTTATAAAATTTTTGGAAGTTTTTAATAGTGACCAACTTCTCGACCAGTGCCATGTCCTAGTTAATAACCTGTCTGAGTTTAATGGTAATAACATCACCCTCCACCAAGGTTTAGGGCTTAGGTTAGGGTTTTGTGGCTTACGTTACACACATGTAATGTTGTAATTGATTTGACTTGATAAATTAAGCTTTGATATGTTCAAATTAAAACAGATGGAGATGGAGGGCGAGCAGCTGAAGGCATTTGAGGTAGACCTTGGTAATTTGATGGCCTTCGACTCTCATCACACCTACCCTTCTCAACAAGCTTCTCTTTCCAGGTTTATTCACTTTTCTTCCTATTTTGCTTTTCATTTTCGACTATGAATCTATGATGCATGTCATTGCTATTGCTAATGTTAATTAAACATGACCTAGAAGGGAGGAGCTAGTGAACGAGTGCTTACAGAAAGGCACCGAGTTAGTTCAAGCTATCGCAGATGCCCTCTTTACTTTGCCCTCAACTGAAGATGTAGATGGACCCCTTGTCAAATTGCCTCCTCCACTCACTAAATTGCCCAGAGAAAAACATGTATTAACCTCTTCATCTCTATCTCTCTTCAATTTGATGAATATTATTAATCAACCATATCACTTGCTCATCAAATTTTGTAATGCTTCCAGCTGCCAGTGCCAAAGCCTCCTACTAAATGGGAAGCTTTTGCCAAAAAGAAAGGTTAGTCGTAGTCGTGCTGCACATAACCTTAATCCCGCAGTTGGAGCTGTTTATGGTGTCTGATTTGGGCTTATAGCTGTTTTCTAATCTTTTCACCAGCTGAAGAACCTTATTCTGTGTTATTTTGCAGGCATACAAAATCGGAAGAAAGACAAGATTGTATATGATGAGCAATCTGGAACCTGGAAACGCACGCATGGCTATGATCGCGCTAATGATGAAAATGCTATACCTATTATTGAGGCAAAACCAACTGATGGTAAATAATTGAAAACACACCTTCCATCATTTGGGCTGCTAACATTTTTCTCTTAGTGGCCACAAATGAGATGTGGATACCTTTCTGAGCCTTGAGGTGCCATGTCACTGTTGGGCACCAACTGGGAATAGGATTAAATTTTAACTTCGAGTAGTTCGTGGCAAACCTTTATAACTGTGTGTACTCAAACATTACAAATTAAAAGAAAATTTGAGTTAGAGCACCTTTGATCTATTTGTGGACCCAAACTATAAAATGGGATCATCCACAATGGCTTAATTGTAACATATCAATAACCTTGTGAGCTTTCAAGAGTAGTATACCATGCATCTATTCCGAGAAGTACCCATCAATTATGAGTTATGACTTCAAAATTTGGAAGATGTTACTTTCATTCCTTCTTTTTTTGGTAAATTATCATTTTTGTACTTAATTCTGGTAATCTACATCAAGTTAGATAGTTTACATGTTTCTATTTCAGACCATTTATGAATGTTACCGGAGCCTCTTGGACTATTATTATTTTTCAATCGTATTTAACATTTCTATGTTTTCATGAGAGCATAGAGGATGCACTTTACATTTTTATGGGTGTATAGTTGTATACACCTATAAAAGCTGTAAGGATGGTATAACAATAATGATGTTGTATCATTTTGCAGATCCAGATGAGGATCCTTTTGCCAAAAGAAAAGAAAATAAGAAGGGAAGAGTTGAAAAACAGGAGAAAAATCGACTACAAAACTTGAAAAATGCTGCAAAATTTGGGGCATTACCAAGGTTTATCTCTTAACTATTTCCAATTGGCCTTGACGCTTTTGTAGCATGAGGTTATTCTATTTGTTTTTTATCCATTATGATATACATCATAGGCTGTACTTGTCTGTATAATTTGGTTTATTGATCATGGGTTCCTTCTTAGAAATCAAGATCGGGGTGGAGTCAGACCTTCTTCGCCCGTCCCTAACTAACACACTCCTCTTACATGCTTGGGGCTTGCAACTTACAATAACTTAAAAACAGAGGAATGCAATAGGCATTAGTTATTACCATGTGTTAACTTATGGGAGATGCTGTATAGGGTTATAAAATATCTATCATTTTTCAATCCATAATTTTAGTCAGTATAGCTTAACTTGTGGGTTGTTTTGTTTATCCATCTCTCCCCTTTCTCGAGTTTTACTCTTTTAAAACCATCTGCGGCGTGCATGTTCCTTTAATTGATAATATGTTTACACTTTTCAGAATCAGAATAAATTGAACAGCTAAAAGAGATAACTACTGAAAATGTTAGTGAGGCTGAATAAAAATAAACTAGCAGAAGAATAATACAAGTGAGGAAGACAGAGAATAACTAAGAAACCATTCGATGAAAGTTTAATTGTGTTAATATTTAGACTAAAAAATAAATTTTGTAAACTACAAAGACTTAGTTAGAAGTTTTCAAATTATAGTTTAATTAAGACAAGGATTGGATACTGTGCTGAGATAATGTTTAAATCTTTTTGGTCTATCGCATTCTTGGTCTCTTCCTGGTTTAATACTAACCCCCATTCATTCCATTTTGTTCATATATCTCCATGGAATAATTTTTTGAAA
This sequence comes from Astragalus membranaceus, assembly GCA_039519185.1. Taxonomy (NCBI): domain Eukaryota; kingdom Viridiplantae; phylum Streptophyta; class Magnoliopsida; order Fabales; family Fabaceae; genus Astragalus; species Astragalus membranaceus. Next base: position 67,689,591 of record CM076848.1, read on the forward strand.
AAGTTCAAATGTGTGTGATGAAAATTAGGATTCCCCAAAACGAAGCATTATTTCCTTCTCCCTGTAAGAACAAATCCTTTGCATTGTTCAAATGCTTGTTGCCCCTAATAACATCAATTATGTGGCCTTGTGTAGTCATCCGTCACCAACTCAGTTGCTTCCCTTATCTTCAGTGCAACAGAGCTCAATGACTTGGCTTAATTTCTCCATAATAACCTTCATGCTGCTGTATGTGACCCACCCCCACCTCCCCAAAGTTAGGAGTCTGCGTCCGCACCTGTTCATAATGCTTTGCAACTGTACTCCTTCTATCCCAAATTATAAGCAAAAGTTAACTACTTTTTCCCTATTTAATTATGTCGTTCCAAAAATACCCATATAATATTTATTGAGTTTGTCTTTTCCAAAAGTTGTTTTAACTGCTTCTGGTGAAGTTGTTTAGTTCTAAGGAAGGGTAAATTTGAGAAACACATTTATTAGTTGAGAATAATTGATTTTCTTAAGAAGTGTGTATTCAATTGATTATCTTTGCTTATAATTTGGGGCGGAGGGACTAAGGGTGAAAATGAACGAAGCAGCCATGAATGAGTCAAAGTGTTCCACCTCTCACAGGCATTAATTAGTACTAGGATTAAATCTGTCAGGAACTGGTGTGCTACCGCCCAGAAAGCGAACTTTGCTCTTTGAAATGATCACTTTTTTCCTCTATCTAGCCCAGGAGTGGTAATTGGTACCATTCAATGGTGGTGCGGTGCCAGTTGCTAATCTGCAGCGGGATTTTCTCCCAGGTGTACATCATAAGGCTTGGAGGGTTCTGTGAAGAATCAATAGAAAATAAAACTGAGATGATCAAACTTGAACAAATGGCGGGACTGCCATGTTATTCCCGGGCATGGTGATTGAGAGTATGCAGTAGAGCTCCTAAGAAAGTCCGCCACCCTCTAATGATTTGTAAGAAAAAATAGAAAAAGAAGAAAACTAGAGAGGAACCATAAACCTTTCATGATTGAAATATTTTACAAGAGTTCCTTATATAGTGCTCAGTATGTGAGACAATAGTTGGCCAATCAGTAACCGAAGAAGTTACAGAGAACTACTAATCATGCTAACTGTCCAACTAACTACCAACTGTTATCAACTGTCATGTATTCAGTTATGACTCTTGTTTGAATTTCTTTGTATTGTTTTTCACCTGTAACAAACACGGCGGAAAGTGAGATCTAAATAATTTCCTATGCAGCCATGTTCAATTGGCTGCTACTGCTTTGCCTATAACTGGAACTCAGGCTGCACCGAAGAAAGTAACCAAGGATGAATTAGGCAATGTAGCAGGAATTGCTGCAACTGCCACGGCTAGCGGTGGAAAATTTGACAAGAAATTGCCAGGTGAAAAGCCTCCACAACATAAAGGAAAATACAGAAAGGTATGGACCGTGCTGTTATATAAATTAGTTTATCTTATCCATGTAAGTCATTATCATTATATTATATATAGAAGCAAGCAGTTATCTTTCATTATATTGGCTGCTTAGCTTTCTTTGTTCTGTTTCATCTAGTTCCTGCCGGTGGTAGAAGGAACAGGGATAGGATCACTGGAGAGGCAGCAAACTGAAAAAATATTGAACAAGATCATGTCCAAAAATTCTCATGATATACTCAATGTTAACAAGGTAAATTCAAGTCATCTGGTGACTAGTGACATGGACTTCAATTTTTACAAAGTTTTGGTCGCTGTTTTCTCAAAATTGTACTCTCTGTATTATATAGGCTGTCACCGTGCACAATGTGAAGACAGAGAAAAAGCGAGAGAGTCGTAAAGGAGGGAAGACTTCCACAACTGACAGAAAATTGAAAGCTCAGAAGAAATCTTTTAAAAAAGGAGATTCTAAGAAAGGGAAGGCAAAAGGAAAATAGTTTAGATTTTATCGAAGGTTGATGAGTTTTTGGAGATTCTAGTATTACTGGTTTTAAAGTTTTGTAGACGTTGTAACCAAAAAAAAAGTTTTGTAGACGTTTATTTCATCTATCAAACCATGCGTCAATACGTCAAATCTAATTTATTTCTCCCTTTATCTCTTTTCAGTTTCTTCTAGCAACCAAAAATAGTCAGATGTATTAACTTGATGTAAAAGTACAATATTTTGCTGGGAAATTTAAAGTAGAATACCCACTATAATTTTATTACTTTTTTGTTTTATTTTCAAATCCATAAAATGCTACGCATCAGTTCAGTGGTATTATTTTATACTAGCCTCATCTCCCGTGCGATGCACGGGGAGAGCTAGTATCAACAAAATTAACGCCTTTAATTTGATTGAAGATTAGGTATTAAGAAAATTTGATTAAACAATAGCAATAGGGTGCACACACACACACATATATATATATATGAGCAACAAAGTAAAAAAGAAAAAGTTAAAATTGTACAACTAATATTAAGTTAGCAATGAGTCAAATAGTTAGATTTGTGTATGTATCTCAAATAATTAGTAAAATAGTTAGATTAAACAATAGCAATAAGGTGTGTGTATGTATCTCGAACGCAGAATGCAGAGTGTACAAACAATTTGTCCAAACCAACATACAAATTATAGAAATGAGCAATCAGACTAAAATATGAAGACAACAATGTCATGAACTCTGGACTTCTGATTCTGAGCCACACATTTTGAAATCCACATTAGATTCCTGATCTCCTGCTCCCTTAACCTCATATGTGATTAACAAATAGCTATCAGTTAGAGAAAGTGAAAAAGTAAAGGATGTGATTAACAAATATTTCAGGATATATACCAAGTTACCAACAGTAAAGGATAACAAACAATTACACCGCACAAGTAGGAGAATTGCCCAACAATACAGCTTAAGTCAAACAACAATGCTTAAACCAAAAAATACTACAAAAATTCATTAAGATTAAGAGAAAGATTTACAAAGTGAACACAGAAAAAAGAGTTCTCCCTAACAAACAAACAACGAAGAAAACCATCAAGAAGAGAAGAGAAATTAGATGGAAAAAAGCTGCCCAATCCCTAAAACAGAAAACCACCAAGCAAAAAGACAAAACAAATGGAATAAAGCCACCCAATCCTTGAACATATCTGTTAGAGAAAATCCATTTAAAGCATATGTGATTTACAACAAATTGAAGCCAAAAGCTAAATCTTATCCAAGCCAAGCGGTGTGCCATAAAAACCTCCATGAATATACACAAGTCACATCCCAGCCAAATATACCAAAAAATAGAGTAGATTGCACAACTTGATAAAACTTAGGTTCTTTACAAGAGTTCAACCAAAAGTATGAAAGCAATAATCAAGAATTGATCTGAGAACCCAAGACACACCCAGCATCCACCAACAATGCCAAATCAGGCAACAGTAACATATGTTAATTAATATGCATATTAATAAAAAATCACCACTGATCCAAAAAAAGAATGGAGCAGTATTATAGTTTAAAAAGGAATACCTCTCCATGATCAGCATTGCAATCATGTCTTTCTTGATTCAACACCAACTTCTGTTCCAGCTCCTTTACCAATTCCATATACTCCATCTGGCATTTCAATCTCTCCTTCTACAGGGTACAAACATACAACCACATGCAAGACAACATATACCACCAGCAAACAAATAAATATAGGTAGTGATCTCACTTGGGTTCAATGTGAGATCACTACCTAGACAACAAATTTTTCAATCACAAGAAATAAGACATTGTTGTATGCATAAAATATTGCAGTGTTTATTATATATGGGATCACATATTCTGCCCAATTTGCACCCAAGCATTCCCTATCTAACAACTAATTAACAATGGTATAAGTTGCAGGGAACCTGTATGCTAAGATACCAAAATTGACGGTGTATCGGCATAATTTTCTAATTACAATATAAGATTAAATTATATTTTGATTTACAACTTTGGAGATCTAGCACAGTTGGTAGGGGCCCATCCAATCTGCTGTTTATCATTGTCATAGATCACCACTTTATCCTGCAGAGAGATGTCTGCTAACAGCAAAAGAAAACGTGTTACAATCATTTTAAAAAGGACACGAATAAATATAACTCTATACTATTTTTTTTGGCATCAAGAATGCCTTACCTCCAATTAAGTTGACATTTCCTAGGCCTATTTCAGTGCCATTAAGAATCCCCAAGCAGACATTGCCACGTTGCTGAAAAAGGGCAGCGTCTTAGACAATTTACACATAATTTCGTTTCTCCATTCATGAAGGGATAAAGGTAGCTCACCATGATGATTAGATAAGCTTGAGGTGGCAATTGAAATTGTGAATTCTTCAATTTTGTGAATCTCAAAGCTAGAGGCTTAAAATAGGTGTTGACATCGCCTAAAGATTTGAATGGCTTTCTACCCTTCCAACAGAGTGGTAGTGTTGAATCCTCAGTTGCTCTAGTTAGAGGCGTCCCTTTTAAATCATTATTTACCTACAATAATGAATCAATTAATCACTAATAAAGACACGTGAAACAATAAAATTGATAATAATTAATGATACTCAATGTTCTATCTAACCAGATCAACAACAACTTGATAAGCTTGGGAATTGAAGTATGTGTAGGAGCTCCCACTATCAAAGATGAGTTGAAGATTCTTCACAGAAGTAGGCCTTCCACTGAAAAATAGATCTGCTGGACCAGAGTTATAGTGTTGTCTGCAACAAAGAAAGATTGTGTGTAAGCTCTTAAGCGTGACAACATCTCAAAAAGTAAACAAATAAATAACTTTTAGTTTAAAACACTTACTCTGAGGAACTTTGTATTATAGGTATCCAAACAATTCCAGATGGGGGAATGAGCTTATCTCCAAAGAATAAAAAACCTCCTCCTTGTGAACTTAAGCAGTGACCCACCACATTGCGTATCAGACCTAGAGATTGAAGTTGGGACAAAATGCCTATCTTGCCATTGCCAAGACCCAGGACTCCTCCCGTGGAAGGTGGGGGAGTAGGAAAAACTATGAGATTCTGCAGATTACTCCTTGCTGTCCGTTAGCCTGAAAGTAGGAAAAACTATGCCTATCTTGCCATTGCCAAGATCCAAGACTCCTCCTTGCTGTCTCTTAGCCTGAAAGTAGGAAAAACTATGAGATTCTGCAGATTACTAATTTGCTTCAAAGATTGATTTTCCTGAACATAGTATCAAGGCTACTTAGATCAATCTCAATAGCATTAGCAATAATTTAATGAAGATGTGAACAGAATTAAATAAATTTTAACCATAAATTGAGCAAATATAATAACATCATATACAAGAAGCATTCCCAAGAGTCTCACAAGGTTTCTATGTTGCAACTTAGTTATAAATATTACTTCATTCTTGAACTCCTCTAAACCTTGACCAGATGTTTTAGAGAGCGTTTTGACTGCAACTTCTGTTCCATCTACTAAATTACCCTGAAAGAAATGTTGAAAAGAAAAAAAACAACAGCAACTTAAAATCAAATCAAAAAAATGCACTTGCTTGCATGCACATTCAATTCAAAGATAAAGAGACATTTTAAAATGTATTATTATTGGTAAACCCAAAAATTGAATAAAATTACAAAAAATACCTCCATAACTCATTTGATGGAGCAACATTTTCGCACCACAAATCTCATTCTCAGTGGGCTTCACCTTCACCAGATCTGAAACATGCATTTGGTTCATGAAGTCATCGGCATAAATGCTGTGGAGCAGAACTGGATCACACTGAAAAAGTAAAACTGAACTTTCAGCAATCTTGTCACAGCATGACACTATCACAGTAATCTTTAGAGTACTATTTGCTACATGTCCAAAAACAGCTATTTGTACACAGCACTAATACAATGAGTAAAACTATTGGATGTAGCCAAAGAAAAATAAAAATCATTATCATAAATTTTAATGTGGCCCGAAATAAAAAAATTGAAACATAATGGAAGCCATCTAAAAAGAAAGGTTTTTTAAGAATAATAATTAATAATCCTATGGAAAAGGGACATTGAGGCTATACTGACCTGATGGAACAAAGAAGGATAAGCCCCACATTGAACAGAAAAGAGTTCATGAGAGTCCCTCCCCACCTACCATTGGTAAATTCACATTGTGATTTGTGAGTCAGTGGCCAATACAGATTAAAAGCAAAGTTAATGATATTTACGACTGCAAAAAAATTAATTACTTCATGGGATGTATAGTAATGAAAACTAATCTCAGCCCAAGCATCATGGCACCAGCAATCACAGCAAGCAGAAGGTAGAAGCAGAAAAATGCAAACGCAGCTGTACCTAGAAAACCTGATGAAAACAGAATATATGTATTATGAAGAATAGCTGGAAGAATACCAAAAAACCAAAACCTACAAAAAATCTCTCAAAATTCTCCAAGTTTCAACAAACGTCCTAAACATACCTCTTCCTCGTTTCTGCCGCTGTTTCCTATTTGGCTTCCTCTTCGACTTTGCCGGTGGAGAAACCGTCGTTGCCTGATTCGCTCACAATCTCAGCGTCTTCATCGCTCAATCTCAGTGTCTTCATCGTTGTTGGGGACATTGGGGAATTTTCCGGAATTCGTGGTGGAAATGAAAACTGCCGATGTTGGGTGACTCAGAGGAAGATAGAATGCCCGGGTGTGAGGCAAAAATTCCAACAACCCACTAAGTCAAACTGCATAGACACAAAAGAGAGGGAGGCATCAAAAAGAGAAGGATTGAGAGTGAAAGATAACAAAAAATATACCTTAATTACGTCTCTGGTGTGGATAGCCAATTTCTGGTGAGCTTGTTGCGGCGACTAACAACATGCAGAGCTTGCAATGCCTCTTCTTCGGAAGAGATCTATTTGGACAGCGAACGGTAACCACCCATGGTCATCTCCATATCTCCCTCGCAGTAAAAACCCCACTCTCTGCTCTCTTTCCGGTTCTCATTGACGCCTCTATCAAATCAAAAGACTCTGATCTGCAATCTCGCAGCTCCTCTCTCTCCTCCCTCGCAAATTCCTTTCTCTTTTCTCTCTTCTCTCTCACAACTCCTTTCTCTTTCAACTTCTTAGGGCTGTGCAATTTAGGGTTTGGCCGAGACACTGAAGGGGAAGAAGACGGGAGAAGGGGAAGAAGAAAGAGAGAGAAGGAAAAGAGATTAAGAAATGGAGGTTGGGAAAGTGAGAGCGTCAGAGAGAGAAACAGTGAGAGAAAGAAAGAGAAAGAGAAAGAGAAAGAGAGAAAGATGAAAACCTATTGCTCAGTAGTGTGTCATGAAACGTGGTGGACATGCATAAAAAATTTGCACGAAAATTACTGAAATACCCTTCAAGGTTTGGCGCCAATATTGCTCCAAGACTTTCTTCGCTTAAAAGGTAAGATACGTTAGGAAATAAAGTTTATGTTCAAGATTTTGCCAATTATTTATCTGTCAGCTGAAAGAGGGTCAGCAGTAGGTACAAAGAGTTAAACTTAGGGGGTCAAAATAAAAATCATAGAAGGAAATATGTGAAGGTTGACCAAAAAAAAGGAAATATGTGAAGATTTTTTTATATTTTTTAAGGGGTGCACCACCTTAACTTTAAATAGTTTCGCCTCCTATAGTACGAATAGAGAGACCAGAACAATTTTTTGAGGATGATACCTATAATGTCTCTCCAATCCATCTGTGTGACATTTAACTAGATATTATGGATGTGAGTGTAATTTCCTCTTCTTAAAGTACGAAGTATCAAAATTTAACAAGGATAAAAAAGTAATTAAATATTGTTAATATCAGATATGATTTTCCATATTAATTAGTATCAATTAGGTTTAATTAGTCTTAATTGTAATTGATTCTTATTTTCATTATAAATAGATATGAGTGTGCTCTATTATAGACACACAGAGACAATCACATATTCAACATGGTATCAGCAACCCCCGCCTTTTTTTTTAGTTTTTAATTTATCTCTTTTTCACTGTTCCAATCACCTTTTTAGTTTTCCGATTTCTGCTTTCTGCCGCCGTGTTTGTCTCTCTGGCGTGTTTTTCGACCATAACCACCGTTAGCCACCGCGCCGGAAAATTTTCTGGTGACCGTTCCCGACGAAACCACTACCATCAGGTTGGCCTCCTCCCGATCTACACAACGGTCCAAGTTCCAACCTCACCGGCCCAATCACGCGCCCGTACGCGTCGATCTACCTCCGGGAAAACCCTCCACTCTCCGCTGTCTTCAATCGCGCGTGTCGGCGCGTCCGGCCACTGTTCCGGCCATTCTTCTTGTCGTCGGAGTCCCCTTCCTCTCCACGTCCTGGATCTGTGGTTACTTTTTGGTTTTGGTGCACGAACAGTTACGCTACAGTTCAAACTATCACTTTCTCTCTCCTCTTCAAACATCAGATCTGCTGGCTCTAGTTTTGTTTGTTATGCCTTCCTTTCTCATTAATGACTTATAATGTGGTGTCTTCTCTTGCCATCGATGGTCATTCCGGTGGTGACTCTTTTCCACATATTAATCATTAATGATGACTTCTCCCATCGACGGTCATTCTGATGGTGTCTTATGTTGATTATGACTGACAAATATGGATGTCAGCTTTAGTTTCAAGTTTTATGGGGAAAAAGTTGTTATTGTAACAAGCTTAAAAGCTTAGTAGGTTTTAGCTTGAGGGGGAGTGTTAGAATATCAGATATGGTTTTTCATATCAATTAGTATTAATTAGTAGGCTAAATAGCACTTTTGGTCCTTTATCTTTGCTCCAGATTTCACTTTGGTCCTTTATCTTTTTTTTGGTCCGTTTTGGTCCTTTATCTTTCATTTTCGTTTCACTTTGGTCCCTCACGTTATTATTTAATTCAATTAAAACATTAAAACAATTAAAACAATTAAAACAAAATTATTTTAAAACAATATTTTGGTCCCCCACCGTGAACCCCCCCCCCCCCCCACCGTGAACCACCGTCAGCCACCAACAACCACCACCCACCATTCATCATCTTCAACCATTCATATCCCCACCATTAAAACAATATGTGTGTGTGTGTGAGAATTAAAGAATAGAAAGAAAGAAAGAAAAGGAAGGTACGCGAGAAAGAAGAGAAACAGAGAGAAAGGAGAGAAAAGGAAAAAAGAAGAGAAAAGAATGGGTGAAGGAGAAGAAGAGGAAAAACGAAGTCCAAAGGCTCTTCAAAACGACTTCCTTCCAACACGAAAAACGTTCAGCATTACTTCCTCTTCGATTTGGTACCAACATCATCATCATCAACTCACTCTACACAAATTCACCATTTTCGAATATTGTGAAGAAATGAGGAATGTTGAGTTTCTTAGCTCATTCTTGTCTTGAAAGCTTAGGGATATGCCATTGAGTGATTGATTGCAAGCTTGGAGTGAAGAAATTAGAGTTTGGTTGGGTTAAGGTGAGTGGAACAAAAATTGGGGTTTATGTGTGAATAGTGATTTGAGGTTGAAGATGATGAATAGTGGGGGGGGGGGGGGGGTTCACGGTGGGGGACCAAAATATTGTTTTAATTGTTTTAAAATAATTTTGTTTTAATTGTTTTAATGTTTTAATTGAATTAAATAATAACGTGAGGGACCAAAATGAAACGAAAATGAAACATAAAGGACCAAAACGGACAAAAAAAAAGATAAAGGACCAAAGTGAAACGAAAATGAAAGATAAAGGACCAAAACGGACCAAAAAAAAAGATAAATGACCAAAGTGAAATCTGGAGCAAAGATAAAGGACCAAAAGTGCTATTTAGCCTAATTAGTATCAATTAGGTTTAATTAGTCTTTATTGTAATTGATTCTTATTTTCATTATAAATTGATATGAGTGTGCTCTATTATAGACACACACAGAGACAAACACATATTCAACAAATATAATAGAGAGGCCAGAACAATTTTTTGAGGATGATACCTATAATGTCTCTCCAATCCATCTGTGTGACATTTAACTAGATATTATGGATGTGAGTGTAATTTCCTCTTCTTAAAGTACGAAGTATCAAAATTTAACAAGGATAAAAAAGTAATTAAATATTGTTAATATCAGATATGATTTTCCATATTAATTAGTATCAATTAGGTTTAATTAGTCTTTATTGTAATTGATTCTTATTTTCATTATAAATTGATATGAGTGTGCTCTATTATAGACACACAGAGACAAACACATATTCAACAAATATAATAACGATTTTTTACAAAAACAATCATGCTTGTGATTACGATAATACAATACTTCATCTGGTCTCTATTATAAACAAGAACATATAGTTTAGCCTAAATTGCTGTTTTGGCCCTTTATCTTTGGGGTTGTGGTCACTTTGGCCCTTTATCTTTTTTTGTCTCATTTTAGACCCTCATGTTTTTTTTGTGTGTCATTTTGGCTCCTGCCGTTAGTTATTTCTAACGGACGCCACGCTGGCAGTTAACTGCTGACGTGGCGTCCAGCACTCCAGCTGACGTGGACTCATTAATTGACGTGGCAAAAAAACTATTATTTAAATCAAATCAAAATAACACATCATCAATTCTGTTTTTAAATTTTTTTTACAATTATAAAATATAAATAAACTTAAAACATTAAAACACAAAAACAGAAAACACAAATCTCAACAAAAATTGAAACCAGATCTGAGGTCTCCTTTGAAGAACAGAAACCTAAATCTCCAAAACCCCCATTGTCATCTTCTCCACTAACTCGAAAACAATAATTTGCATCTTCTTCCCCACTCAATCAATGGCATCGTCCCATTCGAACAACTGTGGCCCATCTCCACTAAAACAGAACCCCAAATCGCGAAGCACAAGTGAAACTCCACCCGAGTGTGACTGCGGCTTAAAATGTGTTGTGCGCACTGTGAAAAAAGAAACTGGAAATAAGGGAAGGAAGTTCTGGTGCTGTAGAGATTTCGTGGTAAGATTAATGGTAGTTGGTTCAAGTATTTCCCCATTGTTGAAGTTCTGAGCACATCTGTGTTGCAGATCTGGGTTTTCTCTTGAAGAACTATTTGTTTCAATTTGGTCCTCAATGTTTATGCTTTGTTTCATTTTGGCCCTCAATGTTTATGCTTAGTTTCAGCTCTGTCCCTCTGTTTTTTTGGAAAAATTCTCAATTCTGTATTTTATGTATGTATGTTTGTTTGGTTGGACAGAGTAAAGAGGATCATTCTGGTTGTGCATTTATGAAGTGGACTGCAGATCCATGGCCTCCTCAGACACAAAGTCAAAGTATAGAGACACAACGTGCAGAGACTGGATGTGCACATTGTGTTGAACTTAGAAACACTATTAAGGAGATGAAGAACGATGGAGAGTCCACAAAAAATTTGTTGAAAATTGCATTGTACTCTATTTTCCTTTTGGTTGTAGCTTGTGTAATGCTAATTCTGAAATCTGGAAATTCTGTGTAATGGTCTAACTTAGAAGGGTAACACTATGTTCATTGATGTAATCCTATTTTCCTTTTGGTTGTAGCTTGTGTAATGCTAATTGATGTAATCCTGAAATATTTATGTTAAGAACACTATGTTCATGTCTCTATTCAGTGTCAATTTACATTTACCTATAAATAGCAATTAAGTATAAGGTACCAAAATGAAACATTTTAAAATCACGAGGGACCAAATTGAAACATTTTAAAATCATGAGGGACCAAATTGAAACATACCATACCAACTTAATATTAACTTAAGATGACCAAATATGTTCTGTCATGAGGTCTATTGGCTATTAATACATAACATCCAGCCAATTAAACAACAAAAAGGGGAATTAAAACCCTACTAAACATCCACATCCTTCAACAACATTGTCACATAACATAAAGTAACATAAAGTAGCACAGATTCACTACCTCTTCCACGTTGGAAGTTTAGCCCTTGTAGAGTTAGGTCTTTTGGGTACACTAAGTGTTTTCTTCAGCCTTGTAGTTGTTGGTGTAGTTGGTGGTTGACTTGGTGCAGCTGGTGTTTTCTTCGACCTTGTAGTTGTTGGTGCAGTTGGTGGTTGTCTTGGTGCAGCTGGTGTTTTCTTCGACCTTGTAGTTGTTGGTGCAGCTGGTGGTGGTTGAGTTTGTGTTGCATTTTGTGTTGCAGTTTGTGTTGCAGTTTGTGTTGCATTTGGTGGTGCATTTTGTGTTGCATTTTGTGTTGCAGTTTGTGCAGTTGGTTGTACAGTTGTTGGTGCAGTTTGTGATTGGGCAGTTTGGGTGGATGCACTTGGAGCATTTTGGCAAGACTTTTTATTGTGCCCAGGCTGCTTGCATGTACTGCACTTTTGAACCCATCCCTTTCTACTTATATGTTCAGAAGGTGTCTTCTTCTCATCTGAATCTTTGTTCCTTGCCTTCTTGGGTCTACCTGTAAAGCACCATCATAGATATATACCTGGAAATTTTCTGTGAGGAGGAGGGAGGATGTCTGGGTATGGACTTTGTTGCCATACATTTTGACCATTTGTTGGATAGATTATTGACTGGTAGCATGCCTCATAGGTGGATTTCCTGTAGTAGTTAGGAACCAATTCCTCAGGATCAAGTTGTTTGTCATTGTAAACGGAAACTACATGACAACAAGGCACCCCCGTGAGCATCCATTTTCTACAAGAACACTCCTTCCGAGTAAGATTGACTACGAACTTGTCCCCAATATTGTGTACGTGCCTCACATCATAAATGTCTTCAGTAGCAAACCTTTAAGGACCAAAATGAAATCAATTAAAAACATAAGGGACCAAAATGAAATCAATTAAAAGGTATTATACCTGCACAACCAAAATCTGGCCTGCTCTTTCTCCTTTTCTAACCTCATCCTTATTCTTGGTAACACATCACCACCGTAGTTCTCAATTTTAGTTCTATTTTTGGCCCATCTTTCCATAAGGTAATTCCTTATTTCTTCAATCATAGTGACAATTGGTTTTGCTCTTGCACCAACTATGACACTGTTGAATGTCTCGCTCATGTTGTTCACAACCACGTCACACTTTGAGTTAAAAGGAAATCTAGATTTACTCCAAAACCTAGGAGGTATCCTAATTAAATCCCAGTGTGCATCTTTATTTATGGCCCTCATTTCCAACATCAGCCTCTCCCATTCTTGATGGTACAGCATAAGTTCTGACTGTTGTGAGGAATTCATCCTTTGATGAAAAAAGAGAACCATTAACCCACTGGAAATCCATCATGTTCTTTGGCATCACAAAAGATGGATATTCAGTGCTCTCTCCCTCTTCATCAGACGAGTCTTTGGAATCATCAGTTTCAATATCTTCAATGTAGTATTCTTCATCGGATAGACCCCTATCAAGCTTAACAGTTTTCCTCTTTCTCTTTTCACCAATAGTTAAGGTATCATTATCTTCCTCAAATGGCACATGCTGCGTTTCTACATTTGGAGTAGTAGACTCTTTGGTTTTCCTTTTCTTTGGCCTACCCTTATTCATCTTCTTACTTGCCTCAGCCACTTGATCTTGTTGTTGGTCAACCACTTGATCTTGTTGTTCATCAAAACCATCATACTCACCCTCCTCATCATCAGAATCATTAAATCTTTCTTTCTGGGCAGTATCACTATCATCACTATAATCACCATCTCCGTTGACCACTTCTTGTAAAAACACTCCTTCATCTTCCACTTCTATTTGACCTTCACCAGTACTTTCATTTTGGGCTTTGTGAACAGTTTCGGGTTGAGGAGTATTATGGGCTTTGTGAACAGTTTCGGGTTGAGGAGTATTTTGGGCTTTGGGTACATTATGGGATTTTAAAGAGGATCTCAAATGTGGGGCAGGCTCATTAAGTTGGGGCCCAATAGGTATATCAGGCAAGTCAACATATTCAGGTTGAGATATGGGGTAGAGTATGTACATGTGTACACATCCATTAGTTTCAGTCCATTTGGACATTTCCAAGGCTCCATGGTCATTTTCAAGCAATTTTTTTACACCATTAATGTCATACCAAATTCCAACCCACTCAATATACCCCAACTCCTTGAGAATGCCTATCACTTCAAAATAGGACCACTTATCAGGATCAAGCTGCCAACTAGTCAATTTCCCTACATAGTTGGTCATCCCTTGATCCACAAAATGTCCCTCATGGTGAAATTGAACATTAAGTGTTTCCATTTTGCTGTTACAAAGAATAAACAATAATCAGGACAACAAAACAGGACCACAATAAACAACACTAAACAACACTAAACCCAAAACAGGACCACAATAAACAACACTAAACAACACTAAACCCAAAACAGGACCACAAAACTTTACCACAATAAACAAACAATAGTTAAAGGGAGCATTTCGCACCATTTTCTAGTAACATTGACAAACAACAACACGAAATTTTTGAAAGAACAGTAAAAGGGAGCGATTTCGCAGCATTTCGAGAATTTCTTACCTTCAACAATGGAGTTTCTGGATGATTGAAGATATTCTTGCTTCCCAATGAGCGATTCTTGCTTCTAATAACTCGATTACCCTTCGATTTGGCTTTTGGAACCTAAACCCTACTTCTTCGCTTCGTTGTCTCTTCGCTTCGTTCTCTGGGTTTCTCACATTCTTCGCTTCGCTTCCTTTCCTTTTCTTTCTTTAATTTTTGTTCAGACTTCAGCTCAGAATCTGGTTTCAATTATTGTTAATATTTGTGTTTTGTGTTTTTGTGTTTTAATGTTTTAATGTTTTAAGTTTATTTATATTTTATAATTGTAAAATTTTTTTAAAAACAGAATTGATGATGTGTTATTTTGATTTGATTTAAATAATAGTTTTTTTGCCACTTCAATTAATGAGTCCACGTCAGCTGGACGCCACGTCAGCAGTTAACTGCCAGCGTGGCGTCCGTTAGAAATAACTAACGGCAGGGGCCAAAATGACACACAAAAAAGCATGAGGGTCTAAAATGAGAAAAAAAAAAGATAAAGGGCCAAAGTGACCACAACCCCAAAGATAAAGGGCCAAAACAGCAATTTAGCCTATAGTTTACATACACTTTATTTAATTGAGTGATTAATAATAAGGTGAAATAAAAGACTCTCTTCATTAACTATTTTTTTGACACAAACTTAATTCATTTCATTAAAATTGGATAACATAATACATCGAGGAATATAGTTAAAGTTATGGATGCTAGCATAAAATCTAGATGTTTTAGCTAAACTGTGAGCAACTTGGTTGGCATGCCTCATGGTGAAACATATCCTAAAGTCTGTATGGTGCTCAAGAATTCCCTTATAATTTGCTAAAGTTGAACCAAATTTATTGTCAAGAAAGTTTGCGTCTAATATTTCATCAATAACTACGGTTTAGCTCAATGTTATATCAGAGAAACCCTCCTTTTCGATCCAATCCAAATATAGTAACAAACCATACAGTTCTGCTTCTTTTGGTATAAGGGTATCTTAAAAATCATAGTCTTTGCTTTAATGAAAATATGAAAATGCCTCGATCATTACGGATAAAAAACCCTAACCCTAAGGGTCTGTTTGGGAGGGGGAGTTGGGAGGGGAAGGGAGGGGAAGGGGAGGCTTGTGGGGAAGGAACCCCTTGTTTGGGAGTTTAAAAAAATTAGGGAAAGACTTGGGGGTTTTTTACTAGCCCTCCTAACCCCTCCTAATGGTCCATTTTCGGATTCCCCCAAATTGGGGGGTTTTAGGGGGTTTTGGTTATGTAATGACAAAATTACCCTCAGTAAAACTCTGAAATTCCAAAATTAAACATAACCCTCAGTTTCTCGATCTGTCTCGTTCTCTCTCCTTCCTCAGCTCCATCTCGCCATCCTCAGCTCCATTTCGATCGAAGTGCCATTCTCAGCCTCGCCATCGCAGCTCCATTTCGATCGAACTTCCATTCTCACGCCATCGAAGCTCCATCTCGTTCTCTCAGCCTCGTTCGATCGAAGTTCTCCATCGAAGCTTCATCTCTCGATCGCTCTCAATCTCTCTCTCGGTCGTTCTCTCCGATTGCGATTTCTCTCTTTCCCAGTTCGTGATTTCCTCTTCTCCACACTTCACAATCACAACACACATAGAAGCTCTCTGATTTTATATGTTTTCTCTGTTTTTTGTTGATTTTGGTTTTGATTTCTCAGATTGAATCAATTTAGGTGTGTTTTTTCTTCTTTGTTCTAAATTTTAGGAGTGGTTCTCATCTAACAAGCGTTGAATCAACTTAGGTATGTTTCTGTAACCCTAATTTCTTGTTGTCCCGTTTCATGGTTGATGTCCTGTTTCTGATGAATTTCTTGTTGTCCTGTTTCTGATTTTATTACATATAGTTTCATGGTATCAATTTGCATATAAGAACTTGTTTATCTGATTTTCTTGCTGTTTATGTTAATGCTATCAATTTACATATATAGTTTCATGGTATCAATTTACATATAGTTGCATAGTTTCATGAATTTCTTGCTGTTCCTGTTTCTTGTTGTCCTGTTTCTGATTCATATATAAGTAATGGTTACTTGTACAGATTGATTCATATATAAACAAAGCCATGTTGAATTTGAAATGCTCTGCTCATTGATTCATAATGGTTACTTGTACAGATTGAATAAGTAATGTGATACAGTCCCTTTCTTTGATAATCATGTAAATTGTTTTGTTAATATCTATTATTTATGGTTATTGCTAGGTTATGCTTTGTTGAATGGATTATCAAAGAAATCTTCATCTTGCATTAAGTAGATGGAGAGAAAGTGTCAGAATGACCCTTGTTCATGTTGTATGTCTTGTAGTTTATTACTACATAGTTAAAATTCGCCCTCGAAATGAGACATTTGATCGTAGTTTGACTTTAGAGAAAGAGAGAGTTCGCAATAGGATAATGAAAAAAATTGTTACTAGTGAAGGCCGTAAAATAACAAGAATGAGTCCCAAAGCATTTATTGACCTATGTGATATATTACAACGAGAGGGTGGTCTCCGACCAACACAACGCGTGAGTGTAGAGGAACAAGTTGCCAAAACACTCTACATTCTAACACATAATGTTAGAAATCGAGAGATTCAATTTTGGTTTCGACGCTCTGGTGAGACTACTAGTCGTCATTTTCATAGTGTGCTTCGGTCGATAATTGAATTAGGAGACAAGTATCTCAAACAACCAGATGGCTCGCAGATTCCTGCTGAAATTCTCAAAAGCAACCGGTTTTACCCTTACTTTAAGGTAACTGATATGTTCATATTGAAATTTTCATAGTTTGTCTTAACTTTATATATTATGTAGATTGAGGTTGTGATTATTAGTTTTTGTGCAAAGTATATAACAGCTAATATGTTTCCTTTTCTTAAAGAATGTCTACTCCAGTGAAAGAAACTCCAAAGAAAGAAACATGGACCGCGAAGATGGACACCGTCCTTATTGATGCATTCTTGCATCAACTAAATGAAGGAAACAAAGTTCGGGGGGGTTTATACATCAACAGCGTATGCCAACATAACAAAGGAGTTGGGTGAAAAATTCCAACGACCTTTTCAAAAGGACAAGGTGAAAGGTCGTTGGAAAGTAATCAAGACAAACTTTCACAAGTTTTATGATAATTTCAAAAACTTAAGTGGATTTGCTTGGAATTCAACCACAAAACGTATGGATGCAGAACCTGAACTCTGGCAAAAATTAATTGAGGTATGCTCTGAAATTAATTGATTTTATCCTATTTAATAGAGGTATGCTCTAAAATTAATTGCTTGTTTGATTTCATAGGCCAATTCCACTGCTATAGAATGGATGACAAAACCAATAGACCATTTCGATAAATTGGTCTTGCTTTGTGGAAATGATAGAGTTGTTGGAGAACATGGTGAAAATCACTCAGATATTAGACAAAAAAGACCACTTGGTGTGGAATCAGAGTCACTTGGAACGACGGAGGAGGTGACTCTCGAGAGTATACATGAGACCAACAATGATCACGAAGTTACTTCTCCCGAGGTGCAATTTGTTCAAGAGCCAAGAGCTAAGAGATTTAGAAAGTCTCGAGATGATGCTGAAATTGAAGGGATTAAATCTGCCCTTGCGAACATTGCTGATGCCTTTAGAGAGAGCACTGCGGTTCACGAGAAAGCTTTCAGAGAGAGTACTGCTGCATATGAGAAAATTCATCAAAAGCTTCCTATTTCAGAAGAGGATGTTTGGAAGCTTTTAGAAGCGTTGCAAGTAGATAATCATTTGTTGACTCGGACATATGTTTATCTCCTTGAAAATCCAGATAAGCTTAGAGCATTGCTTGGATGCCCAAAAAATAGGCAGAAGAATTTTCTAACAGAGATAATGTTCAATTCATCAAGGTAATTTATGTTTTGAATGGTTCTGTTTTGAGTGGTTCTGTTTGATTCTGTTTCAACAAGTAGCTGCTGTTTTGATTTGATTCTGTTTTGCTGTTTTTGGTTCTGTTTTGAGTGGCTCTGTTTCAACAAGTAGCTGCTGTTTTGATTTGATTCTGTTTTGCTGTTTTTGGTTCTGTTTTGAGTGGTTCTGTTTGATTCTGTTTCAACAAGTAGCTGTTGTTCTGAATGGTTCTGTTTTGAGTAGTTCTGAATATAGCTGCTGAATGGTTCTGAATATAGCTGCTGAATGGTTCTGTTCTGAATGGTTCTTAGATACATGATCACATTGCTTGGACCTTTGTATGCCTTACACCTTGTCCTGTTTTATGACTTCAAATTCTTGAAGTTTTGTCTTTTTGTAACATAAACCTGCTTTTATGTTGTTTTGTGTTGCTTTGAATTCAATATGCT
Organism: Astragalus membranaceus; assembly: GCA_039519185.1. Taxonomy (NCBI): domain Eukaryota; kingdom Viridiplantae; phylum Streptophyta; class Magnoliopsida; order Fabales; family Fabaceae; genus Astragalus; species Astragalus membranaceus. The sequence continues at coordinate 67,708,305 of CM076848.1, forward strand.
TTCATCCTTGTCAAGTCTGATTGCAAAAATTTGAAGTGTAAACCTGCTAGAGGCTTGGTTGTTCAGCATTTTAGCAGCTGATTTCATACTTTGTGGTTATTGGTGAGTTCTTTATCCTCGATTGTCTTGTATGAAATCTTGACTCATACTTTTTCATGTTGAATATGAAGTCAGTTTTTCACTGTCCTTGTCAAGTCTGATTGCAAAAATTCAAGTATTCAACAAATTGAAAAGAGAGTAAGAGACAAGACCCAATTCAGAGAAGATTGCATGGTTGAATAAGCTCTTATGACAACTGGTTTCTATCTTGCTATACTTGTGCAATTTATATTTGTTTCTTCACTCAAGTGAATGTGAATGGTATATTTGTTTTTTGTTCCACTTGATCTGTATTTCTTGCATTTGAATCTGTTTATTTGTTCAGTATGTAGGTTTATTTGCAATAATAAGTTAATCATACTAATAGTGTAGGTTTGTGTATGTGTGTCTTTTAAGTCTGCATGCAAGAGATTAGTGTAGGTTTGTTGTTGTTGTTCTCTTTCTTTTCCTCTAACTCACTTCTCGGTTCTCACTACTTATAATTTATGTTGTGGATTACAGACATGATCTTGGCATGTACTTCCCTGTTGAGACATAATTGAAGTATACACTGATCTTGTGTTTTCGTTTGGGTGCAGGTAATGGATGTTTATGCGCGTTTCTTTGAAGTCGACTCTCAAGAAAGAAAAGAATGTTTTGGTCTCTGTTTTGAGATAGTTAAAGAGATGAATTGATAATACATTATAATTACCATTGTCTATTTTATTTCAAAAACAATGTCTCTGTAATTCTGAGTTTGATGACTATTATCTCATTTTGAATTTTCTAATTTTCAAGTGAAATATTGAATTTAAAGTTCAATTTGTTTGCCTTTTTTTATGTTCAATTATATGTAAGTTTATATAAAATTATTTATGACCAATATTTTCCAAGTTGGAGAAAATTAAAGTATTAAATAAATTTGAAGTATTACCAATTACCAATTTACTTCGGTAAATAAAAGTGTATGTATAATTTATTTTGGTCAAAAAAAGTGTATATGTAATTGTTAGAAAGTAGATAATTGATATTAACATTTAACAATTTTTAATACAAATAACTGATTATTTAAAAAAAGAATCGCTGAAGTTAAAAATAAGTAAATAAATAAATAAATAAATGGTGCAAAAAAAAAAAATACTAATTGGATTGGATTATGATAAAAAAATTTCAATAAATAAACAAAAAAATAAACATACAACAAGTAGTAGAGGGAGGGTACAAATGTCCATTTACATATTAAGTCTCCACTCCCCTTCTCCTTTTATAATTTGTGACATCCAAACAAGGGTAAGGTTAACCCTCCCCTCCCCTCCCCTCCAAACTCCCAAACAGACCCTAAAAGTTATTGTTTTACTTATGATAAGGGATTACATGTTAAAATATTAATATTACTTTTTTGGCTGTTTTTTTTTGTAAACCCCCCCCCCCCCTCCATTGTACCCCATACCCCCCAAATTGACCAAACGGACCAAAATACCCCTAAAACAATGTTAAAAAACGAATTCATGCCTCATTCCATCATATTTTCAGAAAAAGTAAGTTTTTTTCCCTAAACCTCCCGGAAATAGATGTATATCCAGAAAGCTTTCCGGAAATACATTTTTTTGAGGTATTTCCGGAAGGTTAATTTCCAGGGATTTCCAGACAGGGTCCGTTGGCAGTTTGGATATGTCCAGCAGATTCCTGATCCACCTATTTCGGGCCCACGTCCATCTCCGGAGTTCATAGTACATCAGCTGATGTTCTATCAGTCCCCAGCGCGGGCTTTCAGGGACAGCGGTCGACGGACACCCGTCCAGGGTGCTTGTGATGACGAGTACCTACCATGGTACTTGCAGGTGTCCATTCCCCGCCTGACTTCGGCTCCGCCTTCACCTCCAGGCCCGCCTTCGCCTCCAGAGGATGTTGGTCCACTTCCCTATGAGTCCAGGATGGAGAGAGTAGCTAGGCATGTCCAGGATGTCTATGATAGTCTTTTAGCAGTCGACGACATTCCTGGGGATGTCTATGATAGTCTGTTGGCTGCTTTACAGCTTTTGGACATTTAGTTGTATTATTTTTTTGTATTTTTACTGTATTAATACTGTATTATTATTGTTTATTAGTTTAGCAATTTTCGTTACATTTAATTAATATACATATTTCCGAAAGCCAAAATTTTTTTTAACAAAAAACTAGGGGTGTTCAAAACTGAACCAAACCAATAAGAGAACCGCAAACCGAACCAAACCAAACCAAACCGAAAACCGCAAAAAATCGATTTTTAGCGGTTTTGTTCGGTTTTTTTTTCACTGAACCGAGCGGTTCGGTTCGGTTCGGTTCTCGGTTCTCATTTCAGAAACCGAACCGAACCAAACCAAACCGCTAAAATCCTATTTATTATTATTTTTTGTTATTACCCAGCCCAACAACGCAGGTACGTAGCGCATACTAATTCGTCAGCTAAAAATGTGACTTTGTTATTACCCAGCCCAACAACCAGCCCAGATTCATTACGCACACGGCACACCAAACCAAACCCTATCAGATTCAGATTTTCGCATTTCTCAGATTGTATCAGTTATGTTCTGCTTCATTTTTTATTCTGTTGTTATGTTCTGCTTCATTTCTCAGATTTTCGTATTTCTCAGATTTTCGCATTTCTCGCATAGTCAGGTTTTCGCATTTCTCAGATTGTATCAATTATGTTATTACATTGTTATATCATGGTTAGCTATTATATCATGGTGCTTGTGCCTGATTATGTTATTACATTGTTATATCATTGTTTAGACATGACCGTTGATACCGAAGTAAACTCAGTTGCTGCCGTAGTTGCTGCCCCAGATGTTTCTGTGATCGAAAATCAGGTAATTGCTCCCCTATCACAATTTAATGAATCTGAATAGTTGCTGCCGTAGTTGCTGCCTGATTATGTTATTACATTGTTATCTAATGTTCTATTTTATGTCATTTGCAGGCTGAAAATAGCCCTACTAGGTGGAACTCCACCTACCTTATGCTTGAACGTGCATTGATATTTCAAAAGGCCTTTAAGAGATTAGGTGAGAAGTGTGTTGAGTATGCAACGTTGCAATGTGGTATACCAAAATTAGAGGATTGGGAAAATGCCAAGTGTTTTGTGAAATTTTTGAAATTGTTTCTATAATGAAGGCCAAGCTGAAATTGCTACACAAGGAGTGGAAATATCAGATGTTGTTGCATCTTCTGATCAAATTGATGATGAATTTGAGAAGGACATGGACTTAGATCAGAATCTCAGTAAAAATGAAGTGGATATGTATCTCACAGAGCCTAGGGAGAAGAAATGTCCAGATTTTGACATCTTGAATTGGTGGAAGGTAAATTCTACTAAATACTTCTACTAAATAACCTACTCTTGAAGTGGATATGTCCTCACTTTCATTATATTTATTATGTTTCATCCATAGCTTTCTATGTCAGACAAGTACAAAATAACCTTTCTATGTTAAACAAGTACAGAATTGTTAAACAACTACAGAATAATCTTTCTATGTCAAATAGCTTATTTTTCTTGAATATCATTTTTTTAATCTGCTGCAAAGTGCCTAAAGTCAGTTAATTGTTAAGTTTTTGATCAAAAGTGTTTTCTTCTAGCACTTGTTTTACCACATACTGATGTAGTGTTACTTATTGACATCTTGAATTGGTGGAAGGTAAATTCTACTAAATACCCTACTCTTGGTCTAATGGCTAGAGATATATTGGCTATGCCCATATCTACTGTTGCTTCGGAGTCCGTTTTCTCTACTGGAGGTCGAGTTCTTAGTTCTTATAGGAGCTCTCTTACACCACACACTGTTGAAGCTTTAATTTGTGCACAAAATTGGCTAAGATCCTCCCCTTTGTCGGTGGATATTGAAGAGCTCTTGGAAGACTTGGAAAAGCTGGAAGAAGGTATATATGGTTTGTAAATTCTGTTTTGTGAAATTACAATTATTTCTTTTGTCTAATGTTTGTTAATATATTTGATATATTCGTAGAACTTGCTCCGATCCCACAACTGAATGAAGGACTTTTTGATATTGAATCAGATGACGATTAGATGTATTTTCGAGCTAAATCAAATGAAATGGTATGTACTTGAATCCAGTTGAATCTTGTTAGATTTTATTACTTTATCATTTGGTTGATTTTAGTTACTGATTTTATTTACTGATTTGCTTTGTAGGACACTTGCTGAAGTAGTGGATACGGATAATGCCTTTAGAGACTTGCTGGAGATTGGAATTATGTTTGGATATGTTTGCTGGAGAGTGGAATTATGTTGGAATTATATTTGTATTATGTTGAATTATGTTGAATTAGATTGGAATTATATTGGTGCTGTGCTTTTGCTGTTAGGACAAATTATATTGGTGCTGCCGGGACAAATTATATTGTTGAATTATATTGTTGAATTATGTTGAATTGGTGCTGCCAGGACAAATTATATTGGTGCTGCCAAGACAAATTATGTTGATTTGAATTATGTTGAATTAGATTGAATTATATTGTCAGGACAAAACTGAACCAAATTATGTTTGAATTACGTATAAATCATGTTTTGTCTCGTCAAAAACCGAACAAAACCGAGCCAATCCAAACCGCTTTGGTTTGTTTTTTTTTTTAAGCCAACCGAACCAAACCAAACCGCATCTATTTTTACCTCGCGGTTCGGTGCACTTTTTTGCTCAAAACTGAACCAAACCGCACCGCGAACACCCCTACAAAAAACTAGGGGTATTTTGGGGATTTATGGTAAAATGTGGGTAATGGGGTATGGGAATCCAACAACCGTTGATCACCGCTAGTATACTGCACTCAGAGTCAAACATTGCGCGCACAAGAGAAGAGAGGATGTCGTTGTAAATGTAATGCTCTGTCTGCAGCCATTTCCTTCACCCCTGGACCCCAAAACAAACACAACCCATCACTTCAAATCCGCCAATCCCAATCCCCTATTCCACTTTTCCATTTCCCATCTCTCTGTTTCACAGTTCACAAAAATTCTCTGTTTTTTAGTTGTTTGATTCAGATTCCAATCCAAAATAATCATGGCCCAAGGTATTTACTTTAATCCCTGCATCTATTATTGAATCCCAAATTTGGGTCGTCTTAATCTAACTATTTCGCGGTGCCTTTTCTTTTACCCTTGATTTGTAGAAGGAGATAATGGATCCCCAAAATCTTCGTCACTGACACCATATGAAGAAGCACTGGATGCCTTGTCATCTTTGATTACTCAACGCACTCGTGTTGGTGATGTCAATATGGAGGAGCGATTCAATGTGCTATTTGAGTACCTAAAGGTACACTGTTTCTGAATTGGACTTCAATAACATATTTGGTCACTTTGTTGTGGAAAATGTCTACTTGTTTGGTGATGTTATTAACAATTGTTTGCCATTGATTCCATAGATGCTTGAATTGGAGGAGGCCATTTCGAATATGAAGATTATCCATGTTGCTGGCACCAAAGGGAAGGTACTTTCATTCTACTTTCATGGTTGGGTTGCTTCAGAAATGAAGCCATGTTAGAAGCTCTTGAATCTTCAACTTGCTATCTCTATAGCACCGACACTTCAGGTCAAAGACGTGTCCGGTGCCATCTCCGACATTTTCCATTTTTCAAATTAAAACTAGTGCCCATGTCTGTGTCCGTCGGTGCTTCATAGCTTGCTATTCATATTGGTTTTTTTATTGTATATTAGTGCAATGTGCTAAGCCTTTAAACTTCTGAAATATTATAGTATGTTTGGATTGACTGCGAAATTGATAAACTCACGATTGGTAAACCACGGTACCGTAGAAGCTTGTAGTTTTAGCTTCTGAAATTCTACGATAAAACTATATTTGAACGTGGAAAAGTGGACATGGCCGTGGACCCGTGGTTTGACAGTTCATCCAAGCATAGGCTTAATGCATGTTCTGCATTTCTGTTCCATAGTGTTGTTCATCGAGAGGTTCAAAATTTTTGCAATAATTGATGTGGTTGGTAGTTTGTAGTTTCTTAGACAGAAGAGTGGCTTTGTTTTTTTTTTTTTCCAGTTTCATGTATTTTTACTCTTGCATCTGCAATGATATAATATTTCCTTTTGCACCGTGTTTCCATAGGGATCTACTTGCACCTTCACAGAATCTATATTACGTAACTCTGGTTTTCGCACTGGGCTTTTCACTTCTCCTCACCTAATTGATATACGAGAAAGATTTCGTTTAGATGGGTGAGTATCTCTTATATATTGATTGGTTTTATTTCCATTAAATATTAAGTAGGAAACTTGTGTAATTTTGCATATTGAATTCATTATCTTTCTTTATCAGGTCATTCTATTTTTTTTATAATCTTCACAACGTTGTCTGTCATTTACTTTGTCAAGGGTCATATACTTGAGCATGAATTCTGATTATTCTGTTAATATTGGAATGGTTTGTAACAAACTAATCTTTCTTGTTGGTAGCTATTAGAGTTAGTTTAGTAGCCTATTTGTATGCTTAGCTGTACAGTTAGTTATAACAACTGTTATTATAGTTGCCGAGTCTGCACATTCAGCCATACTGTTATTACAGAATGCAACAGATCCTCTGAAGCTCTCTTTCTATATAATTTTATCTCTCTACTAAATACTCTTTCTTTTCTTTGATCTCTTTTCTAATAGCATCAACTGTAATATTATAATTATTGCACTTCTATTTTTTTTCAAATTTCATGGAATTATTAAAATACATCATCTGCTGCCTTTTAGTTCATCTTTGCAGCATAGCTTGTATGCTATGATTTATTAGCATTCTTGTTGCTTATGCAGTGAGGAAATCAGTGAAGAGAAATTTTTAGCATATTTCTGGTGGTGTTATGATAGACTAAAGGTATATTTCTGCCAACAAATGTGTAGTTATAATTCTTACGGGCAGAAGATTTTGCTAGCTGTAGTAAAACTGGGTTCCTATTTTCCCCTATTTTTATTCTGAATTTGAAACGGAATGATTTCCTAATATGGACTGGTGGTAACTGTTTTCAACAGGTCCATAAACTAGTACCAATAACACTTGAGAGTGACTATATGGATATCTACTAATTGTGTAGATATTCTGAAACTATTTCATTTTTTTCCTTTTTGAGTTAATTGCATGGATTTTAGGAAATAATTGATAGAGAAAATACTAAGATTAAATAGTTAATCCTAATATTTAATCAATCTGAGTGCCACCCGGAATGGTAAAACCACTTGAATTTAGGCTTAGGGCCTCATCCCCACAAAACTGGCTAGTAAGATGAGGATTGCCCAAGCTTTATAGGGACTGCTTAGTTAGGCCATATCTCTAGTCGATGTGGGAATTCAAAACATTAGGACTGGACATAACTAACAGGTGGAATAATATGAATCTCAACACACTCCCTCTGCTTCAAAAAAAAAACACACTCCCGGAGCAAGGGAAAATGGGTGGATTAACAGATCTTAGCCCAATAACAAATCTAGGATAGCGATCACTTCAAATTGGTATTGACAGTGTTATATAAAAAAGAACTTTAGTGGTTTGATGTGGGTGTTATAAGTAGCCTCTTATTTTGATGATGCACAGGAAAAAACTGATGACAATGTTCCAATGCCTACCTTTTTTCACTTCCTTGCTTTACTTGCCTTCAAGATCTTTTCAGCAGAGCAGGTTTGATCCCTGTGCTTTCAATTACTATGCAGGCATACCAATACTAATTTTTGTTTATTTTACCATCAATGATTCCATTGAATTGAAGTCACTTTGTTTTCAATTTTTATGCAGGTAGATGTTTCTATAATGGAGGTTGGATTAGGTGGAAAATACGACGCTACAAATGTGGTATGCATGTTTGTCATTTCTGCAGAAATGTGTTTGTCTTTAACAGACTACCATTATAAGATTGCTTGAATATTGATAATTTATAAAGTTAAATCAGAACATGCTCATGAAGATGTTTTGAATATCAGGTGCAGACACCTATTGTTTGTGGTATAACTTCTCTTGGGTACGACCACATGGAAATTCTTGGTTAGTGCTATCCGTCCCCTCTTTTTTTGTATTCTGCATAGTTGCTAACTTGATGCATATCTATTGATTATGAAAATCATGAAATAACATGAGATTCAAAAATGAAAAGCAATTTATAAGTGGTAAGATGTGTGTTGCCAATACAAGAACAATTAAGCAAAACAGCCCGTGATTTCCTTTTTGGAATATAGTACTAGCCACTAGGTTATATGTAACTTGTAAATCTTGAATAGTTATATTGATGAATGATCGGACTTTTATAACTTGGTTAAATGTGCAAACTATGTTAAATTTGACTGTGCTGTAATTTATCTTCCTTGAAAAAGAAAGGAGAAAAATAAACCTAAAATAACTGTTATTATAACATGATCAGAATATGGTTGAACATCATGTTACACAGTGTCTGATTTGTTTAACCCTTTGGCCTTAACAATGTCTGATGGATTCTGTTTAACAGGGAATACTCTTGGAGAAATTGCTGGTGAGAAGGCTGGAATCTTCAAGGTAATTGTAGAGTAATATTTTCTTCTTAATGGGTTGGGCTTGATTGGACCCTGTCGTAGTGGGAGCTTTATAAAAGCTGGTCTGTTACGAAGGGATAACCTCTACATTAGGTGGGATTTCTGTTTCTGTCGGTCATTACCCAACCAATATGAGAGTCACTCGTGTGGGTCGTGTCATTTTTTTTCTTTTTTATTTAACTTTTTGAAAAGAGAAGAAAAGAATGGGAGCCTTGGTGCAATTGTTGGAGTTTCTGCTATGTGACTTGGAGGTCAAGTTCCAGTCGTGAAATCAATCTCTTGCAAATGTAAGGTTTCTTACAACAGATCCATAATGGGTTTGACTCTTCTCTGGATCCCGCCATGGTGGGAGCTTTATAGAACGGGGTTACCCCTTTGAAAAAAAAGAGATGTATTGACAATGTGCCCTTTCACGTGCAGCACATCCGTGATTATATTTATCTTGTACACTTTCCCATCTTCCTGTGTATCACCCGTGCAGCACATCCGTGCTCTTTTCTATTCTTTCTAAAAACTTCCTTTATTTCTTTTGTTCGCTTATTTTATATTTTGATTGAATGTAGCATCGAATTCCAGCATTCACAGTGCCTCAGCCTGATGAAGCAATGCATGTTCTTAAAGAGAAGGCTTCTCATTTAAATGTATGTACATTCTTTCGTGTGCTTACTTCCATGTCAAAGTAAAATAAGATGGTAGAAGTTGGCGCATGCTGCAAAAAAATTAGATTTATTTTAATAATTTGTTATTAGCTTAGCTTCATTGTATGTAACACTATTACACTAGTACAACCAAACCAAATTTCACCATTCGTTTTTTTTTACTTGAGTGTCTGAACTATCTGCTTATATATGTACTCGACTTAATTGCTTTGCCCAAAGATCTGTCCGATGATCATCGTTAGTATACCCGTTTATTTTGCCAAAAGGATGATATACGGTAAGAACCTTATAAATTGTATTTGTGTTTTCGAGAAGATTCAACATGCTTGGCTCTTGCTACCATCAATCAAGTTGTGTCTTCTCAATGATTTTTTTTAAGTTCTGAGATTCATAACATTGAATTCAGATCTTTCTTGGGTTCTCTGGTTAGGGTTGGTTTACTCTCTGGTTTTCTTATTTAAATAGCTGAGCAGATCTACCTAACTGTAGGTACCTCTTCAAGTTGCAACCCCATTAGATGCCAAGTTGCTAAATGGTTCAAAACTAGGGCTTGAAGGCGAGCACCAATATATAAATGCTGGCCTTGCTGTTGCATTATGCTCTACATGGCTGAATATAAACGGGCATCTTGAAGAAACTCGTTTGAAACAAACAGTAAGTTCCAAATGTGAAAAGTAGTTATTTTACGACCTTTTGCTATCATGTTTATGTATTGTTTTTGTCGTGCTACTGAAGTGATGCATCTGCCTGCATGAAGCAATACACGTTGCCGGAGCAGTTCATAAAAGGTTTAGCAACTGCAAGTCTGCAAGGAAGGGCTCAAGTTGTTTGCGATCAACTCATCAGCAATGAAATATCAAATGAACTTGTCTTCTTTTTAGATGGGGCTCATAGTCCTGAAAGCATGGAAGCATGTGCAAGGTGGTTTTCTCTTGCTATTAAAGACCAGAACCAGACCTTGTTTCATCAGAAACCCGATCATAATAAGTTCTCAAATGAAGTGGTGAAGAGGCACCAAGGTGAAGCACACAAATCTGCACAGGTAGATAAATAAGCTGTTATTGATGTTCAGCAAATATAGGCCAAGAAATCAGTGGTCAAAGATGAATATCCATAAAATATAGTTATCCTGGTTTCCTATGATGAATTATGTCTGTTGAGTGTATTGCATGGACAGAAAAGATTTAAAGCAAACAAAATAAGAATAACTGACATTTTTAGGGATCATAAATATATGCTCTTGAAAGTGATTCATATGACTCGCGTACAGAATGGGAAAAAAAAAATGGTGAGCGAGGATAAAAATGTTATTTTTTTTGACAATCTTGATTCTTTTCCATCAATTATTTAGTTGAAGTCATTGATTTTTTTTCCTCTTCTGCAGATTTTGCTGTTCAATTGCATGTCTGTGCGGGATCCTCAGTTGCTTCTTCCTCACTTGATGAAAACTTGTGCTGATCATGGTGAGTAATCTCTGGACATTCATAGGATATGATTACTTCGTAATGGCTTAGTCTCTTATTAATTTGAAAAATCATTGTTAATAAATACTTATCAAATAAATTACTTTGTCCTCAATTCACTGTGATAGTATAGCTCTATCAAGATAAAGAGCAAGGGCAAACATTTTTTCGACCGACATCTTTGTTCTGAATAAGAAATAAACTAGATTGAAACTGTAGGTGTCTACTTCAAGAAGGCGCTCTTTGTACCTGGTTTATCATTGTATCACAAAGTTGGATCCCATGCTTTAACACCAGCTGATTCTAACGTTGACCTGTCGTGGCAGTTAAATCTACAAAGAGTATGGGAAAATCTCATGCAAGGGAACAAAGGTATTGTCTGATCTCGTGCAAAGCATAAAGAATTGAAATTTATGAAGTTGATTATTTAAGACAAATTTTCCTTTAATTTTCTCAAGTTTTTCTATAATGATACCCTACTTTGGTCATGGAACTGATCCCCTCAAATTCTTGACAATTTTCTGAGCTTAATCTGTTTGGGGTGTCCTGACTAGCAGGCAAGAATAACGATGGTGTTTGCGAAGAATTAAATAATGGTATGGAAATGAGTAGCAGCAATTGTGAACACAGTGCAGTGTTTTCCTCATTGCCTCTGGCTATCAAATGGCTTAGGGACAGAGTGCAACAAAACCAGTCAACTCGCCTTCAGGTTAAGAATTACACATTTAAACTAAACTGAAGAATTCTTGACTGACCCACAAAACTAAACTAACTATCATATCATATCATCTCCAAAGTTCTTGACTGACTAAAATATGTATGGTTTGGTTGTTGTATCAGGTCCTTGTAACTGGTTCCATACATCTTATTGGCGACGTCTTGAAATTAATCAAGAAGTGATTCGTTGGACTAAATTGAAAGACCTGGTTGGCTTCCTTTCTGATTTTGAAGTAATGAAGTGCCACTATTATTCTTCAAGTATATGCTTTGTTTGGAAACTGCTAACAGAATGTTAGCAACACAAGACAAGACAAGACAAGAACATCCTCTTGGTTTTGGACATTTGATACGTTCGGTTCATTGGTTTATCTCAGCAAAGGAAAACGGTGGATTCAAGGGAGAGGAATAAAAGATAATCCACTAAGGTGGGGGTCTATAACATAAAGCTGCATGCAATCTTAATAAACTTCACAGTATTGTTTTGTAACATGTTTTGACTTTTGTTATATCTATTGCCCAATCCTTGTATGAATATTTTTCATGGTAACTAAAAAGACAAATCTTATTTTCTCAACCCAAGCTATACTAGAAATCATATTCGTATAGTTTTAAACAATCACCATTGTGTTGACTGAATTTTTTTTTATCATTCTAAACAGTAAAACCCTTTTTAGCAATAGACTCAAGCCCTAACAACAAAACAACTGAAACTATGTTGAATATAAATACAAGTCAAAGATCTGAAGACTATCCATGATGGAAATCCAAGTCAAATCATTGTGTAAGTGATAACTATCTTTTTTGTCAAAAAAGAAAAGAAAAAGAAACAGCTAATCTTTATATTTTGAAGCTTACTCTAGTATTTAAAGTTCATTTTCTAATTTCTCCTTGATTGATCTTATCTACGTTGTTTAATGGATTGCAGTAAGATCCAATTTAAAACAAAGGGGTCGGAATGGCTTATTGAATTGAATAAAATTGCACTACCTAAAGAAGTGAAAATGACAATGATTTGCCATCTATTATAGTCCCATTTAGTACATGATATCCACATAAGGTGAAACTGTTGTTGTGGAGAGCTGCTAGAGGCGTTGCCGGTTTGTAACATTCCCAATTTAGCTAATTTAGTTAATAGAAATTAGCAAGAGGTTATGTTTGATTAATTAGCTAATTAGAGTAATTTAGCTTAATTAATTAATCATGAGGTGATTGCCATGAATTGGATAGATTGATTTAGTGTTTAGTTACTAAATGATATGAATTGTTGTGTGATTGTTGGGTAGAAATGGGTGTAAGGGAAAGTTAGTGAGCCAAGGCTATTTTGGTCTTTCCACCACCTTTTAAAATCCCTCAACTCCTACACCTTATAACCAGCCACATCCTCCCTCCCTTTTAAACACTTTCAGCAACTGAGAAAAAGAAAACTGAAATATAGATAGAGAGAGAAGGGAGACTTGCGAAAGAGGGAGTTGGGAAAGAAGAGCAAAGGAATCACTCACTTCTTCATGCATGTAAGACCTCTTCACATAACTCTTTCCCATTTTTCATTCTCTTTACAATGATACTAATTTCACCACCTCATTCATCCTCTTTATCATTCCACCATTTCCAACCTTTCAAGCTCAAATGGGGTCATCAATGAAGTTTTAGCACTTTGTAAGCTTGCATGTTCACTTGGAACAAGAGGGAATGTGAATCTGAAGTCACATTGTTGATTGGAGGCATATTTGGAGTGGTTGTATTGCTGAATTCGAAATTGGAGTTGTGGAGTTTCGGTTTTGAAGTTTTGAACGAGTTCGGTACAATTTTGTGAAGATTCGGAGTCGGGTGAATTTCGAAGTCTCGATGTTTTGTGATTTTCATCACAATCGGTGAGTTCTATACTCGCTTAGGGATAAGTTTTCGAAAATATGTTTGCATGTTTCATAAATCGAGTTGTCCTGTTTCTGTCTCATCAAATTGCATAAAAACCGTATTTCGGAATTGTAAAATTTGGTGTTTTCGGATGAATGATTGAATGAGTGATTGATATGAATTGTTTGATGATCTTTATGATGATTGTTGTTGCTGAACGAAGTGTTGTTATGTTGGATATCGATCGGAATAAGTTTCGGAATCGATCGGAATGGGAACTTCACACGAAAACAGGATTTTTGGAAATGCTGATAAGTTAGCACGACCCGTGCTGATTTTGGCACGACCCGTGCTGATCTTTCTGTCCCAGATTTTAGAAAAGCTGATAAGTCAGCACGGCCCATGCTGATTTTGGCACGACCCGTGCTAATCTTTCTGTCCCAGATTTTAAAATGTGTCCAAACCCTTCCTAATTGATTCCAAACCTATTCTAATCCTTTCCCCAACCCTAGGTGTTGATGTTGAATGTGATTATGTTATGTTTTATTGATGTGATGCGAAGGTTCTATGTGAATGACCAGGAAGTTGAGGTAATGTCATGTTATGTTTAAATGTGATTATGTTATGTCATGATAAATGGACTATAAGTCCCATGAGGTTGAGGTTAAAGCTATGATATTGATTGTAATTGAAATTATTATGTTGATTGTGATTGAGGTAATTATGATTGTGATTGAAATAATGATGTTTCTAAGTCATGTTAATGAACGTTAGTAACCACGAGTGAGATCATGATAGTTGTTTAAATGGTCTAAATGTCCCTTAAGGTTATAATAAAGAGATTGAGGTTATGCTATGTTTATGTCAAGTAAACGAGACGGCCCAATGCGGGTGTATATTTATATAAATTATATAAATTGAGGTCTAGGGTGACGACCCTATTGAGGTTAGCGTACTAGGGGAGGGGAAGTCATGAGCCCTATGAACCTAGGCCCCATGAGGGATCCCTGATAGAAAATGGTCAGTGGAATGAGTTCACCGGGATTTCATTAATGAACAGTGATATGCTGAGTATTATAAAAGAGGTAAAGAGGTTTCACGTAGTCGCTTATTAGGGCTACGGGTTAAAAAGAGGCATAATGAACCGAGAGAGTTAGTAAGGGGTCTCGATAGGACTCACTGAGATAATGTTATCTCACCATTCATATTTTGTGGTTTTTCAGAGAAACAGGAAAGGTTAAAGGTGATGAGGCATGGCTACGGTGCAACCTAAAGGAGATGCTGAAGTTTCAATTCTATATGCTTAGGTTATTTTCTATTGTCAAACATTTGTATTTTCTATTGTACGACTTATACATTGTTAAAAGTTGTAAACCGCTTCCGCAACTTTCGTTCTTGATATTGAACACTAGGACATGAGAAGTTTGTAAGGCACGTAATTCAAGTATTCAACTAAATTATGTTAAGTTATGCAAATAAAAGTGACCGTTTGATGATCGTTCATCGAAAAATTTTAGTTGTGTTCAATGTTCAATAACAGGAAGTTACTCTGATGTATTCCATGCAGTGCACTTTGGTATTCCTACAAGCTAGAAATATCGGGGTGTTACAATTGGTATCAGAGCAATTCGACCTAGTCGGGCTTAGTGACCTTACGGGCAAGAGGTTATTAGATCGAGTCAGTTAGGAACTTAGACGATTGACTGTCAGAACCTTTCAGTATATTATGTGAAGTGTTGAGTCAGGATCCGCTCAATGTTTCATGTGAGTTACTGAGAATGATGACTATTGGTTGCCTTTGCCCCGAAATTGTCCGAAACCCTAAACCATAGGATTTCTAGTCTTCTTGTTTCATCAGAGCGCGAAGCAGAAGCAGAGGACTACAGATGACGCTCCGGAACAATAGATAGGCATCCGTACTGGTTCGAGGAAGCTGTGGGCGACCGTGTTCTTGAAACTGATCCAACCATAGGATCATATAGAGAGTACAGGTTGCATTAAGTATGGACGGAAACTTGATTGCACTAAAGAGCGAAACCACTTTTAAAAATATATCTCGCTTCTTTTCTAAAACTCTTTCATGCGGTCATGATTTCCTTCGATCGTTAATGTGCGGAGATAGAATTGACTATGGTCAATCCAAGTTGGGGTGGAACCCTTTAAGTGATAAGAAGAGAAGTTAGGGTTTGACTTGTGAGATGGCATGAAGATAGATGAAGCTTTAGGATAGTGGCCATTGAGTAACTTGGACGATTTTGAGGACAAAATCTTTCAAGTTGGGGTGATTGTAACATCCCCAATTTAGCTAATTTAGTTAATAGAAATTAGCAAGAGGTTATGTTTGATTAATTAGCTAATTAGAGTAATTTAGCTTAATTAATTAATCATGAGGTGATTGCCATGAATTGGATAGATTGATTTAGTGTTTAGTTACTCAATGATATGAATTGTTGTGTGATTGTTAGGTAGAAATGGGTGTAAGGGAAAGTTAGTGAGCCAAGGCTATTTTGGTCTTTCCACCACCTTTTAAAATCCCTCAACTCCTACACCTTATAACCAGCCACATCCTCCCTCCCTTTTAAACACTTTCAGCAACTGAGAAAAAGAAAACTGAAATATAGATAGAGAGAGAAGGGAGACTTGCGAGAGAGGGAGTTGGGAAAGAAGAGCAAAGGAATCACTCACTTCTTCATGCATGTAAGACCTCTTCACATAACTCTTTCCCATTTTTCATTCTCTTTACAATGATACTAATTTCACCACCTCATTCATCCTCTTTATCATTCCACCATTTCCAACCTTTCAAGCTCAAATGGGGTCATCAATGAAGTTTTAGCACTTTGTAAGCTTGCATGTTCACTTGGAACAAGAGGGAATGTGAATCTGAAGTCACATTGTTGATTGGAGGCATATTTGGAGTGGCTGTGTTGCTGAATTCGAAATTGGAGCAGTGGAGTTTCGGTTTTGAAGTTTTGAACGAGTTCGGCACAATTTTGTGAAGATTCAGAGTCGGGTGAATTTCGAAGTCTCGATGTTTTGTGATTTTCATCACAATCGGTGAGTTCTATACTCGCTTAGGGATATGTTTTCGAAAATATGTTTGCATGTTTCATAAATCGAGTTGTCCTGTTTCTGTCCCATCAAATTGCATAAAAACCGTATTTCGGAATTGTAAATTTTGGTGTTTTCGGATGAATGATTGAATGAGTGATTGATATGAATTGTTTGATGATGTTTATGATAATTGTTGTTGCTGAACGATGTGTTGTTATGTTTGGGTATCGATCGGAATAAGTTTCGGAATCGATCGGAATGGGAACTTCACATGAAAACAGGATTTTTGGAAATGCTGATAAGTTAGCACGACCCGTGCTGATTTTGGCACGACCCGTGCTGATCTTTCTGTCCCAGATTTTAGAAATGTTGATAAGTCAGCACGGCCCATGCTGATTTTGGCACGCCCGTGCTGATCTTTCTGTCCCAGATTTTAAAATGTGTCCAAACCCTTCATAATTGATTCCAAACCTATTCTAATCCTTTCCCCAACCCTAGGTGTTGATGTTGAATGTGATTATGTTATGTTTTATTGATGTGATGAGAAGGTTCTATGTGAATGACCAGGAAGTTGAGGTAATGTCATGTTATGTTTAAATGTGATTATGTTATGTCATTATAAATGGACTATAAGTCCCATGAGGTTGAGGTTAAGGCTATGATATTGGTTGTAATTGAAATGATTATGTTGATTGTGATTGAGGTAATTATGATTGTGATTGAAATAATGATGTTTCTAAGTCATGTTAATGAACGTTAGTAACCACGGGTGAGGTCATGATAGTTGTTTAAATGGTCTAAATGTCCCTTAAGGATATAATAAAGAGGTTGAGGCTATGCTATGTTTATGTCAAGTAAAAGAGACGGCCCAATGCGGGTGTATATTTATATAAATTATATAAATTGAGGTCTAGGGTGACGACCCTATTGAGGTTAGCGTACTAGGGGAGGGGAAGTCATGAGCCCTATGAACCTAGGCCCCATGAGGGATCCCTGATAGAAAATGGTCAGTGGAATGAGTTCACCGGGATTTCATTAATGATCGGTGATATGGGGCTACGGGTTAAAAAGAGGTAAAGAGGTTTCACGTAGTCGCTTATTAGGGCTACGGGTTAAAAAGAGGCATAATGAACCGAGACAGTTAGTAAGGGGTCTCGATAGGACTCGCTGAGATAATGTTATCTCACCCTTCATATTTTGTGGTTTTTCAGAGAAACAGGAAAGTTTAAAGGTGATGAGGCATGGCTACGGTGCAACCTAAAGGAGATGCTGAAGTTTCAATTCTATATGCTTAGGTTATTTTCTATTGTCAAACATTTGTATTTTCGATTGTACGACTTATATATTGTTAAAAGTTGTAAATCGCTTACGCAACTTTCGTTCTTGATATTGAACACTAGGACATGAGAAGTTTGTAAGGCACGTAATTCAAGTATTCAACTAAATTATGTTAAGTTATGCAAATAAAAGTGACCGTTTGATGATCGTTTATCGAAATTTTTTAGTTGTGTTCAATGTTCAATAACAAGAAGTTACTCTGATGTATGCCATGCAGTGCACTTTAGTATTCCTACAAGCTAGAAATATCGGGGTGTTACACGATTTGTTCAAATTTGCGGAAAAAATGGTAAACTGTGAAGTCTCACGACCTACCTCTTTGCACGGGTACTGAAGAGATTGAACTACACCTATTTTTTGAATGTCCTAAGGCAGAGGAATTCTGGATTGCTAGTGGGTTATATCATGAAACCAATCAAGCAAGAACAACAACGCCATTGTTCAAGGAGTGTTTTTCAACTTGTTGATGGCTCTTCCATCCACAATCTGTAATGACTTTGCTACGGTGGTGTGGGCTATCTAGAAAGCTCTGAATGATAAAGTGTCGGAGAGTGCAAAGACGAATGCTAATGTCGCAGTTCAAAGAACTAAGGAGTACTTGCAGGAATGGGAGATGACAAAGACTAAGACACGACCGAATCAACTGTTGCAGCAACAAGGTGTTTAGATAGTGCAACGAGGGACCAAACCGTGGGATGGGGAACTCAAATGCAATGTGGATGCAAACCTATTTTCTCAAGAAGGAAAATACGGTATTGGGATGTGTATATGAGACAGCAAAGGAGAGTTTGTCAAGGCAAAAACAATGATATTTAGTGGCATCCATCTCCCTCAAGAAGCAGCAGAAGCAATGAGACTCAAGTGCGCAATTGAATGGTTGAGAGAATTGGGTCTTCAAACAATAACCATTGAGTTAGATTGCTTACCGGTGGTAAATGGTGTTAAGAGAACCAGTAATCACAATACAGATTTTGGAATTATTTTTTCTTCTTGTAGTTTGTTGTTATCATATTGTCAAAGCTATAAGATTAGCTATATTATGAGACAAGCAAATCGCGTTGCTCATACCCTGACAAGGGCGTCGAGATTATATGTTAGTTTCAATGTTTCTGATTTCAGGCCAACCAGTATTGAAACTATTATTATGAATGAAATGCACTAAGCGTTATTGTGTAAAAAAAATCCACAAAACATTATCAACCCCCGTTTTTCATGATTAAGTCCTAAATGCGTCACCAAGGCTTGTCTAGTTGAGTAAATTATAAACAAGGTACTAATTCTCGCATTTTATTAGATCAATCAGTTCATATTTATTGTATAAAATAATTTTTATCAATATTTTATTTATTTTCGTGTGATAAATGAATCAATTTACTAAAATTTAAAAGAGAAAAAAATAAAAATTGAAAATTTTATAAATTAATGGAAGTAGTTAAGAGTTACAAGTAATTAGTTTAATTTCATTTGATATTTAAAATATTTCAACATATTTATCTATGTGAAGATAATTAATAAAATAATTTAACAATTAAATTTAGTTTCAATTAAGAGGATATTCATTTTGTCAAAAAAAGAGAGGATACTCATATTAAATTTATGCTTGCTTACATCTATAACATTAACATTTTTATTTATTTTAAATGTAACCGAAAAAATTATTTATTTTAAAACTGTTTATATCACACATAAACAAGTTTTTAGTTCTTTGGGTCGGTGGTAATTGGTAAACCGTGTGTGAAGCAAAATTAATTCTGATAAAAAGTAGTTGTTAAACTGTACGTGTCACAACATGTCTGGGTGGTGTAGTTGGTTATCACGCTAGTCTCACACACTAGAGGTCCCCGGTTCGAACCCGGGCTCAGACAAGAATGAATATTTTTATTTCGGTTGTTTTTTTATATGGGCTTCTTAATCCACAAGGCCTGGGCTTCAAGTTCATGCACGCTGGCCCAAAGTTAATTTATCGTTTTTTCAGTTTCAGCTTAACTAACTTGGAAAGTCAAATGATCCTATGCAATTGCGATTTAGGGCTTTCCGATTTACGCATTTCCATTTCCAGTTTCTAATAATCGGAGCAATTTTCTGCGTTCAAATTCAATGGAGGAAGACTCTCACAACGCCACTACCACTAGCACAAGCCATTTGCTCGGTTCTGTTCCAGTGAGTGTTCACTCGCTTCATTTGTTCATTCTAGTTATTGATCTCTTGCTCATTCATCAAATCCAATAAAATATGCTAACAACTACAACAACAATAACAAACTCTTTTAATTACAATTCTAACATTTTTACATTGAATTCACTTTCTTACTGCTTCATAGTTTGTTGTCCTCAATTAACCCAAGAAATTATATAAAAAGACACTTATGCATCTATATTACTGTTAAATTTGTCTGTTAGTTACAAATTGTTTCAAATATATTCTAATTTATTTTGTTAATTAATTATGGTTATGTGCGTATTCCTCTTTTGGTGCTTAGGCTGTCATAGCTGATGAAAAGAATGCCTCAAATCATGAAGGTGTGAAATTACAGCATTTTTTGTTTAATTTCTTTTGCTGAGATGTGTGTTATTTTTTCCCTCTAAAGTTTTAGCTACCTAAAATGTGGCTTATGAATTTACTGTAGTCCCTGTTGCAAGTATGCAAACATTCCCTCCCAACAATGGAGGAGGCAGAGGACAGGGATATCAAACTCTTGGAGGTCCAACTGGTATTTATGTTATCAAGCTTAATTTATCAATTAATGAAATCAGATGGTTGTTTCTTTTTCTTTTTATTTTTTTCACTTTTTTGTTGTTGAGAAATAGTAGCTTATTGGGGTTGTGTCCTGATTATACCCATTTATATGATTTATAGGCTTTACATGTTAGTTACTTTTGCATATCTTAAGTACATTTTTGGGGAGGGGTTTAATGATTTGTGAGGAAGGAAAAATAATATTTTGGTGGATATGATCTAAGGTGTACCCCATTGAAAAGAGTATTTTTACCCGTGATTCTCTTTCATTGACATTTGTTTTTACAAAATATGATTGAAGGAGATTAACCTTAACATATCTTTATTATAATGGGATGATTATCCATAAGGGAAGCACCGATAATCGATATTTGATTGGGACCATGTTAGATGCTTCTTATTTTGGTGATCAAAGTTTGAGTTGAGCCCTCCTTACTACAATAAACTCAAGTGGATTTGACAAGGAGTCTGCCGAGATTTTTTAGTTTTAGCTTATCTTGGACAATGAGCTTTTTATTAGATGACATCTTAGACAGTGAGCAATCTACACCAAATGAATTTGGGATTTCAAATTAATAAGCAGTTATGGCTTTATTCAGTTATAAATTTCATATGGTTGTCACTTGCCGCATTTGATGTAATTGATTTTCTGGATTCTGAATGAGCTTGGTTTCAATGGTACCTTTGGGCCTAGAGATGATTCATACTACTGGTTGATTATGCAACCTGATTACAGAATAGTTGCAATTTTATATTTTTTTTGCTGACTGATGCTATAACAATCATTCATGGACCTCTCTGGCTTTATTCATCATTGCAGAAGCATTTGGGCAAGAGCCAGCTAGCAACTGGCAGGGAGTCTTTAGTGTCTCATCTTACACCCAGTATTTCAATGTAGATACAGATGTTGTCTTGAACAGATTGATAGGTTCCTTGAATCCAATGGGTGATGACTTTTTTAGCAAGATAGATGCTAACCCTGATTTGTGAGTTCTGCATTTTATCTTTTGATGCTATATTTTCAATAATCAAAATAGTGATACCGGTTGGGATTACATGTGGAAATTGTGATGCTTAGGAAAAAACTTCAATTGACAATTGAACCGTCACCATAACATTTATAGGGAAAACCTGCTTTTTGCTTCTTCCACCTCCTTTTCTTGTTGCCTCCTTTTTGGTCCATTGTCCTATGGACCCACACAAAGTTGTTCACTTTCCTGACTGGAATTTGAGAATATGGAAATCACGTGGATGGTGATAAATGCAAGCATTGTGAAAAATGCAAGCATCTGTATAGATATGTCGATTCATGGGAGAACTTTTACCAGATTATTGTACCATCCTAGCCCAAAATGCATGTGTATAACTTTTTGATCTCCTTTCGCAATTTTTTCCTCATGCAATGGAAACAGTTTACAGATATTGAAATAATTTGGAGTTTAGTTTTTATTAGTTAGGGGAAGACTCAACCACTTCTAATGATATGGCAATTTGTGGTTGATGGATAGTGTAAACAATCTTTACATTGACTGTGCATATTGATTAAATCCTTCTATTCTACTGATTCCACAAAGGGGAGAAGTGTTGTTTGTGCTGTTTTCTAATGACAACATGATACGTGGGTTTTTTCTTAGTAACTGGAAGCTAATATATAATATGAGTAAACAGAATACATGTCACCTTGTGATTGGAAACAGTGCAAACAGTATTTAAAGAACTGCAGCACCTAAGTTTTCTCCCTCCATAAATATATAGGTCTAGACATTTTTGGAAAGCAACAATTAATGTAAATTCAGATCTTCAAAAATGTTAATCACGTTGATGATACCTTAGCATTGTTATTTAGTATCTAAAGGAGTTAAAGTTGAGCTAGGTGACATTTTTCTTCTTTGTTCTTTCGTTATTAGGTTAAAATTATTAAATACAATAGTCCATGTTAAATAAATATCTAGTGGGGTGATGCTTTTTCCATTATTACAGGTATGGGCTTATATGGATCTCAACAACATTAGTTTTTGTACTTGCCTTACTTGGAAATCTTGCTACATACCTTATGCAAAAATATTCAGATAACAGTACTCAATGGAGCTTTGATGTCAGCTATGTGAATACGGCTGCATGGTCTATCTATGGCTATGTGATAGTGGTTCCATTGGCATACTACTTTTTCCTTCAGTATATGGGTTCAAATGCTAATCTTATAAGGTTTTGGTGCATGTGGGGATATTCCCTCACCATTTTCATCATGTCCTCTGTAAGTTTCGGCTTTCTATGTATAGCATATTCTGTTTTCAATATTTTTATGCATATTGGCTGGTTAGTTTCTTTCACGTTTTTATCTAATACTTGTCATCAAATTTTCAGTTTCTATTGCTTATTCCAGTTGGGATTCTTCGGTGGATTATAATAATCCTTACTGGTGTTGCCTCAGCCAGCTTTGTTGCTTTGAACCTAAGGTCTCTTATAGGAAATGATCTTTCAGTGGCCATAATTGCTGCATTTTTCTTGCAAATAGCTTTGGCTGTCTTCATCAAGGTTTCGTTCTTTGCTTAATTTAAAGCATTGCAGTAGTGAAAATAAAACCTGAGCCACAATCATTGCTACCTCACTCACTGGCTAACTTTGTTTAACATGTAACTAGAATTGGTTAGAGTATTTTTTATTTATTAGACGGATGCAAGAAAATCAGTTCACATAGTAGTGTGATAGATTGTGCTACGCCTATCAGCTCGGTCTAAGTGACACCCTCATTTTGGCCTTCGCTTTGTGATAGGGAAGAGGAAGAACAATAGTTGGTGCAATGTTGGAGCTCCTTCCATATTTTTGTAAATATCAGACTTCTCATTTTGCCACTTTTGAGTGAAGATGTGATATTTCACCCCAGGTGCTAGTTGCTACCATGATTCTCTGTCTAACTTTAATATCTTCTAACTTTGGTATGGATTTTTTGATGAGAGACAAAGATAAAAAATGAAGAGAAATATAATGAGAGAGAATGATGAGTACCAGCAAACATCTTCACTCAAATAGGCAATAAAACTGTATATTACTGAGATTAAGGACTGTATCAATAGAATACAGACCTGATTGCAGGATTTCAGTGACAGCAATAAAGAAGATAAACTCTATATTGCAGAAAATAGAGAAGAAAGTAACTGTAATTGCCAATTCTGAGAATGACAATGCTCTCCCAAGCCTAATCCCAATTCCCAAATCAAGCCCTCCTTAATTTTTCCCCCACAGCTACCTTTATACTACTCAGACCAACACACTCTTTCCCTCCCAATTGCCTCATCAGCAATTGGTTACAACCGCATTCTCTCAATTCCCTCCACATAAGCTTTGCTTTCCTACATCCCACTCTTTCATTCCCTACCATACATCTTATTTAATTACGGGGTCTTAACAGAGAATGAGTTGAAAGAGAGACATAGACTCAAAAGTATGATAAAGTTCCCGCATTAAAGTTAGACAATTCCTATCCGATATTGCTGGTGGAGCAAGCAGGAAAAGAAAATACAATGAATTGTATGAAATAAATGAATTTGTGATAATTTATTCACCATGAATTAATTTATTTTGAAATGCTTTATTTGAGAAATTCAAAACATGAAGTTACTAAGGTTGAGTGTAGGGTAGTCAAAAGCTTGTGATATTCTAAGACTAGAAAGATGACTTATGAAAGTTCAACGAACAAAACTGTTATGATATCTATCAAAAGGAAAATGCTAAATGTTACGAGAGATGTTTGCAAGAAAGAGAAGAATACTATTTGACAACATATAACACTTATAAATTATAATTACACACTCTCGTATGTATTGTTAGTTGGTTGCTAATTGATTAAATACTCTATTTTTATGCGTTCTTTTCATTCTTGCAAAAATTCTTGGTAAAAAATAGCAATGCTCCTATCAGAAATTGTCTTCTATAATATTTGAAGCTTTTTATAAAATATCATGTGAAAAGAATATTTTTTAAATCAACTTCTAAGAATTCTTTTTCCACGAATGACCCTAATTATAATTTGGTACTAGTTTTATCCATTTATCTTTCTAAATTTTTCCGCTCCTCTAAACACATAGTAACATAAAATACACCCGATTTTGAAAAAGAAACAACAACCCACCTGGAAAGAGAAAGAGATCAAGAGACTCAGAAGCAAAAAAATTTCTTGGTAATTTCTTCTCAAGACAAGTGAGCAACTTCACACGTATTTATCATCCAAGACTCCAAGTTATAAAACTAAACAAGTGCTTTAAAATTAAATCTCGTTTGGATAAACAATTTAATTAAGCGCTATGTCGGTACTCAAGAGCACTTGGATGAGATAGTAGGGGTCTCTTCCAGCTTAACCAAGGTCCTGAGTTTTGAATCATTGGGCATACCGTAATGTTAAATTTCTTGAGAGAGAGCTTTGTCGTTCATTGTGGTGGTCCGAGGGATTAGTCTTTGCTGTTGTGCGCAGAGGATGCCCGATTTATACCAAACAAGTGTTTATATCATTAGATAAGTCCAAATAAACCGATTAAAACGGGTCTTAAATTAGATAACTGCATGCTGTCTTGACATCAATGCATCCAAATACAAAAATAACCACCCAGATAAAGAAACAAAACAAGTGCTATTATTAGCCTGATGTGATTTCTTGTCACCATGAATACTTAAGAATCGCGAGTATTTATGATCTTTCACTATCTAGAAATGATCGTGCAAACCTCAAAATTTCCAAAAGCATAACGTGAATAGGTGAGTTCTGTTTTCTGATAATTTCGAATCAAATTCTAAACTAGAAGAGATCGTGTATTGCATCATTTCTGTTTTTCTATTTCTTCTACACGGCTACGAAAATCAACCATTAGCTAAAAACATATAATTTACAAATTATTACAAATATAATTATACCATACTATATGTTTTCGACAAATTATAAAACAAAACTCATCATAATTAAGTGAGTTAGGATTAGCAGTAGTTGGACTAGGGCCCACCCGTATATCGCGGATCGTGGATACACTTCAATCAACGTTGTTTTTTCGTCGTGTAGCTTGCCCCCACCCTATTACTATTACGGCTTATTATTTTGTTTACATAAGCATTTATCAATTTTAGAAAAAGTTCCTAGTTGGATACGACTGGGGGAAGAAGAGCACAATTAAGAAACGTCTACTTCACATGGAAATTTGCTACTTTAAATTTTTGATGGGAAAAAGAGTGTAACATTCTCTTGATAAAGTCCTCTTTAATTTAATGTCTCTATCCGCTATACCTAAATTGATTTGATTATCTGATGAGCAATAAAAAGATTTTGAAAACCGGATAGGACTTCGAATTGGTGAGGCAAAATTAAATAAAAATTTAAATTTAGTTTAAAATAAAAATATATAAAAACAATGGCATGTCATTAAATGATTAGATGTTACGTACCTTACCTAACGACACTTTAGAGCATAGAAAACACCCTAGCTTGCGCTCTGCTAGGGCTCGAGTTTCCACACCGCCGCCAAACTGACAGGTAGCCACCGTTGAAGAGGTCGACTCCCTGCAAAGAAGCAAAGAGAAGTGTAAGACACGGGAACAAAACCCTAATACGACGATAGATGCAGTTAATATGACAGAGGCGCCAAGAGAGGCGCGGGAAGGAACCACCAATGGAGCTACCTCCTTCAAAGATGCTCTAATGAAACAGTGCCCTGCCCTCAATTTGGATAATGAAGTTTGGGTGGACCTTATTGATGAAGTGCTGACCAACAACAAAGGGAGTGATGAAGTGCCAAATACTCCCCCTGCTCAGAAAACTGATCCTACAGGCCCTGTTATTCCAGTCGCTCATCTCACAAAGGAAGAGTTAAAGGACTGGACAATGCCATGGAGGAACACCTTGATTGTGAAAGTGATGGGAAAAAGGGTTAACTATAGGCTATTGGAGAACAAGATTCGAAGAAAGTCGGTTCACCATGGGAAGATGAAGATGACAGACCTAGCTGAAGACTTTTATCTTGTTCATCTATCCTCCATAGATGACTACAAACATGCCTTATTTGATGGTCCTTGGAAAGTGGCAAACCATTATTTGATTGTGCAAAGATGGAGGCCATTTTTCTCTCTCATGGCTTCTATTACTCAAAAAGTGGCTGTTTGGATAAGGATTCCTAAGCTACCCATTGAGCTGTGCAATGAAACATTTCTACATAGACTTGGATCCTCACTTGGCACTATGTTGAAAATTGATCGAATGACTTCTCTGCACTCTAGAGGTAAGTTTACTAGAATATGTGTTGAGCTTGATCTGGAAAAACCTTTGGCTTCTCATTTTTACACCTGTGGTATGAAACTACTTTTGGAATATGAAGGGTTGCACTCAATATGCTTTATATGTGGCAAGTATAGCCATAAGAAAGACCAATGTGGTGAAATGTTGGAAACTGAAACGATGGTGCAAGAAAAAACCAATGTGACAAAGGAGAATAAGAGTTGCAAGCAGAATGCTGCTGAGAAACACAAGGTTGATTCCCCTGCTGTAGGTATGATGCTAGAGCCAGTGATTGACACAGAAGCTGACAAGAACACTGAGAAAACAGGAAATAATACAGAGGAAGAAAGCAATATGGGTCCTTGGAATATACCAAAGTACAACAGGAAAAAGAAAAGTGAATCTCTAGGGAAAGGAGCAAACAAGAATGTGGAAAACTACAGGCAACCTGAGGTAACCAAGAGGGGTTCTACTAAGAAACAGGGTTCTCACACTGAGATGCCTAAAGAAGAAACTAAAGTGGCTGAGGAACTGATTGTGGTGGATCAGGAGGTAACTGAAGCTCTTGTAACAGTTGAGAATGCTAGAAGATGGACTAAACCTAAAGTTAGGAATACCTTAGGTGGGAAGAATCCTCAAATTCTCACAAAAGGTAGGGGAGTTACTAAGCCTGGTAAAGGTATTAGTCGCAAGGACAGGGGGGTGGTTATCAATGGAAATACCAAGAATAAGAAAGAAGCTAAACCTTTCCAATTGAGAAGAAGATCAGATCTTGGAATATATGAAGGTAATGTACAAGTCTCATGGAGAAAATCTGTTGAATAAATTTAGGAGTGATCAATCTATCAGAACTCCTCTAGGACAGATTGATGAGAATGACAAGCTTAGAGCTGAGGCCTTACAAAGAGCTATAGCTGATGGTGGTAGGAAGATGGATAGTGTGCAAGAAAATGCTCCTTCTATGATGAAGATGAGTAATGCAGCTGAGGTGAGACTAGGAGATTGTGCTCATATGGATGACTCTGAGGTAGTAGAACCTCAACAACCTCAATCTTTTTTATGAATCTTATCTGTTGGAATTGCCGTAGGACGGCTTCCAGAGGCTTTACTGGCCTGATTAAGGATATGAAACATGAATATGGTGCTTCTTTTATTGCTCTTCTTGAAACTCACACTAGTGGAACTAGAGCAAAGAAAAATGCTAGGAGAACAGGTTTTGAAAACCAATTTATTAAGGATGCAAGGGGTCAAGCAGAAGGAATTTGGCTTCTATGGGACTCCAATCATTGGGATATTAATATTCTCAAGGATTCTAACCAATTGGTACATGTGGAGGTTAAACAACTTACTAATAGATCATGGTTTCTTACTATTGTGTATGGCAGCCCACATTTCACTCCAACACAAGCTCTTTGGGATGAAATTCAGGATCTGTATGCTGAAATTGATGGTCCATGGTCATTAATTGGAGATTTTAATGCTATTCTTAATGACTCAGAGAATAGGTCCTGTCTTAACTCAAAACCGAACCTCTGAGACTGGTTTTCAAGTTACCATGGGAAGATGCAATCTTATAGATTTGGGTTTCAATGGAGATCCTTTTACTTGGGCTAGGGGAGCTACCAGAAAGAGACTGGACAGAGTAGTGTGCAATTTAGATTGGAGACTAAGATTCAATGAAACTGTTATTTATCATCTTCCTAGGCTGAAATCTGACCATCCCCCTCTTCTTATGGCCTTTGATGATAGAAGACAAGTGAATAGAAGGCGTAGACCTTTTAGATTTGAGGCCATATGGCTCACTCACCCTGAATTCTCTAAATTGATTCAGGATAACTGGAGACAGAACCTTACCAACTTTCCCAGTCAACTCAAAGAGCTGCAGAGGACTCTCAAGGACTGGAATCAAGAGGTGTTTGGCAATATATTCAACAAGAAGAAGATTCTACTTAAGAAGTTGAAGACTATTGTAGAAGGTTACAAGGTAGTTGATCTGAACAACTCCTTACTCTGCAGAAAAACACTTGGAAGATGTATGAAGATATCTTAGCCAAGGAGGAGAATCTTTGGTATCAAAAATCTCGTGCAAAGTGGATAGAGTTTGGTGATAGAAACACTAGGTATTGCCACGGTGTTACAACTATTAGAAGGAAGAGGAATCAGATTAAGACTCCTCAAAACAGTTCTGGAGAGTGGA
Organism: Astragalus membranaceus; assembly: GCA_039519185.1. Classification (NCBI taxonomy): domain Eukaryota; kingdom Viridiplantae; phylum Streptophyta; class Magnoliopsida; order Fabales; family Fabaceae; genus Astragalus; species Astragalus membranaceus. The sequence continues at coordinate 67,737,209 of CM076848.1, forward strand.
TAGATGATCCTATGGAGCTAGAGAGGGTGGCTACTGATTATTTTAAAGATCTTTTTTCTTCTAATGATCATTTGGCCCCTTATGTCATTGAAGGGCAATTTCCTGTGCTTGACAATGTTATGCTGGAAGATATGAATAGGGAGATATCAAATGAGGAAATTCACTGAACTATAAGAAATATTGGGGCTTACAAAGCTCCAGGACCAGATGGTTACCAGGCTATATTCTTTCAAAGTCAGTGGAAGGTGATTGGGAAAGATTTTTGCAATCTGATCAAAAAGTGATGGGAGGAGCCCTGGAGGATAAAGGATTTAAACTCTACCTTTATAGCTCTAATTCCTAAAATAGATCATGTGACATCTATGAAACACTTTAGACCTATTGGGTTATGCAATGTTGCCTATAAGACTATCACTAAAATGTTGTCTAGTAGACTCGGGGAGGCTCTGTAGCATCTTATAGGGCCTGCTCAAGCTTCGTTTATTTCTAAGAGGCAAATTCATGACAACATCATCAATGCACAAGAAATTTTTCACTCCATGAGAAATAAAAGTGGCAAAAAAGGGTGGATGGCTATTAAAATACACTACAAGAAAATCGTGGATTTTTTCCGGCGGAAATTTGGCATTTCTGGCGGATTTTTTCGGTGGGTAAATTTCCGGCGGAAAAGTTTGAATTTCAGGCGGATTGTTTTAAATTTTTTTTTTAAAATCCGCTGAAATTTTAAAAAAAATCCACCGGAAATGTCGCTGGAGCATTTCTGGCGGATTTATTTTAAAAATAAAAAAAATTAAAAAACCACCGGAAATTCAAAAAAACTGCCGGAAATGTCGTCGGAACATTTCCGGCGGATATTTTTGAATTTCCGGCGGATTTTTTTGTAAAAAAAAAATAAATAATTTTTTTGAATTTCTAGCGGATTTTGTTTAAAAAAATAATAAAAAATTTCAAAAAATTTGCCAGAACTGTTAAAAATCCGCCGGAACGTTTTGAATTTCCTATAAATAAAATTTTCTCTTACACTCTTCTCTTTCTCTCATTTCACTCTTTATTTCCTTCTCACTTTCTCTTACACTCTTCTACATTTCTCTTTTCTTCTTCCTTCTCATTCATTCTCACCTATTCATTCTTCTTCCTTCTTCTTATTTCTTCATTCTCATACTCTCATTCAGTCTTATTTCTTCTCACTTCTTCATTCTTATTCTCTCCTATATTATTTTTCCATACTCTCTTTCATTTTTATTTATTCTAATTTCTCTATTACTTCTCATTCTATTCTATATAATTTTGTTCTCATATTCTACTTCATTTTTTATTACTTCTTATTTAATTAAATATAAAATTGGAAACAAATTTTAAAAAAATTAATTCTTAAAAAAAATTGACATCAGGGTAATGAATATTCGATAAAAAATTTCTTTCTTTTTTAAAAAAATCGGCCGGTAATTCAAAAAATCCGCCGGAAATGTTCCGGCGACATTTCCGGCGGATTTTTTGAATTTCCGGCGGAAATTCCGTTGGAAACCTTTACCTACGAGTGTTTTACCGGTGGAAAAAATCCTCCAGAAACATCACCTTTCCGGCGGATTTGGTGCATTTCCGACGGATTTTTTCTGCCCAAAAAACGCATTTTTCTTGTAGTGATTGACCTTGAGAAGGCCTATGACAGACTCATGTGGGAATTCATTAGAGATACTTTGGAGGATATTGGAATACTTCAAAAGCTAATTCAGATTATTTGGCAGTGTATTTCTCCTCCTACCATGCAAGTTTTATGGAATGGAGAAGCTCTAGAGGAGTTCACTACTACTAGAGGAATTAGACAAGGAGACCCAATATCCCCCTATCTCTTTGTTCTATGTATTGAAAGATTGTTCCAAGTTATTGAGCAGGAGGTGAATGATAATAGTTGGAAACCTATCCAACTTTCTAGAGGTGGGCCTACGATTTCACATCTGGCATTTGCAGATGATCTGCTTCTGTTTGCAGAAGCTAATATGGACCAAGCTAAGCTAATCCAACAGTCTTTGCTTAACTTTTGCCTAAGTTCTGGGTAGAAAGTCAGCCAAGAAAAGACTAGGGTTTATTTTTCCAAAAATGTTCCTAGGCTCCTGAGAGATGATATCTGTGAAGTGCTTGGCTATCAATACACTGCTGACCTAGGGAAGTACTTGGGTGTGCCCATATTCCACAAGAGAGTTGGTACTAATACTTTCAAGTTTGTGGTGGATAATGTGAAGCAAAGACTGAGTTCTTGAAAAGCCAGAACGCAGTCTTTTGCTGGAAGAGTGACATTGGCTAAATCTGTTATCCAATCCATGCCTAAGTATTTGATGCAATCCAGTGTGTTACCTAGAAGTACATGTGATGAGATTGACAAGTTGTGCAGAGGCTTCATTTGGGGAGATGAAGAGCATCATAGAAAGGTTCACCTTATCAAATGGGAGAAGTTATGCAAGCCTAAAAAAGAAGGAGGGTTGGGTCTTAGATCAGCTAGGATTACTAATGCTGCATTCATTATGAAAGCCCTTTGGAACTTTTGTACTAGTTCTGATAGTCTTTGGCAAAAATTTATCACAAGCAAGTATAACTGTGGTTGGAGGGATCTGCCCAAGATCGACACTAAGAAGAAAGGGTCGAATTTTTGGAATGAGATTAGAGTTATTTGGGAAGAATTCAGAAAGTTCATGGTTTGGCAACTAAGGAATGGTGAAGCCATTAGATTTTGGAGTGATGAGTGGATTACTGATAACTCTAGCTTATATAGAGTTATTTATACTTCTAAACGCAAACAAATTGCTTTAAACTCAAGTACAAAGTGTGTTAAATATAGTAATATTAGTAAAATAACAACATTCTAGGAATTATGTGATGAATAAAGCATTTTGTATATATATATTGGTATGTTTGATGTGTTTGATCAGTTTTTCTACAGATGATGCTTCTGCACCACAGATGCTTCTGCACTTAGTGATTCTGCACCACAGATGCTTCTGCACTTAGTGCTTCTGCACCACAAATGCTTCTGCATCACAAATGCTTCTGCACCATCCCGCGCTGAAGATTTATAAACCCACAATGGAAGCACCTCAATTCATACCTCTACTCCAGAACTTCTATGACATCATGCTTTGTCACAATTCACATGGAGCACATGGCCACATGCATAAGGAGGCGCCCACCATAAACATCATCATGAAAGGCTATTTACCTAAAGACATATGGCCTTACATAATTGGACCTCTTCTTATGGAAATGTGCTGAACTTAATCTCCTTGTCTAAAGATCAGAAAAGCAACCATGGTTAAGCCTCCTTAGGTTAACTTGGTTTTCAAGCAAACCCTCAAGCAAAGGAAATCTCCAAGGCTATAAAAAGGGCTCCCACTTCTCACTTGAAGAGCATCGCATATCTCACTTGATTATATGTAGATCAAACACCTTACTTATATTTTAGTAGTTTCAATTCTTGCATTTTATTTACTAGTTAGTTGTAAGAAGGTGAGGAAGGAATTGACACCCTCTTCCTCCACTTCTTCATAGATAGGCGAAGGAATCAGTGCTTCTGCACCTGTCAGAATTCATGCAAAGGAACATCAATTTGTGTAACTTTTACCCTATTGATATCTTTTATATGATTCATGTTATCATGTTCCTTACAGATTCTCTCTATTATATAATGAGTAACATGAGCTAAATTCCTTTAGTTGAGATGTTCTAAACTTATAATGTTCTTTTGAGTAAGTTAATATGTTTTTAAGTGTTGTAGCATTTTGGGTCTTGTGTTATACTACATCCATCTTATTTTAAGGTTGATCTCTTACAATAAGTAGAGTTATATTCACAGACATGGTTTATAATTAGAAATCAAGACTAATAAAGGTGAGTGTTTTAATAAAGGCTTTGTTAAACTTGTTTTAATAAAGAAACTGTGTTAAAACCATGTTAAGTCCTAGACATAGGATAACATAGTCCTTAGGGTGAAACAGTGGGTACTTCAAAGGCAGGAGTGAACTTATTTAGCAAGCCCAGACATGGGAAGCTTGTAATGAAACTCTGAAGAAAGTAGCTGAAAAGCACACACTTATGCTACTGCACTCAATGCTACTGCACTTGATGCTTCTGCATCATAGTGCTTCTGCATCTCTAAAAACATAGAAACTCTCAAAAGAAGCATTATATAGTAAAGACATCTCAACTATCTTTCTCAACTGATTTCCTTCATCTTATTTTACATACTTGCATTCTGTTTTTACTTAAACTAAAAACCCCAAAATTTGTGAGTAGAATAGTAGTACTAATTTATATGCTTTCTAAACATACATAAAGTTAATCCAATCCCTGTGGGTTCGACCTTTCTTATCATTATATTACTTGTTTGTGACTGTGTATACTTGCACATCTTTTCACACACCATGTTGAAGTGCATCAAGGTAACAAACAAGGTAACATGCAAAATATAGTATAGCTATTTTCAAATTTTGTGATGCAATCAACAAAGTTCCTTTTGAAATTTTTTTCAGAAAATTATTCTACAAAAACATCAGTCACACAAACCTGTTGAAGTGCATCAAAATGTTTTTATGTCAAAGTAAGATTTGAGAATTTTTGAAGCATGATCAGCTTGAAATCTTTTTCACAAAACCTAGCTAAATGCATTCTTTGAACTAAATTTTAATGATGAATGAAAGAAAACGAAAAGAAAGCCTTGTTTTCCTCAAAATGACCAAATTTTATTATTACCTTTGTGAATATATGCCTTGACAGGAATAATCTGGTTTTGATGATTGACAAAAGAAGGTCAAAAAGGTCAAGACTGCAAAAAGCGGAAAAATGTAATCAAGCTCAAGCCAAGAGTTATTCTACTGTTGTGTGTGTATTAGGACAATTTGTAAGTGAAAATAAAGCTCTCTAAATATAAAATAAATCACACACTCACAATGTTTTTCATATAAATAATTTTGCATGAAAATATTTTTAAACAAATCTCATGCATGCATAATTGAATAGGACAAAGCACACATGTTATGAAAATGATTTTTGGAAAGCATATAATCGATTTCTATTATGCACCAAAGGCCAAGAATCCATTTATAGTATTTTCTAAAGGCCATGAAATCGATTTTCAAGCTCTCTTAAAAGCCAAGAATCGATTTCTTAAATCATATGTTAAAGCATGAATCGATTTCTTTCCTTTTCATTCTACTTAAGAATCGATTCCTTCTCCTTTTCATTCCACTTCATAATCGATTCCTTTCCTTTTCTTTTGAGGCTCACAAATCGATTCTCATGGTTTAACAAAGCAAAGAATCGATTCTTTCATGATTTAACTAAGTGCATAATCGATTCCTTATCCTAGATCTAATCAAGCATGAAATCGATTATCCATCTTAGGCAAATCAGGCACACAATCGATTTCTACAATTCTTCATTTCATTCAACAGTCATATTTTCTATACGCTTATAAATAGCAGCCTCACTCTTCACTTCCAACCAACGACTCACACTTGCATCTGAGATCTATTATTCTTCTCATCACTCTCACTACTCTTACACTTGCAATTTTATTTTTGAGAGCTTTATATTTCACATAGTTTGATATTGTATTACTGTGCTTCAACTTGTTTTATCCACACTACTGAGTGTGCTATCAAATCTTTTTCTTCTCATTTGTTGGGGGTGTTCCCAAGTTTTTTCAAGAGAGGCGAGATCTCTTGGTTCTTGAAGGTTTTCTTTTAGGGAGGTGATATCCCGGTGTTGTAAGTTCTCTGATTGTAAAGGTTTCTAGCTGAACCTGTTTTAAAAGCTAGTGATTAGTTGAAATCCCTTGCAGCATTCCTCGGGGACTGGACGTAGGCCTGTGGTTTGGCCGAACCAGTATAAATCTCTTTGTGTCATCTTCTTTCCCTTCATCTCTTTAATTTTCTTTACAAGTTAATCTTATTGCTTTATCACTGTTGTTTCAATTCAAACTTTCTTAAGCCCCTTATTTGATCAAAATCTTTTAAAGACTTTATTTTTTAATCGCAATTTTTAATTACACAATTCACCCCCCCCCTCTTGTGTTTGAAGTCACTTGGTCAACAAGTGGTACCAGAGCTAGACTCTTGGTCAAGACTAACTGTCTCAAGAGGCAAGATGACTTCAAATGACTCCTTAAACAGACCCCCATCTTTCAATGGTGAAGGGTATGATTATTGGAAAACAAGAATGAAAATTTTCATTGAGGGAGTAGATTGTGATATTTGGGATGCTGTCATAAATGGTCCATTTGTTCCCACTCATCTCGTTAATGATGAAATGGTGAACAAACCTAGATCTCTTTGGACCAAAGAGGAAAAAGAAAAGGTTCAATACAATTTGAAAGCTAAGAACATCATCACAACTGCTTTAAGCATCGATGAATTCTATCGCGTATCAAATTGTAAAACCGCCAAGGAAATGTGGGACGCCCTTCAAGTGACCCATGAAGGTACTACCGAGGTCAAAAGGGCTAGAATGAACACATTAACTCATGAGTATGAACTATTAAAGATGAAACCGGGTGAAACCATCCAAGAACTAAACAAACGTTTCATCCACATAGTTAACCATCTCAGAGGCCTTGGAAAATCCTTCGAAAATGCGGATTTGACCAATAAAGTGCTACGATGCCTAAATAGAAATTGGCAACCCAAAGTGACGGCTATCTCGGAATCAAGAGACATATCCTCTATGGACTTAACTACTCTGTTTGGAAAATTGCAGGAACACGAGCTCGAACTGAATCGACTAACTGAAAGCGAGGAAGGTGAAAAGAAAAATAAAGGACTTGCGCTAAAAGCATGTACCAAAGAAAGTGACACGGAAGATTATGATAGCTCCAATGAAAGTGATGAAGACATGAGTAAAATGGTTCGAATGTTCAAAAAGTTCATGAGGTATAAAGGTAAACCAAATCCTCAAAGCAAAAATGAGGAAGGAACTTCCTTCAATCCAACTTGTTATAAATGTGGTAAGAAGGGGCACATAAAACCGGACTGTCCTCAAAGTCAAAAACACAGAGATCTTCGAAAGAAATCAAAAAGAAGAAGGGCGTACATCGCTTGGGATGAAAATGATATGGAATCATCCGATGACTCCGAGAATGAGGTAGCAAAACTATGTCTCATGGCAAAGCATGAGGAAGATGAGGTAAACTCCGTTGAAACTGAACTTGATTTAACTTATGATGAGTTGCTTAGTATTTGTGAAGAATTAAATAATGAGTCAAGTAAGCTTAGAAAAATTGTTTCCACTTCAAAGAAAACTATTTCCTCTCTTCAATCTAAAATCGAAACTTTAAACAAGGAAATAGAAATTCTTAAAGAGAAACAAATTTCTGTAAGTGAAGTCTCCTCTTGCAACTCTTATAAAAATCAAAAGGAGCATATTCCCAGGTGTGAAGAGTGCAATGTTTTGAAAAATAAAATTGATGATTTGCACAACACTCTTGCAAAATTCACTAGGGGAAGAGATAATCTAAATATCATTTTGGAAAACCAAAGGGGAACTTATGATAAAGCTGGTTTGGGCTATCAACCAAAGAATCATGAAAAATCTTTCAAAAAGTTTTTTAGTCCCAACATAACTTCTAGTAGTCCTTTTACAAAATGTTATTATTGTGGTAGAAAAGGTCATACATCTTCTATTTGTAATGCAAGAAAGAATATTGATATGAATGACAAATGGAAGTGGATTCCAAAGGGCACAATTCCCAAGACTAACCCAAAAGGACCCAAGATGATTTGGGTACCAAAAGCCAAAAATTGATTTTGTGTTGTAGGTGTGCTTGAAAGCCAAAAGCTCAAAGTGGTATCTAGATAGCGGCTGTTCAAAGCACATGACAGGAGACTAAGAGAAGTTCTCTCATTTAGCTCCAAAAAGAAGCGGACTTGTGTTTTATTGTGACAATAAAAAAGGTAAAATTAGTGGCGTCGGCACTATTGGTAAGAAACTAAAATCCTGTTTTGAAAATGCACTGTTAGTTGAAGGCTTGAAGCATAACTTGCTAAGTACTAGTCATCTGTGCAACAAAGGTAATAAGGTTGTGCTTGATTCTTATACTTGTCTTATGATTGAAATTACTATGCACTCGTTATTACTCTCGCTATACATGGACCTTGTTTATTTTTTCATAAAAACGACGCTTTTGATGCTTTTCGAAAATTTGATAAGATCATTGCAATATTCGAAGTAATCACGGTGGTGAGTTCCAAAATGAGGCTTTTGAAAATTTTTGCAAATTGTTTTTCACTTATCATTGGAATATATGCCTTGACATGATTTATTTATTTTTCCCGCTTTTTGATAATGCCAAAAGGGGGAGAGTTATGTGATTTGCATGTTTCAGGGGGAGTATTCTTTAAATATTTGCATATAGAAAGGGGGAGTATAATCTGCGCTTATCTCTGATATATACACTGTTTCAAAATATGTCTATTCTAACCCTTTCATTGAGCAAATCCCTCCTAAAGATGTTTGTCATCATCAAAAAGGGGGAGAATGTGAATATATGCCTTGACAGGAATAATCTGGTTTTGATAATTGACAAAAGAAGGTCAAAAAGGTCAAGACTACAAAAAGCGGAAAAATGTAATCAAGCTCAAGCCAAGAGTTATTCTACTGTTGTGTGTGTATTAGGACAATTTATAAGTGAAAATAAAGCTCTCTAAATATAAAATAAATCACACACTCACAATGTTTTTCATATAAATAATTTTGCAAGAAAATATTTTTAAACAAATCCCATGCATGCATAATTGAATAGGACAAAGCACACATGTTATGAAAATGATTTTTGGAAAGCATATAATCGATTTCTATTATGCACCAAAGGCCAAGAATCGATTTATAGTATTTTCTAAAGGCCATGAAATCGATTTTCAAGCTCTCTTAAAAGCCAAGAATCGATTTCTTAAATCATATGTTAAAGCATGAATCGATTCCTTTCCTTTTCATTCTACTTAAGAATTGATTCCTTCTCCTTTTCATTCCACTTCATAATCGATTCCTTTCCTTTTCTTTTGAGGCTCACAAATCAATTCTCATGGTTTAACAAAGCAAATAATCGATTCTTTCATGATTTAACTAAGTGCATAATCGATTCCTTATCCTAGATCTAATCAAGCATGAAATCGATTATCCATCTTAGGCAAATCAGGCACACAATCGATTTCTACAATTCTTCATTTCATTCAACGGTCATATTTTCTATACGCCTATAAATAGTAGCCTCACTCTTCACTTTCAACCAACGACTCACACTTGCATCTGAGATCTATTATTCTTCTCATCACTCTCACTACTCTTACACTTGCAATTTTATTTTTGAGAGCTTTATATTTCACATGGTTTGATATTGTATTACTGTGCTTCAACTTGTTTTATCCACACTACTGAGTGTGCTATCAAATCTTTTTCTTCTCATTTGTTGGGGGTGTTCCCAAGTTTTTTCAAGAGAGGCGAGATCTCTTGGTTCTTGAAGGTTTTCTTTTAGGGAGGTGATATCCCAGTGTTGTAAGTTCTCTGATTGTAAAGGTTTCTAGCTGAACCTGTTTTAAAAGCTAGTGATTAGTTGAAATCCCTTGCAGCATTCCTCGGGGACTGGACGTAGGCCTGTGGTTTGGTCGAACCAGTATAAATCTCTTTGTGTCTTCTTCTTTCCCTTCATCTCTTTAATTTTCTTTACAAGTTAATCTTATTGCTTTATCACTGTTATTTCAATTCAAACTTTCTTAAGCGCCTTATTTGATCAAAATCTTTTAAAGACTTTATTTTTTAATCGCAATTTTTAATTACACAATTCACCCCCCTCTTGTGTTTGAAGTCACTGGGTCAACAACCTTGACACATCAAAACTGAGTTTTGAAAAGAACCTTGCTATATGAAAAACTATCTGATACAAGAAGAAATTTTTAGAAATCCAAGGTCAAAAACAAATTTTTACTAAAAATATAGACGAGCATAAAGAAATAAGTTTGGGGGAATTTTCATGAATACTAAGGCTGAGTAGAGTCAAATGCAAAAGGTTACCAAAATACACTACAAAAGAGCCAAAATGTTATGAGCTAGCCATATTGACCCAAATCATTAAACTGAACCTGTTCTAGCAGTGCATTTGGTTTGAAAGAAAAAGAAAAGAAAAGAAGAAAAGAAAAACAAAAACCAAAGAAAAAAAAGTATGCATAAGGAGGTCAGCGAGGAGGGCAATACATGCTACAAACCATGAAAAGTAGTGTCAAGTGCAGCTGCACTCAAGTGCTTCTGCACCGTTACAAAATTCAATGCATCTGCACTAACAGTGCTTCTGCACCAACAAAAAGAGCCACCAAAAATAAAGTATAGTGCATAGACCCAAACAGTTTTTTACTCAGTCAAAGTCCTTAGTTGTACTTAAAGCCCCCCAAAATCTTGAAGATATTGTTAGTCTAGTCTATGTTTTGAAACATCTTTGTTTTGACTAAACGTGATCTAAAATTTCCCAAAAGTTAAAGAAAAACTTTTCACTTAGTTTTGGAACTGATTGGATCTCAGTGGGGCACACACTTACACAAATGAGTTTCAATAAACTTTGGATGTTTAGGGAATTCAAAAGCACAAAATGTTCTGAAAAATGAAGTTCATAAAAATGCAAATTCACTCTTTGAAAAGATATAAGTTGATCTGTTCTTCTTTAATTTAAAAAACCTACTTGATTTTCTTTTTGTCATTACTTGAGGACAAGCAATGATTTAAGTTTGGGGGTGTGATAACTCTAGTTTATATAGAGTTATTTATACTTCTAAACGCAAACAAATTGCTTTAAACTCAAGTACAAAGTGTGTTAAATATAGTAATATTAGTAAAATAACAACATTCTAGGAATTATGTGAAGAATAAAGCATTTTGTATATATATTGGTATGTTTGATGTGTTTGTTCAGTTTTTCTACAGATGATGCTTCTGCACCACAGATGCTTCTGCACTTAGTGATTCTGCACCACAGATGCTTCTGCACCACAAATGCTTCTGCATCACAAATGCTTCTGCACCATCCTGCGCTGAAGATTTATAAACCCACAATGGAAGAACCTCAATTCATACCTCTACTCCAGAACTTCTATGACATCATGCTTTGTCACAATTCACATGGAGCACATGGCCACATGCATAAAGAGGCGCCCACCATAAACATCATCATGAAAGGCTATTTACCTAAAGACCTATGGCCTTACATAATTGGACCTCTTCTTATGGAAATGTGCTGAACTTAATCTCCTTGTCTAAAGATCAGAAAAGCAACCATGGTTAAGCCTCCTTAGGTTAACTTGGTTTTCAAGCAAACCCTCAAGCAAAGGAAATCTCCAAGGCTATAAAAAGGGCTCCCACTTCTCACTTGAAGAGCATCGCATATCTCACTTGATTATATGTAGATCAAACACCTTACTTATATTTTAGTAGTTTCAATTCTTGCATTTTATTTACTAGTTAGTTGTAAGAAGGTGAGGAAGGAATTGACACCCTCTTCCTCCACTTCTTCATAGATAGGCGAAGGAATCAGTGTTTCTGCACCTGTCAGAATTCATGCAAAGGAACATCAATTTGTGTAACTTTTACCCTATTGATATCTTTTATATGATTCATGTTATCATGTTCCTTACAGATTCTCTCTATTATATAATGAGTAACATGAGCTAAATTCCTTTAGTTGAGATGTTCTAAACTTATAATGTTCTTTTGAGTAAGTTAATATGTTTTTAAGTGTTGTAGCATTTTGGGTCTTGTGTTATACTACATCCATCTTATTTTAAGGTTGATCTCTTACAATAAGTAGAGTTATATTCACAGACATGGTTTATAATTAGAAATCAAGACTAATAAGGGTGAGTGTTTTAATAAAGGCTTTGTTAAACTTGTTTTAATAAAGAAACTGTGTTAAAACCATGTTAAGTCCTAGACATAGGATAACATAGTCCTTAGGGTGAAACAGTGGGTACTTCAAAGGCAGGAGTGAACTTATTTAGCAAGCCCAGACATGGGAAGTTTGTAATGAAACTCTGAAGAAAGTAGCTGAAAAGCATACACTTATGCTACTGCACTCAATGCTACTGCACTTGATGCTTCTGCACTTGATTCTTCTGCATCATAGTGCTTCTGCATCTCTAAAAACATAGAAACTCTCAAAAGAAGCATTATATAGTAAAGACATCTCAACTATCTTTCTCAACTGATTTCCTTCATCTTATTTTACATACTTGCATTCTGTTTTTACTTAAACTAAAAACCCCAAAATTTGTGAGTAGAATAGTAGTACTAATTTATATGCTTTCTAAACATACATAAAGTTAATCCAATCCCTGTGGGTTCGACCTTTCTTATCATTATATTACTTGTTTTGTGACTGCGTATACTTGCACATTTTTCACACACCAATTACTGGTGGTGAAGCCCTGTCTACCTACTGTAATACTAAACTAAGTGAAGAGGATCTAAATCTCACTATAAGCCACTTCATGAATTATGGTGGTGAGTGGAATCTGACTAGTATTGAAGGAATGATTCCAAATTCAATTATGCAGAGAATCCTAATGATGCAACCCCCATCTATCCTTGCTCAAGAGGAAAAATTTACTTGGAATGCTACTCCTGATGGTAGCTTTTCCACTGAATCAGCCTATGCTTCAATACAAGGGGCTACTAGTAACACTAATAGCTCAATTTTTCAAACTATTTGGAAGTGGAAAGGCACAAAAAGAATACGCGCCTTGCTGTGGAAGCTTGCCCATGAATGCTTGTTGACAAATGTGGAGAGACAGAGACAAACAATGACTTCTTCTGGTGTGTGCCTGATAACTCATATTTATATGAGTTATTTATATTCTTTAGACTTAAGTTAGTGTGAGTTCTTAAGTAATTATGTGGTTAAATATGTAAATATGTGTTAAGAAGTGTAAAAGAAAGGTTAGGAGATAATTTGTTATCATTTGACACATTTGGTGCCTTTGTGAGAATTTTAATGCCCGTGTCAGTGTTACAGCGTTAAGTGCTATAGCGCTATATGACGGTGGGTCAGCTGGACATCAAAAAGATATTTTACATTTTGGAGCCTCACACTTTATGTCAAATCAAAGTCTGACTTCCATGTGCCTAGGACTGTGTGGAAGCTTTTTATTGACTAGTTTGAACACTTGTCCACTTGTTGTTGGAAGATCACTTTAGTTGGTGAGACCTACTTTATGGAAAGCTACTTTATGGAGAATAAAAATATCTCACTTTTTCTTCCACACTACACAATCCAGAATAGATGAGAGAGTTTTTGTAGGGAAAAACTTGACACCATTTTCCTCCATTAATCCTCTCCTTCATGCTCTTATTTTTTAAGAGAAGATCATCATTTCCAACGTTGTGAAGCTGCATGTGCTATAGCGTCAGCAACCCGTCTCATGAGAAGGAGCTCACGTAGTGTATCTTTTGCAACCGTGTCTCCTCTTTTCCTATTTGGTAATATGAGCTTTCTAGTTTGTATTGTGTTGATGATGCTCACCATGAGCTAAACACTTAGTAGTTGGATTGCTTGGAACTTTGTGATGAATTTTTAGTATTGTTAATATAATATTGTGATGTTTGCGTTTCAATCTTTGTGCTATAATACTTTCAAACTCGTTTTGGGATTGATCAACTAAAATGGGTACATTCGTAGGTGCAGACATGGTCTACGATTCTAACTCAAAGGTTGATATGAATGAAAGGTTGTTTAAAGACATTTAGACGACTTTTGCTTAACTTTAGACATAGGGGAGCAATAGTTCATAAGGTGAATACTGTGGGTTCCTCATTATACAGGGGTGGACTTATTTAGAACCTAGACACAGAAGTCTTGTAACAAAACCCTGGCGTCAGTGACCGAAAGGCACAACATCATATGCTACAGCACTTAGCGCTACAGCGTCAGATGTTATAGCGCTTTACTTACTTAGGGAAAAGCAGTCCAACTCATTTTATCAACTCTTGAACTTTCATTCTGAATTTCTACTTATCATCTATCTTTACTTGTTTATTTACATTTATGTTATTCACAATACTTGTTGACAACTTGTTTTTCTCACTAGCTTAATTACTAACTTAAATATAGAAGTAAACTCAACAATCTCTGTGGGAACGATCTTTACCTATCACTCTATTACTTGTTGCAATTGTGTACACTTGCACAAACTACTTTTCTCACAACAAGTTTTTGGCGCTGTTGCCGGGGATTGCATTGAATTTTTATTGTTTAAGTTTTTAGCAATATTAATGAAAATTTTACACTGGTGTGTTGTTTCTTGGTGTTACAGCATTAGGTGCTATAGCGCATGCCCAGGTCCCAACCACCAGAATTTGAGTTGGATCCAGAACCTGAAAGAAGATTCAGAAGGTTAAGACAACTTCAGAGATTGCAACAATTGAGGCCTACCATGTCAGAACATAATGGTTATGGTAGAGGTACAATTGGTGGAAGATCAAATTCCAGAGGCGGCCGTAGTACAAGAGGTGGTAGATCTGACCCTGGTGGTGGTCCAATCCACGGAGGTAGAGATCCAATCACTCATTCTGTCACAATACATGATCTAGAAGACTGGTACAGGCAACAATTCATCAACCAATGTCCTGTAGACATGGTAAATGATAGGAACAGGCCTATGAGGGACTATGCTGTGTTTGACCCCCAAACCATGGAGACAAGCATAGCAAGGCATGTTCTTCAAACAACTCATTTTGAATTCAAACCCATGATGTTCCAGATGCTCCAAACAGTAGGTCAGTTTGGTGGTTCTCCCCAAGAGAACCCGTACTTACATTTAAAACAATTTTTGGAGGTCTGCAGTAACTTTATCATTTCAGGAGTCAGTGATGATGCATTTAGGTTAAAACTTTTTCCTTATTCCTTGAAGGATGGAGCTAAGGCCTGGTTAACTTCTCTAGAGCCTAACTCTATCCACACTTGGAATGAAATGGCTGAAAAATTCTTGGCAAAATATTGTCCACCTAGTAAAAATGCAAGAATGAGGAATGAAGTTACTGCATTCAAACAAAAAGAATCTGAATCACTGTTTGAGGCATGGGAAAGATGGAAGGAGTTGATTAGGAGATGTCCACATCATGGCATACCATTTATCATTCAGATGGAAACCTTCTATAATGGGTTGGACCCAAGTACCAGACTCATGCTTGATGCTTCTTCTGGGGGTGTATTACTGAAGACCTCCTACAATGAAGCTTGTGAATTGATAGACAATATTGCAACAAACAGCTACCAATGGCAAACATAAAGGCTAACTCCACAGAAAAAGGTAGCTGGAGTCCATGAAATAAGTGAAGTCTCAGCTCTATCAGCACAAGTGGCCTCTCTCACCAACATGATTAAAAACATGATCCTCAAACGCTACAGCGCCTGCCGCTACAACAGAAGCAGAACCAACTGTGGCTGCCATTGAACAAGCTCCTCCAGGTTCAACTAGCTGTGTTTATTGTGGAGGAGAGCATCTCTATGAAGAATGTCCAACCAATCCTGTCTCTGTTAATTATGTGGAATTCAACAAGAATAATAACCCCTACTCAAATACTTATAATCCTGGCTGGCAGAATCACCCTAACTTCAGATGGGGTGGTAACAATGCTGCAGCAACAAATTCAAATACACCTGCTGTGCCACCAGGATTTCCTGCTCAGAATTATCAAAGACAAGCTCCCCCAACTTTGGATAACTCTATGGAAACCCTACTGAAGTCATTCATGAGTGATTGTAGAACCACTTTGCAAACTCATGAAGCATCTATAAAGAATTTAGAGACCCAAGTTGGGCAGATAGCCTCAGCTCTCACCCAAAGACCTAGTGGATCACTACCCTTCACTACAGAAGCTTCTACTTCCCATTCAGTAGGAAAGGAGCATGTGAAGGCTATATCTATGAGAAGTGGGAAAGATTTGCAAGGGCCATCAACTGTTCCAGGTGATGAAGAAAATAAAAAATCTGAAAAAGAAAAAAATTCTTCTCCAGACGCTATAGCATCTAACGCTATAGCGCCTGATGTTGCACATGTGCCACCACCTAAGCTTGTTCCAGAATACCCTCCTCCTCCTTTTCCACAGAGGTTGAAGCAGGCTCATGAGAGCAAGCAATTTGGTAAATTCTTGGATGTGCTGAAACAACTCCATATCAATGTTCCCTTGTTGGAAGCACTTCAACAAATTCCCAACTATGCAAAGTTTATGAAAGATGTGCTCACCAAAAAGAGAATACTAAGGGAATTTGAGACAGTAGCAATGACTGGAGAATGCAGCGTGATCATGCAGAACAAGATCCCAAGGAAATTGAAGGATCCGGGGAGTTTCACAATACCATGTTTTATTGGTAAATCTTATTCTAGCCGTGCACTATGTGATTTGGGGGCAAGCATCAATTTGATGCCCAAATCCATATTTAAACAGCTTGGCATTAGAACTGCTAGGCCTACCACTGTTACCCTTCAGTTAGCAGATAGGTCCATCCTATCCTGAGGGGATAATAGAGGATGTGCTTATTAAGGTTGATAAATTTGTTTTTCCTGTGGATTTTGTTGTTCTTGATTTTGATGCAGATAAGGAGGTTCCTATCATTCTTGGGTGACCATTCCTAGCTACTGCCCAGACTTCGTTTGATGTCCAGAAGGGGGAATTGACTATGAGAGTCAATGATCAAGAGATTAAGTTTAATGCGATGAATGCTCTCAAGTCCCCAGATGTAGGAACTGAGGAGTGTTCTTTTGTGGTGTCTCTTGATTCTGTTCCACAAGCAAGGTGACCACTTGGTCAAGGCTCTTGCCAACACTGAAAAAGAAAAGCTTGTGGAAGAAGGTGTGTTACAAGGTGAGGATGATGTCAACGAGAGCTCTAAGGAGAGTGAGGGAGGAAGAGATGGATCAGAAGAAAAAGAAGAGAGTGCTAAGGAGATTGAGCCTGAGCCAGGCCCTAAAGCAACCCTCAACCAACAAGTTTCCCCACCTCACAAAAACTTATCCCCACAATCACCACCCAAACAGCCCATACCACCACCCTCACCACCAAAAATCACCAAATGCACTCAAGTAATTGCTGAAATCAAACAACCAGAAACCAACCAGCTGCCACAACAGTCAAAACCAAAAGCTGAAGAAAACCTGGCTGTAGCATCAGCTACTACAGCATCTGTTGCTACAGCATCTGCTGAACAAATGAATGTTGCAGCAACTGCTGTGGATATGTTTGATGAAGCCACTGGTGGAACATTCAAAATCAATGGTCAAAGGGTGAAACACTACTCTGGAGCACATGTGGTCAGGGACAAGACCACCATTGAACTTCAAGACCTCTAACAAAAGAGGAAGTCTGGCTGAAGACTCTTAAAGCAAGCGCTCCTGGGAGGCAACCCATGGATTTTAATTAACAATTTTGTGTTTTTGATTCTTCTTTTGTGCAGGAGTGAATTTTGCGAAGTGAGAAAATAATCATGTAGCAATTGATGTTGTAGCGCCTGGAGTGGTAGCAGAGAAGAAGCCATCAAACAAGAAGCCAAAGACATCCAGCAGCAGAGCCACCACAGTACCCACCAGAGCAAACAAAAGGCTCAAATCTGGGTTAGCAGACAAGTACTCTAACCCTTCTAAAAAAAATATGTTGTTTGCCTGTTTTCAATAAACCTGTTAGGTGCTATAGCGTCTGTTCTTGCATCTAACAGTATGTTTAGAGTTTTATTTCTGTTGTTTTTAATTCTGTTGAGTTTTAGTAATAAGACTCTCCCTTTAGGAATTGCATGAGCAGTGGGGACACTGCTAAGTCTTAAGTTGGGGGGAGGACCTTATAAATGTCAATGTTATGTTTAATTTGTTTGAGTAAAAATGCAGGATTAGTTGCAAATTTTAAATTTTTCAGTAATAGAAGTTGTACTTGTTGGGCTAAATTTAATGATGATTAAGTGTATATGTGTAGTGTAGCCTTGCTTGATTAATGACTAGTCTTATTGCTGCTTCTACACTCAAACTCTAGGCTTAGCAAGGAACCTAGTTAGCTAGGAATGATAAGGTTTAGTCAAGTTTTTACTAAAAATTGAGAGTAGCATTTGAAGCTAAATTTGGGGGTGCATCGGTTATATTAAGGCTAGGTATGAAGATTATATGATGGTCAGTGCAATAGGCTCACAAAGTATACAAATGTATTGTCAATTGGTCATGTATATTGTAATTAGCTGCAATTGCCCGAAAGAAATGCTGAGCTGTTTCAAAAATGCATATAAAAAAAAGAGAAAGAAAAGAAAAAAAAAGAAAGAAATGCAAATAAGGAGTTCAGTAATGAGGGCATTGCAGCTGAATCTGTTCATCAAGTCACCAGTGCTATAGCATCTAACGCTATAGCACTGAGAAATCACCAAATCAATAGTTAGTGCACTGGCCAAAGATCTGAAATGCCTAATCAAGCCCTTTGTTGTGCTTTGAAGCCCCTCAAGTCTTATGTGAAGTTATTAGTCTACTCTCCTTTTTGAAAAATTCTTTGGCTAAACCAAAAGAAGTCCACGCTTTCCAAGGCTAGGAGAAATGTTGAAACTAGCTAGGAACTAAACTAAGCCTAGTAGTCACACACTCACAATTGAGCAGTAATAATTCTATATGTTGTGAAAAGCAATGGCGTGTGTGTGAGTGGATGTGAATCTGAAAGTTTGGCCTAATGAGAGTGATTTTTGAAAATCTGTTTGATTTAAAGGTGCAACTAGTTTGGTCTTGATAGTCAGTTGTTATTCTGTTTTTATTCAGCTGATATCTTTATCAAGTGTCATTACTTGAGGAAAACCAATGGTTTAAGTTTGGGGGTGTGATAACTCATATTTATATGAGTTATTTATATTCTTTAGACTTAAGTTAGTGTGAGTTCTTAAGTAATTATGTGGTTAAATTATGTGGTTAAATATGTAACTATGTGTTAAGAAGTGTAGAAGAAGGGTTAGGAGATAATTTGTTATCATTTGACACATTTGGTGCCTTTGTGAGAATTTTAATGCCTTTGTCAGTGTTACAGCGTTAAGCGCTATAGCGCTATATGATGGTGGGCCAGCTGGACATCAAAAAGATATTTTACATTTTGGAGCCTCACACTTTATGTCAAGTCAAAGTCTGACTTCCATGTGCCTAGGACTGTGTGGAAGTTTTTTATTGGCTAGTTTGAACACTTGTCCACTTGTTGTTGGAAGATCACTTTAGTTGGTGAGACCTACTTTATGGAAAGCTACTTTATGGAGAATAAAAATATCTCACTTCTTCTTCCACACTACACAATCCAGAATAGAGGAGAGAGTTTTTGTAGGGAAAAACTTGACACCATTTTCCTCCATTAAACCTCTCCTTCCAGCTCTTATTTTTCAAGAGAAGATCATCATTTCCAACGCTGTGAAGCTGTGCTATAGCGTCAGCAACCCGTCTCATGAGAATGAGCTCACGTAGTGTATCTTTTGCAACTGTGTCTCCTATTTTCCTATTTGGTAATATGAGCTTTCTAGTTTGTATTGTGTTGATGATGCTCACCATGAGCTAAACACTTAGTAGTTGGATTGCTTGGAACTTTGTAATGAAGTTTTAGTATTGTTAATATAATATTGTGATGTTTGCATTTCAATCTTTGTGCTATAATACTTTCAAACTCGTTTTGGGATTGATCAACTAAAATGGGTACATTCGTAGGTACAGACATGGTCTACGATTCTAACTCAAAGGTTGATATGAATGAAAGGTTGTTTAAAGACATTTAGACAACTTGTGCTTAACTCTAGACATAGGGGAGCAATAGTTCATAAGGTGAATACTGTGGGTTCCTCATTATACAGGGGTGGACTTATTTAGAATCTAGACATAGGAGTGTTATAACAAAACCCTGGCGTCAGTGACCGAAAGGCATAACATCATATGCTACAGCACTTAGCGCTACAGCGTCAGATGTTATAGCGCTTTACTTACTTAGGGAAAAGCAGTCCAACTCATTTTATCAACTCTTGAACTTTCATTCAGAATTTCTACTTATCATCTATCTTTACTTGTTTATTTACATTTATGTTATTCACAATACTTGTTGACAACTTGTTATTGTTACTTGTTTTTCTCACTAGCTTAAATACTAACTTAAATATAGAAGTAAACTCAACAATCTCCGTGGGAACGATCTTTACTTATCACTCTATTACTTGTTGCGATTGTGTACACTTGCACAAACTACTTTTCGCACAACAGTGCCCTAGTTGTAATGTTGATGACGAGACCCTGCTTCACTACTTCAGAGATTGCAGAAAGAGTCTTAGCATTAGGTACAACCTGAAAGTTCGTAACCAGAGCTTTCTTCAGTATACAGAATTGGAAAAAATGACTGGAAATGAATCTTCAACAAAGAAATAATGATGATGAGGAACCTTACTGGCATATTGTGTTTGGCGTTGTGTTGGATACAATCTGGAGAACTTGAAATGAGTGGGTGTTTTCCCAGAAGCACTCCCCTGTTCAATCTTCAATCATCAGCATCCGTAATCAGGTGGATTGGATAGTGGAGATTAACAATTCGAAGCTGATACTGAACCCTACTGTTCAGATCGTTGAATTAGAGGATCGTTGGTGTCCTCCTCCTTCAGGTACTTGGAAAATCAATTGTGATGGATCTGCAAATCGTAATGGTAGAGATGCGGGTTGTGGTGGAATTATCCGTGATTGTAAAGGAAACTTTGTTCTGGCGTATATCCACAAGCTAGATGGGTGCACAACGATTGAATCAGAGCTTTGGGGAATCTTACATGGAGTCTCGATTGCGTGGAATAGGGGGTTTAACAAGCTGATCATTGAGGTGGATTCAAGAGAAGCTATTGACTAGTTGAAGGATCGTAGAAGGGATAAGTTCCAATCGTTTCCAGTGCTGAGAAGAATTCTGGAGATTGGAGATGGGATTATCGAAATTGAGTGGAAGGCAATTGGGCGTGAAATGAATGTGGTAGCTGATACTTTAGCTAAACAGAGTCACAGGATAAGGATTACTCTTGTAATTTTTGATGAAATACCGACTTTTTAGTCCATGTAATATCTCTGGATAATTGTGGGTCGGTTGGCCCGTCAATGAGAAACTAATTTCGTTGTGCCTGTTGGCCCAATTTTTCACCAAAAAAAAAACGAAACTCTAGAGTATTGGAGTTTTCACCGAATAATCAAATATTATGAAATGAATTGGGTATCTAATTCAGGAATAGGATGCTATGCATGGGTGGTATTAAGAACAATTCTTGTGGTTATTTTTATTTTTTTGTGAATTATACATTAAAGAGAACAAAAAGGCAATTCAAACATATTAGCTTGGGAAAACGTTGCGACACTCTGTAGGTAGCCTTAGTCCAAATAAAAAACACAACTTAGCTAGGGTCTAAATCTAAAGAACCCCTCAAGAGAACTGGCCCA
The DNA here is from genome assembly GCA_039519185.1 of Astragalus membranaceus. Taxonomy (NCBI): domain Eukaryota; kingdom Viridiplantae; phylum Streptophyta; class Magnoliopsida; order Fabales; family Fabaceae; genus Astragalus; species Astragalus membranaceus. Next base: position 67,758,673 of record CM076848.1, read on the forward strand.
ATCTCAACGGGCATCGAAGTCAGCGTTGTTTGGAGGATCAAGAAAGTGTACTTATTTACCTCCCGATCTAAGAGAAATCAAGAAAGCAACACATTAACTAGCCACAAAGTCACCGTACTTATTTGCCTCCCTGATATTAAATGCGATCAAAACACTCCAACCTTTATCAAGGATTCAATTGCTTATTAGAAAAGCATCTCTTCAATTCTAGCCAAAACTGAAGCATAACCATGGAAAGCATGAGACTCTTATGAGACTTACACACCAACTACTAGTGGGTCAACTCAAAGGCCAAAGACAAACCCGTATAGATATCAATTACCTCGACAAACAAGGTGTTCTGTACCTAGCAGTATTTTGGTCGGCTGCTGTTGGTAGGTCTCTTGCTGCCCTGGCAGGAGGTCAGTGAGCACCGGGGGGGGGGGGGTACCTGCAAAGCCACTTCGACGCTCAAGTCAGTATGATAATAAGCTAGTGAATTTGCAAGGGAAGAGTGTGTACCCCGTAAATGGCTATGTGAGCTGGAATTTATAGTAAATTGATATTCGTTGTGGATCGTCGGATCAGTGGAGGCGATCTGAACCCTCCAAGCGTATTGGGCTTGTATTTTTTGGATATGGGCCGAATCGATTGGGCTGATCCATATCCGATTGCTAAACGCACCCCCTAGTTTTGCTAATGGACCTCTTGGTCGAGTCCAGAACAGTTGCCCCCCAAGCCGAGATTATTTCTGAGGATGGTCTTGGCTTGAAGGATTTTCGTCGGTCTACCGGATGTGTGAAGTCGCGCGGGACACCGCCTTTGTCACGACCGTGTTTTATCATTTTCACTCTCTAGAGTAAAAAATAGAAATTTTTTTCTTTGCCGTAATGCGTTACTTTGTCTGTCTTGTCGGGTCGTACAAGATCACTTCGTTGCGACCGTGACTCACACCTCCCTTGGTGTAATCCTTGTGCCAGGCACCAAGCTAGGGTGCCATATCCTGATGTTGGCGTCCTCATGGGCGCCTTGTGCCATGTGCTACGTTATGCTGTTGGCTCCCTCCTGGGCGCCTTGCTGGACGCTTGTTTGTTCCCGAGAGTTGGCAGCCTCTTGTGTGCCTTTGGTGTTGTTCCCTGCGTGCGTGCACTGGGTGTCTCCTCATGGAGCAGATATTGCGAGACAAGGTTTGGTGCCCTCATGGGTGCCTTGGGCGCCATGTTGCACAGTGCTGTCTGCCCCCTTGCGAATGATTTGCTTCCAGACCACCTCCTGCTAGGAGCCCCTATGCCAGGCGCCCTCATGGGCGCTGTCTGCTTCATCATTGTTCCCCTGCCAGGCGCCCTCATAGGCGCAGCCTTGGGGCTTGGCGCCCTGCCAGGCGCTCTCATGGGCGCTGGTTGCTTCCTTGCCAGGCGCCCTCTTGGGTGCCGACTTGTGTGGACGTGTGCTTGGCACTCTGCTTTTTTGTTCACGTGCTCGTGCACTATTTATTTTCTTACGTGCTCATGCACTCGTATGCTCATGCATCATTTACTTTTCTTACGTGCTCATGCACTCACATGCTCATGCATCCTTTAATTTTCTTACGTGCTCATGCACTCACATGCTCATGTGCTCGTGCACTATGTTTTTTGCTCACGTGCTCGTGCACTCTTTTATTTCCTTTCATGCTCATGCACTCACATGCTCATGCATCATTTAATTTTCTTACGTGCTCATGCACTCTTTTATTTTTTTTACGTGCTCATGCACTCACATGCTCATGCATCTTTTAATTTTGCGAGACAGAGTTTTGGTGCCCTCATGGGTGCCTTGGGCGCCTATACGCTGGGTGTCTCCTCGTGGAGCAGATTTTGCGAGACAAGGTTTGGTGCCCTCACGGGTGCCTTGTGCGCCTTGTTACACAGTGCTGTCTGCCCCCTTGCGAAGGACTTACTTCCAGACCACCTCCTGCTAGGCGCCCTCGTGGGCGCTGCCTGCTTTTTCATTGGCGCCCTGCTAGGTGCCCTTATGGGCGCTGACTGCTCTTCACTTGGCGCCCTGCCAGGCGCCCTCATGGGCGCTGGCTGCTTTTCACTTGGCGCCCTGCTAGGCGCCCTCATGGTCGCTGGCTGCTTCTTGACTTGGCGCCCTGCCAGGCTCCCTCATGGGCGCTGGCTGCTTTTCACTTGGCGCCCTGCCAGGCGCCCTCATGGGCGCTGGCTGTTTTTCACTTGGCGCCCACCCAGGCGCCCTCATGGGAGCTGGCTGCTTCTTGACTTGGCGCCCTGCCAGGTGCCCTCACGGGTGCCGGTATGTGTGGACGTGTGCTCGACACTTTTCTTTTTCGTTGCTCATCCTGTCTCTTAGCCTGTTTTTCTTCTTGATGAAATTTCAGGGCTTGCTTGGTGCCGAGGGGAATTGCTTCTTCTGTCCTTACCATTATCTGTTTGATATTTCCACGATCTTTCAATTTGACCATGAGGTTCTAGACGAGAGGATTGTCACATACCACCCCAACGGGGTTGACTTTGATATCATTGCCCCCTGATTTTTTATGTTTCATTTTGAAACATCCATGCTTACTCTTTGTCAGGCTTGTTTCTTATACTTAGAACTGGCACGCGTAAGATGGCCTTGGGCGCCAGTCATCGCCTTGCGCATCTGAATGTATAATCTCATACCGCCTCGTGGCAATGTTAACTCTGGGGGCAGTTTATCGGAATCGATCTGAATTTAACTCGCCCATCAGAGGTTGTGACACGTTTAAAGTCACTTCGTGCCTCGTGGCAAAGTTAACACCTCGTGGTGACTCTGGGGGCAGTTTATCAGAGTCGATCCGAATTTAACTCGCCCATCAGAGGTTGCGACCATTTTCGAAGCGCTTCGCACCTCGTGGGTCTCTGGGGGCAGTTTATCAGAATCGATCTGAATTTAACTCGCCCATCAGAGGTTGCGACACGTTTAAAGTCGCTTCGCACCTCATGGGACTCTGGGGCCAGTTTATCAGAATCGATCTGAATTTAACTCGCCAATCAGAGGTTGCGACACGTTTAAAGTCGCTTCGTGCCTCGTGGCAAAGTTTACTCTGGGGCAGTTTATCAGAACTCGGTCTGAATATAACTCGCCCATCAGAGGTTGTGACACGTTTAAAGTCACTTCGCACCTCGTGGGACTCTGGGGGCAGTTTATCAGAATCAATCTGAATTTAACTCGCCCATCAGAGGTTGCGACACGTTTAAAGTCGCTTCGTGCCTCGTGGCAAAGTTTACTCTGGGGGCAGTTTATCAGAACTCGGTCTGAATATAACTCGCCCATCAGAGGTTGTGGGGCCAGTGACCATGGTTTTCCCTCTTCTGTTGATAGTGCCCTCCTGGGTGTCTTGCTGTTGATGGCTCCCTCATAGGTGCCTGGGTGCTGGGCGCCTTCTATGGTGCCTTCTATGGTGCTGGTCGCCTTCTATGGTGCCAAGCCTTGTTTCCTTTTTGTGCCAAGTGCTAGGCATCCTCTATGGTGCCATGCCTTGGGTCCCCGCTGGGTGGGTGCCGTGACCTTGGTTACTTTGCTTTAGGAAGATGAGCGCGCCATGACACCCTTGACTCCCCTACTTGGAGAGATGAACTTGGCTTTGAGCTAATATTGAGGTTGCCCCCGCGATCCAGGCGGTCCCTTCCTAAATGAGATGTTGGGTCTCAAGCTTGCTTTGCTCCACTCCTAACTATAGAGTTGCCCCCTTTTTTCTTTCTTAATCTTAAGGAATTTTTCGTTGGAACAAGCATTAATGCTAGGGAGCAAGAGCAAAAACTGTAAAAATGAATTTTTGTATCATTCATATCGAGATTTTACATTATGCCTTCGTGCTTAAACAACAAAATTCATAACTAGCCCTAGGCTCAAGTCCTGATGTCATCCTCTTCTTCATTCACGTACCGAGCGAGCTTCCCTTCGCGGATCAGCTCTTCCATGTCATCCCCGAGGGTGTTGCATTTGCTGGTACTGTGCCCATAACGAGCCAGATCACCCTTCTCGCTGCCAACTTTGGCCTCCTCTTGGTAGGCCATGCTGTCTTCTTCATAGTCCATGTACTTCTGTGCCTTCCGAAGGAACTCGTACAAGCTCCGGGGTTTGTTAACCCCCATGTCCCTTTGAAACAGGCTTCCCCTCTTGAGGCCATCCTTCATCCAAAAGAGCCTCCTCTTATCTTCAAGGTTTCTGACGTTGGCAGCCTCCTTGTTGAACATTTCCAGATATTCTCTAAGTGTTTCTTTCTCTCCCTGCCTGATTGCCCTAAGAACCTCTTCAGATTTGGGTCTCAACCGGGAGGCAGTGAAACGAGCTGTGAACATTCTCGCCAGCTGCCCCCATGAGGAGATGGAGTTCGGCTTTAGCTCTTGAAACCACTCTAGTGCGGAGCTTTCGAGAGTGAGGGGGAAGATTTTGCAGTGAACAGGCTCTCTGGCGCCTCTATAGCGCATCATCAGGGAGAAGTGTGCCAGATGGCGGTCTGGATCTCCAGTTCCGTCATACATCTTGAGGGTTGGCAGCTTCTCCAAGGCCCTTGGGATTCAGCATTCATCCACCCTTCGAGTGAAAGGTCCTTCTTCCGAAAACCCTCTTGAGTTTCGGGGGAGGTGTCTTCATAGTCCAACTCATGATACCTGCGTCGGTCGGGGGATCTCCTCGATGGCGATCCCCGGTGGTGCCTCCGATGGGTATCAACCCGGTTCCTCGACCTCCTACGAGAATCAAAGGATGCGCGTGAGGAGGTCCTGGAGTGGGAGTCGTGAGGCTGGTAGGTATCATCTGGAGGGGATGTTGGAGATGAGCCTGACCCTCCACGCCTGCGACGTCGAGGGGGAGAGCGATGGACGTGCCTTCGCCTTGGGGGAACGGTGGACGGGGTGCCTTCGAGGGGGAGACCGATGGCGCCTTGAAGGCACCGTTGTCGGAGGAGGCTGCTCAGGCAGGGAAGCCACATGCGTTTCAATCTGCCTTAGGCGAGCTTCCTGCTGCAGCATAGCTTGAGTGCGGCTGGCCAGGAGATCCAAAAGTTGGTTCACATTCGAGGGTTGGGCAGGCTGACTGGTGCCCTCGTTAGGCAGGCTGGCGACGTTGCCCTCATTAGGCAGGCTGGCGACGTTGCCCTCAGGGGTATCCTCTGGTCTGGGTGAAGGTATGACAATGCTTTGAACCCGGGGTCTGTCTCTGGGAGCCATGGAGTAGCAAGAGAAAAGTTCGAGTAGTGATGATGTGAAAGATAGATATCTCCCACTGTGGTCGCCAATGTTCTGTACCTAGCAGTATTTTGGTCGGCTGCTGTTGGTAGGTCTCTTGTTGCCCTGGCAGCAGGTCAGTGAGCACCCGGGGGGTACCTGCAAAGCCACTCCGACGCTCAAGTCAGTATGAGAATAAGCTAGTGAATTTGCAAGGAAAGAGTGTGTACCCCGTAAATGGCTATGCGGGACGGAATTTATAGTAAATTGATGTTCGTTGTGGATCGTCGGATCAGTGGAGGTGATCTGAACCCTCCAAGTGTATTGGGCTTGTCTGTTGTGGATATGGGCCGAATCGATTGGGTTGATCCATATCCGATTGTTAAACGCACCCCCTGGTTTTGCTAATGGACCTCTTGGTCCAGTCCAGAACACAAGGCATACCCGAGCCTCAACGGTGGAGAATACCACCAAGTTACCACCATCCAGTGGCGAAGGGAATGAGGTAGCCAAATCGGGCCAACGAACATAGTCTATAAAAAAGTTATTTATTTTTAGTCTATATATCGTTGGAGAATGCTTAATGTCACGGAGGAACGCCATCCAGAAGACTTGTGAGTGTTTTTAATTGGACACTGGCATGTTTTCACTCCAAGTCTGACATATGTTTATTCGGGAAGTTTGGGACAATTTTTCTTTCGGACATATAGCAATAAGCAATGCACTTTTTCTTTTATAAGAATTACTCCCTATTATACGCAAAAAAAAAAGTACTCATAATTTTTTGATTCAAATAGGCTAAATATCAGTTTTGGTCATTTATCTTTGCTCTTGGTTTCACTTTGATCCTTTATCTTTTTTTTGGTCATTTATCTTTTATTTTCGTTTCACTTTGGTCCCTGACGTTAGTTTTTGTTAACGGACACCACGTTGGCAGTTAACTGCTGACGTGGCGTCTCAAATTCATTAAATTACGTGGTAAACATTTTGAGGTGGCAAAAATTCTAATTACACATCATCATTTCATATTTTTAAATTAAAACATAACATAAAAACCAAAAAACTAAAAACAATTATAATAAAAAACAAATAGAATTAAAGCAAAGCTGAATTGAAACAAACAGAATTAAATCAACGAGAATTGCCCCAAATCAATAAACAATTTCCAGCAAATACATAACGTTCAAAATCAATTTCCAGCAACAATAAAAATTGAAACCCAGAATTCCAACATCATCAACAAATTGAACGATTGAACAGATTCCAACATCATCAACGAACCCAGATTTCAACAAATTCCAACATCATCAACAAACCGAGATTCTGTTTCTAACGAAGATGAACGAATCAACAAACCCAGATTACGTTTCTAACGAAGATGAACAAATCCCATTTCTAACGGACGCCACGATCTCATTTCAATCGCTTATGTGTTCTTCAAGATCTCGTTTCTGCGTTCTTCAAGATCTCGTTTCAAATTCGTTTCAAGATTCATCCTCGTTTCAAGATTTGTTTTACAGATTCGTTTCCAGATCTCGTTTTAAATTCGTTTCCAAATCTTGAAACGAAGAAGATGATGATTTAACAGAAGAAGATGATGATTGAACAGAAACACGATTGCAGAAGCGATTTGAAAAAAAACGAGATTCCACTGATAGCAGAAGCGATTGTTTCAGATCTGTTGATGAATCTGTTTTTCAATTCCCAGATCTGTTCTTCATCTTCAATTCTGTTCCATATCTGTTCTTCAATTTTCCAGATCTGTTCTTCAATTTTTATGTTATTTATTTTTTGTTATTTATTTATTTGTTATTTCCAGATCTGTTTATTTATTTATTTATGCTTATGTGTAAAATGTTAGCCAATTAAATAATATATGTTTGCCACGTCATTTAATGAATTTGAGACGCCACGTCAGCAGTCAACTGCCAGCGTGGCGTCCGTTAACAAAAACTAACGTCAGGGATCAAAGTGAAACAAAAATGAAAGATAAAGGACCAAAACAGACCAAAAAAAAGATAAAGAACCAAAGTGAAACCAAGAACAAAGATAAATGACCAAAACTGATATATAGCCATTCAAATATAAGCAAATATCAACTAACTCAAGTCTATTTAATGCTGTTATTCTAAAAACACCCTTTTTTTTGACAAAATCTTAAAACACCCTTATTTAGTTTTAGTTTTATCATTCCAAGAAAATAAGGATATATCAGTAGAATTAGTTGATTTTTTTATAACATTAAGAGTAGTAAATAAACAATTTCTATATATTTGTCAAAAAAAAACAATTTCTATATATATTCTGTTTGTTTAGGATTTACTCTCACCCAAATGCAACTTCCCAATACACGTTTTTCACAGTTTCAAGTTATAGCTTTCGTTGAATGCGAATCTCTTTGGGAAAATTCATTGACTTGCAGTGATTTTTCGAAATATACCCCCTTTTTTACAGTTTTGATTGACACGTGATATTGAGATATTGTATAATTGTATTTGCTGAATTCAAGGCTTAGGCTGGACTCTGTGTGTGCCTCTCTCTTTCCACCAACGACGCTCAACAACACTCAATTGGTCAGAAAAAATGGAGAACGCCGACCCTTGTAGAGATTTCGTCAAAGACGTTAAGCGCATAATTATCAAGGTTCTCTTCTCTTTTCCAAAATTAACTTCTTTATCATTATTTCCAAACTTTCTCTTCATATGTATGTTGTGTATGGTTTGTGTGCAATGCTCTAACCATTGAGTGATGCAAATGGCTAAGATTGTTGTGATTGGTTTTCAAGGTTGGGACTGCTGTTGTCACCGGCCAAGATGGACGACTTGCGGTTGGAAAATTAGGGACACTCTGTGAACAGGTAACTCTGTATATTTTGGTATTATTATATGTTTTTTGTTTTTGAGGAAATAAAAATGGGATTTGAGTTTGAAATGTGTGACCCTTTTGAAAATTAATGGCAGATTAAGAAGCTGAGCTCTTTGGGTCATGAGATTATTTTGGTGTCATCTGGTGCTGTTGGTCTTGGTCGCCAAAGGCTCAGATACAGGAAGTTGATTCATAGCAGGTAAGAGTCTAACACATTTGTTTTAATTTTCATATCTTTGGAGGTGGTTGAATTGAAATAATAATAATCTAATTGGGTCTAAAATGGCTGTGTTACAGCTTTGCTGACCTTCAAAAGCCACAAGTTGAACTTGATGGCAAGGCTTGTGCTGCTGTTGGACAAAGCAGTCTTATGGCTACTTATGATCATTTGTTTAGTCAGGTAATTGTTGTTAATTTAATTGATGTTGAATCTTATGCTTGCTCTTACACTTCATGTCAATTTCATTTTCAGTTATTAGTTATTACCTTATGTCAGGATATTTGACATTGATGTGTTAACTCTTTTCCCTTCCTGTCCTGCAGCTCGACATGACATCTGCTCAGCTTCTTGTGACGGACAACGATTTTAGAGACAAAGAATTTAGAAAGCAACTTTCTGAAACTGTGAAATCACTGCTAGCACTAAAAGTTATTCCAGTATTCAATGAGAACGATGCTGTCAGTACTAGGAAAGCTCCATATGAGGTTTGTTGTTCTACTTGTCTGATTTATTAACAAAGCAGAACTTAATCTTGGAACTGATTACTTCAAGCTTTGCTCCTTTTTGAAAAAATAGTAGCAATAAGTTTAACTCTATTCTTTTTTTGGTGATATGATCGAGGCATATATGCTAGCAAGAAATCGAGAGCGGAATTAAATTTATGATTGAGGCATATATGCATAAGCGTAACTCAACCTATTTAAGGAAATGTGACTGCTTTTTTTATCCTTCTATAAGATCCTTCTTCGTATTTCTAACTATTAAGTACTTAATTAATGTGTTGCCAAATCATTTTCTGCAGGACTCCTCTGGCATATTTTGGGATAATGATAGTTTAGCAGCATTGTTGGCCTTGGAATTAAAAGCAGATCTTCTTATCTTGTTGAGTGATGTAGATGGTCTTTATAGTGGCCCTCCAAGTGACCCTCATTCGAAGCTTATTCACACATACATTAAGGAACAACATCAAAATGAAATAACTTTTGGTGACAAGTCTAGGGTGGGAAGAGGGGGAATGACTGCCAAAGTAAAAGCTTCTGTTCATGCAGCAGAAGCTGGCATTCCTGTTATCATCACAAGGTGCATTGTCGTTTTGTTTTTGCGTTTCTCCAAAGCACCATTTTTGAAGGCATATTTGTCTCCCCTCTTTAGATTTTACTTAAAGTATTTTTCGGTGGTTCTGTTTTTAATTAGAAATACTTCAATTTGGCCATGACATGTGAATTTACCATAGTTATCAAAATCGCAATTTTTATCGCAAAATCGCACGATTTTACGATTCTACACACCCCCTACGAGTCGATTTTGATGCAGAATCGAAAAATATGCGAAATCGTGCGAGTTTTGGTGAAATCGTACGATTTCACGATGAAAATCGCACAAAAATGGTGTTTTTGAAAAACACAGTAAACGGGTCGGGTCTGCGACCCGGTTTACGTTTTTACGCCAATCTAACCTTTGAACCCTAATTTTCTCACTTCTCACAGTTCGTCTCTCTCGTTCGTCTCTCACCCTTCTCACTCACAGTTCGTCTCTCACAGATCTGGGTAGAAGACGATATGATGGAAGAATGAAACTATGGAAGAATAAGACAGCAGAAATGAATGAAGAAGATGACAACAGAAACAAAGAAGAAGAGAACAGCAGAGACAACGAAAGGGAGATGCAATTCCATTATTGCAGAGAAGAAACACGAAAGGCAACGAAAGTTACCGCTGCTGGAAGTTCAACATTAGACAAAAATTAGGGTTAGTAGTTTGTGTAGTGGGCTGGGCCCAAAGGCCAAAACTAGTGTTAATAAACAAACCTCTTTCCCTTTTCTAACCACGCCTTATTTTTTTCTCCAAAATACCCCCTTTTGCTCACTATATTAATTTATAGTAATATCTGCATTTTAGTAAAATCTTACGATTTTACTTGCGATTTTACGAGTTACAATTTTGTTTAACCCCTTCCGATTCTAGTTTTTGATACTTTTTTTTGGGTAGAATCTTCCGATTCTACTTGCGATTTTACGATTTCCGATTTCGCTACCCCGCTCCCGATCTTGCGTAGAATCTCGATTTTGATAACTATGGAATTTACTATAAAGGAAGTTATCTGTTTATTGTTCTGTCTATTTTTCCCTTTGGATGACTTTTCATGTACCAAATGTTTAGTCAGTAAATTTAAATGAGATATGCATATGAACTTTTCACCCTTTCTCCATGTTGATATATTAGTCAAGAATTGTAAACCATTTTGTATGCCACCTATTACATCTGATTCTCTTATTTAGATGTTGGTTTTTTCTTCTTTCTGCCACATTTTCCTTTCCTCCTTTCAGTGGTATTGCAGCTGACAATATCATTAAAATCCTCGAAGGACAACGTATTGGTACCCTCTTCCATAAAGATGCCCATAAGTGGGCCCCAGTAAAGGAGGTTGACGCACGCGAGATGGCAGTTGCAGCAAGGGACTGTTCCAGACGGCTTCAGGTCTCTTTTACATCTTACCACTTACAAAATGTCTAATGGATCCTGGATATTCCTTCCTCCTCCGACTTGCCAATCCCCTATCTTATATTACAGGCATTACCTTCTGAAGAGAGGAAACAGGTTTTGCTAAAAATAGCCGATGCCTTGGAAGCACATCAAAAAGAGATCAGGATTGAAAATGAAGCTGATATTGCTGCTGCACAAGAAGCAGGAATTGAAAAATCCTTAGTTGCTAGGCTGGCTTTAAAGAATGAGAAGGCAAGCAAGACTGTTCACCTAAGAAATTATTTACATTTCAACTAACAGCCATAGCTGTTTAAATTTTAACAAACTGCAAAATTTCTCATGATAAAATTTGATAACTGACAGATTGCAAGCCTTGCCAACAACATAAGACTTATTGCAAACATGGAGGATCCAATTGGTCGAGTGTTGAAAAAAACTGAGGTAATGAAAAGTTTATGCATGTTGTCTGTGTGTGTATGTATATATATATATATATCTATAATACTGATAATGGTAGTTTTAAAACACCAGTAGCTGAGGCCACTGTCTAAATCGAATCTATTTCCCGTTTGCTTTTTGTATTTTTTACAGATTCTGGTTTTACATCATCCTAATAGATTAGAAGGAAATGAATTTTGTTATTTGGATATTTGTATAAGTTGTCTGAATTAAGTGAGTGTAATTGTTGCTTAGTCATAAAATATATTTTTTATGATGTTTTGGATAAGTTTTTTAAGGACACTTCGATTGTACTGAATAATGATGCTTATTGATCTAATGGTCTTTATAACATTTCTGACGGCTACCTTTTTATTTAGCTTGCAGAGGGGCTAATTTTGGAGAAAACATCATCTCCCTTGGGAGTACTTCTAATTGTTTTTGAGTCTCGCCCTGATGCACTAGTACAGGTAAATTTGAACATCATCTTTCCTTTTTTTAAAATTAAAAAAATGCATAGATTGATTGTCTCTGAACTATATGATGTTTATCTGCACTCTAAGCCAGTGGTTTCATATAATTTGAAACAGATAGCTTCCTTAGCAATTCGAAGTGGCAACGGACTTCTCTTGAAAGGAGGCAAGGAGGCTAAGCGATCAAATGCAATTTTGCACAAAGTTTGGCTTCAATATTAAATAAAAATTTGAGAACCATTTCCTTATGTATTTTATTTGTTTGGCAATCTCATTAATAGACTTTTTTTGTGTGTGTATTTATCATATCTAAAATTTTAGGTAATTACTGAAGCCATACCAGATACTGTCGGCTCACAACTTATTGGACTTGTGACATCAAGAGCAGAAATTCCCGAGCTACTTAAGGTGAATAAACATCAGATATTAATTTCTGGTTTATAAACTTTCCCACTTTGAAGATTGGCACCTTTAACTAAAGTTGTATATGCATTCTATATATTTCAGCTGGATGATGTAATTGATCTGGTGATTCCAAGAGGTAGCAACAAACTTGTCTCTCAGATCAAGAGTTCCACCAAAATTCCTGTTCTGGGTCATGCTGGTAAGACCTTTCTGCTCAATATGCAAGAAGTGCTTGATATGGTGTGCTACGTACTTTTTTTTAAGATTTTAATAGTACTGACACTTCAGTGTCCAGCACGGCATGACACGTGTCGGACACCGACACCAACACTTCAGTTACTTCCATTTTCTCAAGTTATTATCGGTGTCTATGTGTTTGCTTCGGTGTCATGTTCAGTGTTCGTGTCTGGGTCTGTGCTTTATAAGTTACTATCATATAACGTTATTTTATTGCCAAATTCAGATGGAATTTGTCACGTCTATGTTGATAAATCTGCTAATTTGGAGATGGCAAGGCGGATTGTACTTGATGCGAAAGTAGACTATCCAGCTGGCTGCAATGCCATGGTAATTTTAGTATTCTGGATGATAGTACAAGCTTTATTTGCCAGCTATTTTTTCCTTACTCACTTTTCACTGCTATGCATAATACTTGTTATTTACATTTCAACTTTTAGGAAACACTTCTTGTTCATAAAGACTTGGTAGATAAAGGCTGGGTCAATAATATTATTGTTGACTTACGGACAGAAGGTATAAATTTTAACAAACTGTTCTATAATTAGAGAATTATCTGCTGGCATCTTTTCTAAGATTGAATAATGGTTCTGAATATAAAGTTTAGCTTGTAAGGTTTCTGGAATAGTTAGATGATTTAAAATTTATGCAGGTGTTACATTATATGGAGGACCCAAAGCAAGTTCGCTGTTAAATATTCCACTAGCTCGTTCATTACATCACGAGTATTGTTCGTTGTCTTGCACTGTTGAAATTGTGGATAATGTTTATGCAGCTATTGATCATATAAATCTTTATGGAAGGTATGTCACTCTTCTATTACTTGATAAGAAATTTGTTAAAGCTTATTTTCGTTTCATTCATTTTTTCTGAAATTTGCATCGCTTTCTCCTTTGTGCCAGTGCACATACTGATTCCATTGTCACAGAAGATCATGAAGTAGCCGATGTATTTCTACGTCAAGTCGACAGGTAATGTGTGAAATACAACAACTTTTTTTTTCTTTCTCTAATCACATTTATATTGCGGCATTTATTATTTTGTGCAATTTAATTTCCTGTTTTTGACAAAGTTAGGTATTAATAAACACAATCATACTTTTTCTTGTTAAGCAAGTGACCTTTTCCGAGATTTCAGTTCACTGTAAGGTGCCATTTATGTGAATAATGTTTGTTTTATTGGCAGTGCTGCTGTTTTTCACAATGCTAGTACAAGATTCAGTGATGGAGCGCGATTTGGACTAGGCGCAGAGGTAAGATACTAGAAAGTACTTACATTGTTTTTTATCAGTAGCTTATGCTAAGTTTGTGGATTTAATTTATAATTCTATTTTGATCTTTGATTAATAGGTTGGAATAAGTACAAGCAGGATTCATGCTCGAGGTCCTGTAGGAGTTGATGGATTGTTAACTACCAGATGGTATGAACTGATTGTCTCTATAATAATACAAATAAACAAAATCTTTTAGTTTTCTTATGCAACTGGCAAATTTTAGTCAGTATCTTGTTTAGTTAATATGATCAATTTGAACTATAATAACTAGTCACGACTCGCGATAAATCAAGGTACAGATGATTTATGTAAATAGATTTATCAGTCATGAATATAACCAATATAACCAATAACTAATAGGCTTATAAAAAGGATTGCTTCTCATACTGAAGCTATTCATTTGCATCCAGGATTCTCAAAGGAAGTGGACAAGTAGTAGATGGTGATAAAGCAGTTAGCTACACCCACAGAGACCTTGCTACGTGATTTGTAATTTGTGGTAGTAAAAGGTCATTTCAGTTAGTGTTCTTTATTTTCTTTAATTAACTTCTTTTCTTGTGTTGAGAGGGGATAAAATTGTACAATTCAATAGAGAGAAGGGAGTGTATTTGCTGCTGCATTTCGGTTTATGATGTTTATATAAGAAAATTGCTTCCTTTCCAACGTTAGGAAATTGATGGTCATTGTGTAAGAATTTTTTTCCAGTTATGTCAACAATTTTTTTAAAAAACAATTGCTTCGCTTATTCTGTTGCTGCCATGCGGTTACTAATTGATATAAGATTAAGTGTGCTGTTGGAAGAATTTCTTTTTGACTTACGTATTTGTATTTGAGAGAGCTTATGAAAATTCTTTATTTCATGCTCATAAGCTCTTTTCAGTTTATTTTGATAAGTTTGTCATGAAAGCTTATGAAAACACGCTATATCTTAATGATTCAATTGCATTTTCTCTTGGATTTTAGAAATAGCTTATACTTATGTTTGTTTACCCAAATTTCCGGTTACAATACTTTCCAGAAGTTAAGTTTCGGGAGTTATTATATATCTGATAAGACAAAATATACGTTCTAGAGCAAAACTTTCGGATAGGGGTTATTAAGGAAAAAGTATTTGGAGTAGAAGAGGTGGGTACTTAAAATGAGGGGTGCAAAAAGCAAACCCTTGCAATTTTGTCCAAAAAGCCTAAGGCACTTTGAACTCATGCACTACAAGCTTCTATTTATTTGGGCCTTGCCCAGTTTAATGAAGGGTATTGCTTTTCCCACACCCCCTCCTACTCGAAACACACCCCATAAGGGTGTGAAAAGACCAAAAGGCCAGGCCAAACCTCTTTTTTCACGAATTTTCACCTGTTCGAACACGGGCATTCGAACAGGTTCGAATGACATCGTTCGAGTGTGTTAAATTTTGACTTCACACCCTTTTGGGCGTTTTTCACCTGTTCGCATGAGGTCATGCGAACATTCGAACGACATCGTTCGAGTGTGTTAAATTTTGACTTCACACCCTTTTGGGCATTTTTAAACTGTTCGCATGAGGTCATGCGAACCTGTTCGAACAAGGTCGTTCGAACAGTCATAAAACACGTCCTCGCAGCGTCTCACGCGAGGTTATTTTTGGAATAAAATTTGTTAAGGGTGTGAAAGAGTAGGAGGGGGTGTGGGAAAAGCAAAACCCTTAATGAAAATCAGGCAAAAAAAAAAAGCTTCTATTTATTTTACTTCTCTTGGTTTCAGTTAATGTCAGAATTCTTATTCTGTAACATATTTTTTGATAAACCTCTAACAGTGTTTTTAGGAATGCACTATCACAACATTATTCAATTAGTTTTCACCTGAATGCACTATACGGATATTTAGAAGGCGTGTCGCAATTGCTTAGAAGATAAAACATTACTATACTTCCATTGTTTCTTCACTGACAGTTATTTTCAGTTATTTCATTGTACAAGATTGGAAAGAATTCGTTATTTTTTCTATGGCCCTCCCATCACATTGCGGGTCCTACGCCAAGTACAAATACGTCAAAAAACACCTGTCATTGAGTCTCAGTACTGTCTCAATGGCCCACCAACTATGCAATTGTCAGCAGAATACATCTCAAATAATTAGAAAGAAACAACTTAATGATAAATTTCTAATTTTCTATAGATAAATAAACACCGAATGTTACACAACTTTGGGACAGAAAATTTATGACTTTTACATAGACACCGACCTTTCAAAATTATAATTTATAGCATCACTCATTCTATCCGAAACTGACTTGTACAATGTGCAGGGAAGGAGGACTGTGAATAAGAAAGGAAAAAAAAAAGAAAACAAATGAAACGAATACATAGTTCATTTCAGACTCTTAAGAACTTACTATCTCCTAACTTCCCACATGCTAAGAATTTGAAAGACAGTAATCTCACATGACTATCTCTGGATTCAGAATGCTTGACTTGATTTCCTTGTGGGGCAAAACGACTCCGCCGTTGGTGTAAACTTCATCGCAGACATGGACATCTTCTCCAAGGATGGTCATATTCTCCACACGAGCCCATTGCCCAACAGTGGAATGCCAGCCAATGATACTGCTGGATATGCAAGCATGCTTCTTGATCCGAACTCCTCGCATTACAGTGCAGCGTGAAAGCCTGACACCTGACTCGATAATACAGCCAGGACCAATTGCAACATCAGGTCCAATGAGACATCCCTCACCAATATTGGCAGTCTCATGCACAATCACATTCCCCAAAATGTGAGGACCACTGGCCAACTTGGAAGAAGTCTTCTTCCTCAGTGAGTCTAGGTAGAGTCTCAGGCCAGAAATATAGTCCCTTGGTTGTCCAATGTCCATCCAGAATCCTGGCAGGACCATAGCATATAGCTGTTTCTCTGCTGCAATCTTTGGAAAAACCTCTTTCTCAATAGAAGTGGGCCTCAGTTCAATTCGATCCAAAACCGAGGGGTCCAATAGGTAGATTCCAGCATTGATTTTGTTACCAACAAACAACTTTGGTTTTTCCACAAACTTATCAACCTGCCCGGTAGTCTCCTCCATCACAACCACACCATACTTTGATGGCTCATCAACCTACAAAAGTAGATGAAAAAAACAAGATATTGGATACTATAATTTGCAATATACTTTTAGGGAAAACAACCATTCTGGTCATTGAAATTGTGAGGAACTGTCACACTAGTCCCTGAATATATAGAATTTGCAATTTAATCTTTGAATACTGATTCTTTAGTCACATTAGTCCCCTCAAAGTGACTACATACTATCAATTTGGAATTTGAATTAACATACAAATTTGGTCTATGAGGGAGCAAACTGACTAACAAACATATTTGGGGACTTAAGTTAACTGTTTACCCAGAAAAATATTTTCTGTTTGTTACCTTTGTCACCATTATGGAAGCCTCCCCTCCATGGGCTTTGTGGAATTCTATCATTTCTTTAAGTGGATAGTCACTGATGACATCACTATTGAGAACAAAAAAAGGCTCACCAGAGCCATCTATCAGCTTATCCCTGGCAAGGGCCAAGGGACCTGCAGTCCCCAACGGTTCAGTTTCTTGAGAACAAGTGATTTTGATGTCGAGCTTTTCCTCAAATTCCTTCAAAAAATTCAACATTACCTACAATAACAAAGTCAAAATAGAGAAACTTTGTTTAGATAAATATCTTTTAGAGTGACTGTGTGGTTTGGTAAGGATAGGCGTAATCCATACCTCGGGTTGATAATTGATAGCCAGTACCACTTCACTAACTCCAATGTCCTTAAGAGCCTCTATCTGCAAAACAAGTATAATTAAAACGTAAATCAGACGAAAGTCTATTAAGCCTAACCAAGGAAAATATACCCAATGGACACATACAAATAAATATTCAAGTCATGCGCCTGCACATACTCACAGACAGTAATAGAACAGTAAGAAGAAAAAAACGTAAAACAAGCAGAAGAAACCGCCAATATTAAATAATATTCAATATAATATTCAAAATATGTGAACTCATTCTGTTGAAAATTCTAGCAAAAGTTATTTTGACTGTGTAGCATTTGTCAAAACTTTGACTGGTGATATCAGGGGGAAATATAACAGAGGGTATTCAAAACAAAAATCTTTCCCTAATTTACCCATGTAGTGTAGCAGATGCAAGACTTCAAGAAAAGGGACTCAAAGGCCTTACCTGATGCAGAATCATGGGCTTGTTAGCAAAATCAACAAGAGGCTTGGGAACACTGAGTGTCAATGGCCTCAACCGTGTTCCAAACCCTCCAACCAGAATCAATGCCTTCATTGTGATGTGCCCTTTGCTTTTCTAGTAAATTGTAAATTTCAGAAGATCAAGAAAGGCAAACAGAACACAATTTTAGATAGGAGAAAATAAATTCTGCCGTCCTATAAATATGCATGACGGGTAACGGAAAAACTTGTAAAAAACTCTTCACTTTTCAGTACATTTCACAAAACAAAACAACTGGCAAATAATTTTCACCTCAGCTGACAAGTGTACCGAGGAGTGTGACACGAATGCAGCTCCAGATGGTAACTGAAATAAAATGCAAAGAAGCGGTCTATAATTAAGCTTAAGACATACGGCCCTAGAAACTTAACTTTTGTCCAATAGAAGCAACAAAATGATCAAATTGTGCGTCACGGCAGGAACCGTAGATCAAGAAAGGAAAGTAAAATTAATAGTTAATAGTTGGATATTAAAACAAAGACAAAATCCAGCTATGCAAGGGCACTAGCTTTTAATGTGAACGACAAAAATGGTTTGATCCCGAAGTAGGTTTATCCATAATTGGTATTATATTCAAACAAGAATTCTGGAACCTGGTAAACATTACCACTGATGTTCAGAAAACAATCACTCTCAGGAAGCTAGTTTAACAAGCAAAAATAAAACTCCAAAGTAAGCTTATGCAAACCCACACTCGGCATTCTGGTGATCGTTTAAGTAAAAGTGATAGCTGGATATGAAAACAAAGACAAAATCCAGCTATGCAAGGGCAATAGCTTTTAATGTGAACGACAAAAACGGTTTGATGCGGCGGTAGATTGATCCATAAATGGTATTATATTCGAACAAGAATCCCGGTACCTGGTAAACATTACCACTTATTTTTGGAAAACAATCACTTTTCGTTTCAAAATCACTCTCAGGAAGCTAATTTAACAAGCAAAAAATAAATACTTTTTTTTCTCCAAAGTAAGCTAAGACGCTGATCATTTAAGAATGACAGTTATTTCTTCTTTCTACGTAAGAAGATTCCTGTATAGCTTTCATAAGAAATAAATAATCTCCAACTAAGAAGCTTCCAGAGTAAAGTGCAATACTGCAATGCATTAATTCCACATTAGAGAACCAAATATACTACATAGGGATGATAGGTTTAGCTACTAAAGGAAGAAATCTTAAAAAGAACAGTAATTCACAGATTCCAAACAGCCACCATTTGCCACATTGCTAACTATATCAACAAGTTTTGTAATAAAACAAAAGATTGAATCAGGTCAAGTTACATATTCACATGTATGGCATAGAGGTAGAACAAGTTTTTTTAGCTGAATTGAGTCTACTAATAAAAAAGGCTTCATTGTATTACTTTCAGGAATAAATTTCTCCAAAAGAGCATGCCTTAGAAAATATACAAGGAAGAGTTATTTATCTAGCTGAAGCATCTTTTTCTTCATTTTGTCTTTAACCTCTAATCTGCACAGACATAGCTGTGAGACAAATCCTTGGGTTGAGAATTGGTTTTGCTAAGTACTCCCCATATGATATTCAAATCCTTAATATTACAAGTAAATTTTTTCTTAGGTCACGTTCCACTTCCATAGTGATTAACTCTGTTGGATTATAGTTGAAGTTAGCTTTAACAAATAAAAATCCACCGAAAGGATCTCCTAGATCCATTAGGCTCAAGCTCAACAAACTACCTCTAATCTCAATATCACATACACTGCTTCATAAATTTGAGTAGTAATTTTTTCAAAATAACCCCCTCTCCTCATATACCCCCCAAAACCCGAATTGAAAGCAAAGCAACAAATCCATGAAAATGAAAGAAAAAAAAATTACAGAATAGATAAACCGACAAAAAAACACAAGCCAACAATAACACCCTTTACCAGATCTGACTAATACACAGTTTTGTTGATACTATTTATTTAATTGAAAATGAGATTATTAGATTAAATTGCGCAATACAATTACACAAACACCTAGTGACAAAATTCAAAATCAGAAGAACAAACGCTAAGTACATTGTCAAATGTATTTACCTCAACTAAATCCATGCAGAACGTAAACATCAAAGTAAAAACAAACAAAAAACGAAAAAACAAAGAGAGGATAATTCACCTGAAGAGAAAGTAAGGATCCGTGAGCGAGGGGTGGCAAATGAGAAACCCCCCAAACTCGAAGGAGTCAAAATGAGGAGTCAGAGTGGGGGGTGTAGAAGAAGAAACAACCAAACGCAACGGTGAAGACTCTGAGTTGTTACGATCGCATTGGTCACCGCTCGTCATCATCCTTATTTATACGCGCCAACCAAGCATAACTATGAATATGCACTGCGCAGCAACGCACCCTTTTTTTACTTCATTATTATTATTATTATTATTATTATTATTATTATTATTATTATTATTATTATTATTATTATTATTATAATCATAGTTTTGACAAAAAAAAACATTTATTTTAATGTAATTATTTGATTTTCCTTTTTATTCCCTCACATAACAAAGGGTATTGTTTGGTGAAGCAGTGTTTGTGACTTTGTTTTAAAATTCGAGTGATCGACTTGGTTAAGTTATTGAGTCGGTGGATTAAGTAAATTGCATGAATTGGTATCTACTAAGTTTAAAAATAAAAATTATATATTATGGAATATAAATAACATTTGCTCAACTTTTGATATAGTTGTAATTCTGCAATATGATATCTTTAGAATATGGGTTCGAACTTGAGAAATGACTTTTTTGAAGGTGGATTTAATTAGGTGATTATAACTCCACCATTAAGATAACTTCAGGACTAAAAAGTGGGTTCAAAACCAAGAATTGCCTCTTTTGAAGAATTTTACAAAATTTATGAGATGTTCAACGCGTACACACGAATCGATTTAGGTCGACGGTTGGTCAATTAGAAATCCAACTCAAACCAGACATATCATTGGTTTTTTTATAAGCGGTCATACTATTGATTCATGTCTTGTTCGAGAAGTTTTTAAAACTATAGTCGGTGGTGAATAGAACTTTTGCAATCTATCATTGAGCTAGCTCCAAGGCCTCGGTTCAAACTTAATAAATTCCTCTTTTGTAGGCAGACCTGTGGTGTAGTGTAACTCTGTCGTTAAGCTAACTCTAGGACCAAGACTTAACCACTAATTTTACTTCTAATTCAATCTACTTATGCATTAGTAGTCATTCACTATAAGGGCATCTGTTATTAAATAACTTACCCATTATTTTCCATTTAATCTTGTATGTTATCAACTATCTTATCTACTATCCACTACTTTTTGTAAAGGCTCTATTTAGTAAAAATAACCTATAAGCTTTTTTATTCCCAAAAAAGCTAGGTTATAGACGATACTCTTCCCGTTCCTTTTTATAAAGAAGAAACGCATACTTTTCTTTGGTCGTTACTATAAGAAACAAACATTAAGTATCTAAAATATTAATTGTTAATTTCTATATTTACCCTTATTTAAAGTGAGACTTATATTAAGAATGTAATTATTTTCCATTTAGTGAAATGACTTATTAATTATACATCATTTTGTAAAAGGGTAACTTTGGAAGCAAACACAATCTTTAAAAGTTTAATTAGAAAAAACATATTTCAATGCAATTCCTTAGCCTATATGAATTAGGGTTTTGTTCTGATAAGGACTTGAGGGAGTATAAGTGTTTGATAAATTTAGTTATTATTCAATGATATATGTAAAATGGTTTTCGCAAAAATATATATAATAAAAGCTTAAAGGTATGTTTGGTTCCTGCAAATATCCAAAAAATCCAGTTTCGTTTCTGCAATTTAAATTTTTTAAAAAAACCCTTGCAAATACCAAACACTTCTAGTTTAGTCCCCGTAAAAACAAAACTTTATTTTTTCTCCCTGAAAATATATGTTTTATCCAGTTTGGTCCCTCTAAATATGTAAAATATTTGATTTGAGTCCTTTTTCTCCTCATATTGGAAGGACTAAAATAAAATATTTTACATATTACAAGGACCAAACTGGATAAAACGTATATTTGCGGGGACGAAAAACAAAGTTTTATTTTTACAGGGACTAAACTGGATTTTTTGGATATTTGCAAGGGTATTTTTAAAAAAATTTAAATTGCAGGGACGAAACACTGGATTTTTTGGATATTTGTAGGTCCAAACATACCTTTAAGCCTATAATAAAAATGACATAAAGTAAAAAGTAAAATAATGATTATGAAAATGAAAAAAAAAAAAATAAAAACCATAACTTGTCCCGCCCCTCGAGGCACCTACAATGAGCGATGGATTAGTCACTGCTGTCTGTGCAGTGGATACCCGGGTTTACCAAAACGCTATTTGAAGTATCCATAAAAAAACGCTATTTGAAATCAACTATACTATATAAAAACAATGGACTGCGCAAATTACAATTTTGTCTTTCATAATAATTTTACTTTTTCATTTCTCTCTCTACGTTTACTTATTTTATTTTTTCTGTTTCTTTCCCCCTTTACTTTTTTCATTTCTCTCTCCAACTTCAACTACATTATATCAACTACACTATATAAAAACAATAGACTGCACAAATTACAATTGTGTCCTTCATAATAACTTTACTTTTTCATTTCACTCTCTCTATATTTACTTATTTTACTTTTTGTTTCTCTCTCTCCCTTTACTTTTTTCATTTCTCTCTCCAACTTCAACTACACTATATCAACTACACAATAATAAACTACACAATATAAAAACAATGGGCCGTGTATATTACAATTTTGCCCTTCGTAATAACTTTACTTTTTCATTTCTCTCTCTAGATTTATTTATTTTACTTTTTCTATTTCTCTCTCCACCTTTACTTTTTCCACTTTTCTCAATAACTTCAACTACACTATATAAAAACAACGGACTGCGTTACAATTCTGTCTTTCATAATAATTTTACTTTTTCATTTCTCTCTCTACATTTAGTTATTTTACTTTTTCTATTTCTCTTCATGCCTTTACTTTTTCCATTTTTGTCTCCAACTTCAACTACACTATATAAAAACAATGGGCTGCATAAATTACAATTTTTCCCTTCACAATAACTTTACTTTTTCATTTCTATCTCTACATTTATTTATTTTTCTTTTTCTATTTCTCTCCCCCCTTTACTTTTTCCATATCCCTCTCTAACTTCAATTTTCAACTACACTATATAAAAACAATGGGCTGTGTACATTACAATTTTGTCCTTTATAATAACTTCATTTTTTCATTTCTCTCTCAACATTTATTTATTTTACTTTTTCTATTTCTCTCTCCACCTTTACTTTTTCCATTTCTCTCTCTAACTTCAACTACACTATAAAAACAATGAGCTGTGTGAATTACAATTTTGCGCTTCATAATAACTTTACTTTTTCATTTCTCTCTACATTTAATTATTTTACTTTTTCGGTTGTGATTGAATTCTGTCCGAGTCTAAAAAGAACTACAGACCAATAAGATAAATATCTTTAGCAAACACTTATATTTTAGTAAAATAAACTAATAAGATAATTCAATAAACTATAAACTAACTTATCCTTTTCAATCGAATCTAACACAAGATTTCTAAGAATTACATGTTAAATAGTTCGAATTATTTTCACTTGAATCTAATACGATGTTACTTCTGTGAGCAATTATGGCAGTTTTTTTGTTACTGATGGGCAGTTTTTATTGGCTTTTTCGGTAACTAATCTACGTCGAGGAACATGACTGGCCAATATATACCAGACTTTGTTAGTTTGTGTGGTTCTCTCCTCTCAATAGAGTTTTTACAACACTTAAAATTCGAACTCGAGATATTGAATGGATCCGAGCTCATTACCGCAGGCACCAACCCTTGGTAGCAATTATGGCACTGTGATTGATGAATGAATTTTTTCACGCTATGGTGGCCATCATATATCAACATTATTTTTTCCTCAAATGAAATATAGATTTAATTGTACTTTTGAGGACTTGTACAAGTCGACTGAAATATAGAATTTTTTCACGCTTCGTGAATGATTTATTATAGGTTATCAAATATTTTTAGTCGACTTGTACCTTTAACTTGAACCCCTTGTTTTGTCGTCAAACTCTTAGATCCTAGCCGTGGGATCGGCCAGAGATTTGGACAATTCTTTGATTCCTCTGTGCTTCATGCGATTACGTCAAAGAGGGAACTCTGCTCCTTGAGTGTGGGTATCCTGACTCCTCTAGAAAGGGTCAGGTTGAGTGAATGGGACGCGAGGGTTGGATTATTCTACTGGCCTAATGTGCATGAAAATAAAGATAAAGTGCGATAAAGAAGATAAAATGAAATAAACGTAGAGTTTGATTGATTGATGTGTGTGTTTTTTGTACAACTATTTCTCTCTATATATACATGAGCCTTCGCCAGCCACTACTCGAGCCTACAACTGCTTACCGTTGGATTAATTAAGATCAACGCACTACATTACATCTAGGATTGTTTTAAGCTTTGTAATGATTCTTTAGTATTGTTAATATAACGTTATGATGTTTGTGTTTCAATCCTTGTATTTTAATGCTTTCAAACTTGTTTTGGGATTGATCAACTGAAACGAGTAGATTCGTGGGTACAGACATGGTCCATGATTTGAACTCAAGGATTGATATGAATGAAATGTTGTTTAAAGACATTTAGACAACTTGTGCTTAACTCTAGACATAGGGGAGCAATAGTTCATAAGGTGAATACTGTGGGTTCTTCATTATACAGAGGTGGACTTATTTAGAACCTAGACATAGGAGTCTTGTAACAAAACTCTGGCGTCAGTGACCGAAAGGCACAACATCATATGCTACAGCGCTTAACGCTACAACGTCTAACGTTATAGCGCTTCACTACTGAGAAATTACTTAGCAAAGAGCAGTCCAACTCACTTTATCAACTCTTGAGCTTTCTTTACTTGTTTATTTACATTTATGTTACTCACAGTACTTGTTGACAACTTGTTATTGTTACTTGTTTTTCTCACTAGCTAAATTACTAACTTAAATATAGAAGTAAACTCAACAATCTCTATGGGAACGATCTTTACTTATCACTCTATTACTTGTTGCGATTGTGTATACTTGCACAAACTACTTTTCGCACAACAAGTTTTTGGCGCCGTTTCCGGGGATTGTGATAGTTAATTTCTATTGTTTAGTTAGTTTTGATTATTTTGTTTAGCATGTTTTGTTTGTCCAGCAATTTTTTTTATTGTGTTTTGTGTTTGTAGTGTGTTTCTCTTTGTGTTATTTGTGTTTAGTGTTTGTGAAAAAGAAAAAAAAATATTCCACTTTATGCCATGGACCATTGGAGTTTTTCCTTTATGCAAGAATTGAATGCTCAACAACATTGTTTCAACTATGACTTCCATGGGGATGAACATGAAAGGGGCTGTTATGAGACAAACTTCATGCCCATGACTTCCCAAAATATGGATTATGGCATGGGAAATGGTTTGTGTGAGCAAGATTCATATTCTCAAGCTCAAACCGAAGGATTACATGAGGACAACTCTGATCTAAAAGAACTCTTAACTCAATTTCTTGAGGATAGCAAAGTGGATAAAGACAACTTTCAAGTGTCATGCAAAAATATAGAGACTCACTTTAAGACTATATATAATGGAGCATCTAAATGGAGCATCTAAAAGAAGAGAGTTGTATTGAAGAGGTGGTTGAGCAAAAGAAAGAAAAAAGTGTTGAGTTTGAAGATGAATGTTATCATTTGGGCAACTCTGATTTTAAAGAAATTTTTGCTCAGTCCATTGAATCTACTGAGTTGGTTGAGCAAGATGAAGAAAAAGAGAGTGTAGAGTGTGAACTTGAATGTGGTCATTTGGAAATAGTGGAAGAAAAACAAAAAAATTGTGTAGTTGTAGAAAAAGAAAAATTCAAAAATAGTGACAAGGAAGAAAAACCAAGGTTGAGGTACGAAAGGAGTCATGTGACAATTGGGACTCAAGCATTGGTAATTGAAGAAAATATTCCTCCGCAAAATGAGCTTCAATTTTTTCAAGAGAGGTGGAACTCCTATCCCAAAAGCTTATTGGTTGGGGCATGGGAACACTTGCTGCTCTATACCATATACATGAGATTTCTGACCAAAAAGAGAAAGCGGAAGGATAATATTTTCTTTTTATCCTATTATCCACCCTAACTTGGGTTTTGAATGTCAAGTCTAGCTAAGGACTTTTAAACTAAGCGCTACTGGGAGACAACCCAGATTTTTAGGACTAATTATGTTTTCTATGTGTTTTTGTTTTTACTATTGCAGGTATGAATAAGAAGACTTGTGGTATGTATGTGCTGTCAATTATGAGGAATTCTGATGTTGTAGCACCATGTGCTATAGCACTCGTAGCTGAGGTGTTGAGAATGTGGTTAAAATAGTTAAAAGAAGATGATGAGAAAGATGAAGGAGAGCATAATAAGAAAGAAGAGGAAAGTTATGAAGTATCCCCCATTTTGCATCAAATCACACAACCCACCCAAAACCTTTCAACCACACCTTCACCTAAACCATCACCAACCAAAGAACTATCCCCCCCACTTATAACACCTTCCAGCCATTAATCTATCCTTACCTCAAGCCAAACCATCAAACCTTATTCAAATACCTTCCTCATTTCCAAAACAACCCACTCTATACAAGTCCCCATCTCCTAAGAAACTTCCCTCACCAAAACAAAAATCATCTCAGTCTCATAGAAGAAAAATCCACCCAAAACTCAACTTGCCACAGAGCAACCACAAATGCTATTGGAAACTAAAGTGCAGAGAGTAAATGCTGTCACATTTGGTGCTATAGCATCAGTATCAGAAGGCAGTGCTGCAGCATCTACTGTAGCATCAAAGAAAGCTGTAAGAACAAAAATGGTGGCCAAAAAGAGGCCAAGGGTGCCTAAATTTGTTGTGGAGGAGCCTAATTCTGTTGTAGCAAATGATTGGGTCCCCTCTCCTACACCAGAGCCGCCATTAGCCAAAGATACCTACCACAAGACTTAGTCTGGCTGAGGACTCTTAAACAAAGCGCTAGTGGGAGGCAACCCATGGATTTGAACTAACAATTTTGTGTTTTTAATTTTTCCTTTGTACAGGAGTGAATGTTGTGAAGTGAGAAAAGAAGCCACCAAAGAAGAAGCCCAAGGCATCCAGTAGCAGAGCCACCACAGTGCCCACTAGAGCAAGCAAAAGGCTCAAATCTAGATTAGCAGAGAAATACTCTAAACCCTTCTTAAAAAAATGTTGCTTGCCTATTTTCAATAAACCTGTTAGGCGCTATAGCGTCTGTTCTTGCATCTAACAGTATGTTTAGAGTTTTATTTCTCCCTTTAGAATTGCATGAGAAGGGGAGGACCTTAAACGTGTTTAATGTTATATGTGAAATGTTAATGTTATCTGTTTAATGTTATGTTTGTTGAATAAAAAGCATGATCAGTTGCAATTCCTAGTTTTTCATTAATAGAATATGTTTCTTCCTAGGCTAAATTTAATGATGATTAAGTGTTTTGGGTAGAGTAGCCTTGTTTGAACAATGACTAGTCTTATTGCTGCTTCTACACAAAACTCTAGGCTTAGCAATGAACCTAGTTAGCTAGGAATGATAAGGTTTAGTCAAGTTTTTACTAAAAATTGAGAGTAGCATTTGAAGCTAAGTTTGGGGGTGCATCGGTTATATTAAGGCTAGGTATGAAGATTATAGAATGGTCAGTGCAATAGGATCCAAAGTGTACAAATGGTCTTGTAAAAAGCTGCAACTGCCTGAAACAAATGCTGAACTGTTCCAAAAATGCATATAAAAAAAAGAAAAGAAAAGAAAAGAAATAAAAAGATAGAAATGCAAATAAGGAGTTCAGTAATGAGGGCATTGCAGCTGAATCTGTTCATCAAGTAACCAGTGCTATAGCATCTAACGCTATAGCGCTGAGAAATCACCAAATCAATAGTTAGTGCACTGGCCAAAGATCTGAAATGCCTAATCAAGCCCTTTGTTGTGCTTTGAAGCCCCTCAAGTCTTATGTGAAGTTGTTAGTCTACTCTCCTTTTTGAAAAATTCTTTGGCTAAACCAAAAGAAGGCAACTCTTTCCAAGGCTAGGAGAAATGTTGAAACTAGCTAGGAGCTAAACTAAGTCTAGTAGTCACACACTCACAATTGAGCAGTAATAATTCTAGATGTTGTAAAAAAAACAATGGTGTGTGTGTGTGTGTGTGTGTGTGTGTGTGTGTGTGTGTGTGTGTGTGTGAGACAATGTGAATCTGAAAGTTTGGCCAACTAATAACATTTTTGAAAAATTGTTTGATTTAGGGATGCAACTGACATTGTCTTTCTATGCTGTTATTGTTCTATTTTAAGTTAGTTTATTTGTCTTTATAAAGTGTCATTACTTTAGGACAAGCAATGGTTTAAGTTTGGGGGTGTGATAACTCTTATCTATAAGAGTTATTTATGCTTTCTAGACTTAAACAAATGCGAGTTCTGAAGTAATAATAATAATTTTTTTTTTAGAAAAAGATATTGTTGTTGTTTTGTTTGTGCAGTTAGTCTATGTAATTGTTTCTTTGTTGTTGTGTTGTTGTTCTTTGTCAAGCGTCATTACTTGAGGACAAGCAATGGTTTAAGTTTGGGGGTGTGATGACTCATATTTAGATGTGTTATTTATGCTCTTATCACTTAAATCAACACAAGTTCTCAAGTAATATTCGTGCTTTATTAGGTAAATATTAGTTATCTAGAGGAAAGAAGGGTTAGGAGCATGTTTGTTATCATTTGACACTTTTGGTACCTTTTTGAGTATTTTAACGTGTTGTTAGTGCTGCAGCGGTAAGCACAATAGCACCTATGCAGCGGTAGACCACTTGGATATTTAAAGCCACTTGCTACTTGATGAGTCATCATGCTAATCCTCTTCTGCTCAGCCTGACATGGGAGCCTCCAAGTGGGATGAAAAGGACACTTGGCGTATTTTTATTAGAGCTTATG
This sequence comes from Astragalus membranaceus, assembly GCA_039519185.1. Lineage (NCBI taxonomy): Eukaryota > Viridiplantae > Streptophyta > Magnoliopsida > Fabales > Fabaceae > Astragalus > Astragalus membranaceus. The sequence goes on from CM076848.1 coordinate 67,787,482, forward strand.
TAATAGTTGGTGATGATTTTAATCATTGCCTTTTTTTGTAAAGCTACTTTATGAGATGTGGATAATATCTATCTCACTTCTTCTTCCACACAACATAGATTTCGAAATAAGGAGAGTTTTGGAGAGGAAAACTTGACACCCTTCTCCTCCATTAATCCTCCACTTCAAGCTTTTATTTCTCAAGAGAAGATCATCATTTCCAGCGCCGTGAAGCTGTGCTGTAGCGTCAGCAACCCATCACATGAGAAGGAGGCCACTACGTGCATCTTTTGCAACCTTGCTTCTTCTTTTCATTTTCGGTAATTGGTGTGTGAAAAGATGTGCAAGTATACACAGTCACAAACAAGTAATATAATGATAAGAAAGGTCGAACCCACAGGGATTGGATTAACTTTGTGTGTGTTTAGAAAACATATAAATTAGTACTACTATTCTACTCACAAATTTTGGGGTTTTTAGTTTAAGTAAAAACAGATTGCAAGTATGTAAATTAAGGTGAAGGAAATCAGTTGAGAAAGATAGTTGAGATGTCTTTACTATATAATGCTTCTTTTGAGAGTTTCTATGTTTTTAGAGATGCAGAAGCACTATGATGCAGAAGCATCAAGTGCAGTAGCATCAAGTGCAGTAGCATTGAGTGCAGTTGCATAAGTGTGTGCTTTTCAGCTACTTTCTTCAGAGTTTCATTACAAGCTTCCCATGTCTGGGCTTGCTAAATAAGTTCACTCCTGCCTTTGAAGTTCCCACTGTTTCACCCTAAGGACTATGTTATCCTATGTCTAGGACTTAACATGGTTTTAACACAGTTTCTTTATTAAACAAGTTTAACAAAGCCTTTATTAAAACACTCACCCTTATTAGTCTTGCTTTCTAATTATAAACCATGTCTGTGAATATAACTCTACTTATTGTAAGAGATCAACCTTAAAATAAGATGGATGTATTATAACACAAGACCCAAAATGGTACGACACTTAAAAGCATAATAACTTACTCAAAAGATCATTATAAGTTTAGAACATCTCAACTAAAGGAATTTAGCTCATGTTACTCATTATATAATAGAGAGAATCTGTAAGGAACATGATAACATGAATCATATAAAAGATATCAATAGGGTAGAAGTTACACAAATTGATGTTCCTTTGCATGAATTCTGACAGGTGCAGAAGCACTGATTCCTTCGCCTATCTATGAAGAAGTGGAGGAAGAGGGTGTCAATTCCTTCCTCACCTTCTTACAACTAACTAGTAAATAAAATGCAAGAATTGAAACTACTAAAATATAAGTAAAGTGTTTGATCTACATATTATCAAGTGAGATATGCGATGATCTTCAAGTGAGAAGTGGAAGCCTTTATATAGCCTTGGAGGTTTCCTTCAAGTGAGGGTTTGCTTGGAGATCAAGCTGACCAAAGGTGGCTTAACCATAGTTACTTTTCAGAGCTTTGATTGAGAAGATTGAGTCTAAAGGGGAGGTCCAATTGTGGAGAGCCATGTGTCTTTAGATGAGTAGCCTTTCATGATGATGTTTATGGTGGGCACCTCCTTGAGCATGTGGGCATGTGCCTCCATGTGATTTGTGACAAAGCATGATGTCGTAGAAGTTTTTGTGCAATGGTATGAATTGAGGTGCTTCCATTGTGGGGTTATAAACATTTAGCGCAGGATGGTGCAGAAGCACTAAGTGCAGGAGCATCATGATGCAGAAGCATCGTCGTGCAGAAGCATCATCTATAGGTAAACTGAACAAACACATCAAACATACCAATATATATACAAAATGCTTTATTCATCACATAATTCCTAGAATGTTGTTATCTTACTTATACTACTATATTTAACACATATTCTACTTGATTTCAAGTAATTAGTTATGATTAGATGTATGAATAACTCTATATAAAATGGAGTTATCACACCCCCAAACTTAAACCATTGCTTGTCCTCAAGTAATGACAAAAAGAAAACACAAGTAGGATTCCCAAATATCCAAAGTTTATTAATGACAAAGAATGATTTTGCATTTGATGAACTTCATTTTTCAGAACATTTTGTCTTTGTGTCTTTGAATTCCCAAACATCCAATGTTTATTAAAACTCATTTATGTGAGTGTGTGCCCCACTGAGATCCAATCAGTTCCAAAGCTATAAGTAAAAAGTTTCTCTTTCACTTTTGGAAAATTTTAGATCACGTTTGGCCAAAACAAAGGTGTTTCAAAATATTGACTAGACTAACAACATCTTCAAGACTTGGGGGGCTTTAAGTACAACTAAGGACTTTGATTGAGTTTTTCAAAACTGTTGAGTCAATGCACTATTCTTATTTTTTGTGGTTCTTTTCTTTGGTGCAGATGCACCTTGGTGCAGTTGCACTGAATATTTTTTTTTTTGTGAAGTGCAGAAGCACTGAACTTTTTGTAATGGTGCGGATGCATTTGAGTGCAACTGCACTTGTTATTACATTTCAAGACTTGTAGCATATATTGCCCTCCTCACTGACCTCCTTATGCATACTTTTTTCTTTGGTTTGGTTTGATTTTCTTTTCTTCTTTTTCTTTCTTTTCTTTTGCATTTTTGATGCTTTTCTTTTCTTTCAAACCAAATGCACTATTTGGAACAGGTTCAGTTTAATGATTTGGGTAAATATAGCTAGTTTATAACCCTTTGAGCTCTTTTGTAGTGATTTTGGTAACCTATTTGCATTGACTACTCTAAGCTTCTCATACTCAGCCTTAGTATTCATTTAAATTCCCCCAAACTTAATTCTTTATGCTCTTCTATATTTTTAGTAAAAATTTGTTTTTGACCTTCGCTTTCTGAAAATTCTTCTTGCATCAGATAGTTTTTCAAATAGCAAGGTTCTTTAAAACTCAGTTTTAATGTGTCAAAGTAATAATAAAATTGGTCATTTGAGGAAAACAATGCTTATTTTCTTTTTCTTCCTTTCATCATTAAAAATCTGTTCAAAGAGGTGCATTTGTCTATGTTTGTGAATAAGATTTTTAAGCTGATCATGCTTCAAATCTATCAAATCCTAACACATATTTAAATATGTAGACCCACATAAAAACAAACATATATCAAAGCAAACACACATAAACATAAACAAATATCAAAGCAAACACACATACTATAGTTAAACACACACATGCATAAAGTGCTCCCCCCAACTTAAAGTTGAGCAGTGTCCTCACTGCTCTAAGTTGAGTTCAAAAAGGAATTTTGTTCAAAATGGGGAGAGAGGTTAGTACATGTGGGACAAACCAAACATATTAAACAAAGTACTTAAGCAAAACAACTGAACAACATTAAAGTTTACTTTTTTGGCTCCACTCTTGAGCCTTGAGCTTGATCTCACAGGAATGTGTTTGACCTTCTGCTTCTTCTTCTTGGGCTCCTCAGCTTTTGGTGCATCTGCACTAGATGCAGTTGCACCAGCCACCTCTGTTGTTGGTCTTGGTTCATCAGGTTTTTTTTAGGTGTATCAGGTGCTCCTGCACTAGCTTGCACTGCAACGGTTGTTTCTTCAGCATCTGATTCACCTTTCTTTGGGTTGTTTGATGCAGGAGCACTGAGTATGTATGCAGTGCAGCTGCACTAAAACCTGTGTTCCTACAAAACACTTGAAAACATCAATTTGAACAAAATAACTAATAACTTACTACAAAATCATGGGTTGCCTCCCATAAGCGCTTGATTTAAGAGTCTTTCAGCCTGACTATCTCTTTGATTAAGAGATTTTGGAAATGAGTGGTGCATTTGTCCCTCACCACATGTGTGCTCCATTATACTGCTTCACCCTTTTTCCATTGATTTGGAATGTGGAAATGGTGGCTTCATCAAACAATTCCACTGCCCCATTAGGATACACTTTCACCAAATTTTGTGGAGTTGGATTTTTGTGAGATGGGCATTGGGTTGGGAGAGTTGGTTGTTTGTTGAGTGCTTCTTTAGGGTCTGGTTCAGGCTCAATCTCTTGAACACTTCCTTCTTCTTCTGATTCATTTCTTCTTCCCACACTCTCCTTTTCCACCATGTCTTCACCTAGTAGTGCAGGAGCATCAGATGCAGGAGCATCAGATGCAGAAGCATCAGATGCAAGAGCATTGATCAGATGATCCTTTTGTGCTGGTTCTTCTCTTGGCAGAATGTCTTTTTCCAAGATTTCTTCTTCAGGTGGTGCAGCTGCATCTAGTGCAAGTGCACTGGTGAGATGATCATACTGCTTATGGAATTGCTTCTGCACTAAATGGTCAAGAGAAATGATTGCTGAACATTCTTCACTCTCCTCTGCAGGATATTTCAGAGCATTCATCACATTGAATTTCACCTCTTGATCATTCACTCTCATGGTTAGTTCTCCTTTTTGTACATCAATGAGTGCTTTTCCAGTTGCCAAGAATGGTCTTCCAAGGATGATTGGGGCTTCTTTATCTGTATCAAAATCAAGAATAACAAAATCTGCAGGAAACACAAATTTGTCAACCTTAACCAAAATATCTTCAATAATTCCCTCTAGGTAGGCTATTGATCTATCAGCAAGTTGAAGTGTTATAGTTGTAGGTCTAGCATTTCCAATCTCAAGTTGTTTAAATATTGATTTAGGCATCAAGTTGATACTTGCACCTAAATCACACAATGCATGACCTGTATAAAATTTTCCAATTGAGAATGGAATTGTAAAACTGCCAGGATCCTTCAATTTCCTTGGAATTTTGTTTTGCAAAATTAAACTACATTCTTTAGACATAGCAATTGTTTCAAAATCCCCTAATCTTTTTCTTTTTGAAAGCACATCTTTCATGAATTTAGCATAATTAGGCATTTGTTGAAGTGCTTCAACTAAGGGAACATTGATGTGTAAGTGTTTTAAAATTTCAAGAAATTTACTGAATTGCTTCTCCTCATGTGCCTTTTTTAATCTTTGAGGATAAGGAGGATGAGGGTATTCAGGGACTAACCTTGGAGTTGGAACTTCATAAGGTGCAGATGCATCAGGTGCTTCTACATCTTGAGCATTTTTTTTTTATTTTTTTCTCCCTTACCTGTATCTTCAATCTCTTGTGGTTCTGAAAGATCTTCTCCATTCCTAAGAGAAATGGCCTTCACCTGTTCCTTTCCTGGCCTGTGGGATGTGGTAGCTACTGTGTTTGAGGGTAGTGTACCTGTTAGTTTTTGATACAGAGCTGTTGCTAATTGTCCCACTTGATTCTCCAAATTTTTTATGGAGGCATTAAGAGTTGGAATTTGAACTTTTGTATCACTCATAAATGCTTCTGTCCTATCCATAAATGCATTTGGTTTATCCATAAATGATCTCAATAAGGCTTCCATGGAGTTGTCCATTTCTGGTGCAGATGGTCTTTGGATGTGTTGAGAAAGGAATCCTGGTGGAGTAGATGGTGTCGCTGCATTAGGTGCAGTAGCGTTATTACTCCCCCACCAGAAATCTGAGTGACTGTTCCAATCTGGATTATAGGTATTTGGGTAAGGGTTGTTATTTTGGTTGTACCCTGCATAGTTAACAGAAATAAGGTTGCTGGGACATTCTTCATACAAGTGACCTCATTCACAATACACACAACTTGTATCACCTGGGGGGTTTGTTCTATGGTTGCTGCAGTGTTTTCTGTTGGTGCAGCTGCACTAGGTGCAGATGCACTGGTTGAAGTGAAGTTTTTAAACAAATTTGTCAGTGAGGCTAACTGAGCAGATAGGGTTGATACATCACTAATTTCATGTACCCCTGATGGTTTCTTTTGGGAACTCACCCTCTCAGTAGGCCAACTAGAGCTATTTGTTGCAATTCTATCAATCAATTCAAATGCTTCATTATAAGACAAGTTTAATAACACACCCCCAGATGATACATCAAGCATTATTCTGGTTTGGGGTTCTAAACCATTATAAAAAGTTTCCATTTGAATAATGACAGGCAGACCATGATGTGGACATTTTCTTAAAAGCTCTTTCCATCTTTCCCATGCTTCAAACAATGATTCAAAGTCTTTTTGTCTAAAAGATGTAATATCATTTCTCATTCTGGCATTTTTGATGGGTGGAAAATATTTTGCTAAAAACTTTTCAGCCATTTCATTCCATGAATGAATAGAATTAGGCTCTAATGAATTCAACCAAGATTTAGCCTTATCTTTCAAAGAATATGGAAATAGCTTAAGTTTAAATGCATCTTCACTAACACCAGGAATGATAAAGTTACTACATATTTCTAAAAACTGTTTTAAATGCTCATGGGGATCCTCATGGAGAGATCCACCAAATTGACCAATTGTTTGTAGCATTTGGAACATCATGGATTTAAATTCAAAATGCACAGCATCAATATGAGGTCTTGCTATACTTGTTTGCATATTTTGATGATTAAACATAGCATAATCCCTCATGGGTCTATTTCTATCATTTAACATACCTATTGCTCCCATGTTGATGAATTGTTGTGGTGAAGTCATGCTAGAACCTCTGTCTTTGGGTCTTTGTTGTCTTTGCAAGCTCCTAAATCTCCTCTCTATCTCAGGATCTAATGCAAATTCTGGTGTTCTGACCCTGCGCAAATATTCAGTGCAACTGCACCTAGTGCTTCTGCACCTAATGCTTCTGCACAGAAAACAAAATACCAGAGTAATAAAACACTAACTTATAAATCTAAACAACAAAAATTAATGGCAATCCCCGGCAACGGCGCCAAAAACTTGGTGTGTGAAAAGATGTGCAAGTATACACAGTCACAAACAAGTAATATAATGATAAGAAAGGTCGAACCCACAAGGATTGGATTAACTTTGTGTGTGTTTAGAAAACATATAAATTAGTACTACTATTCTACTCACAAATTTTGGGGTTTTTAGTTTAAGTAAAAACAGATTGCAAGTATGTAAATTAAGGTGAAGGAAATCAGTTGAGAAAGATAGTTGAGATGTCTTTACTATATAATGCTTCTTTTGAGAGTTTCTATGTTTTTAGAGATGCAGAAGCACTATGATGCAGTAGCATCAAGTGCAGTAGCATCAAGTGCAGTAGCATTGAGTGCAGTTGCATAAGTGTGTGCTTTTCAGCTACTTTCTTCAGAGTTTCATTACAAGCTTCCCATGTCTGGGCTTGCTAAATAAGTTCACTCCTGCCTTTGAAGTTCCCACTGTTTCACCCTAAGGACTATGTTATCCTATGTCTAGGACTTAACATGGTTTTAACACAGTTTCTTTATAAAACAAGTTTAACAAAGCCTTTATTAAAACACTCACCATTATTAGTCTTGATTTCTAATTATAAACCATGTCTGTGAATATAACTCTACTTATTGTAAGAGATCAACCTTAAAATAAGATGGATGTATTATAACACAAGACCCAAAATGATACGACACTTAAAAGCATAATAACTTACTCAAAAGATCATTATAAGTTTAGAACATCTCAACTAAAGGAATTTAGCTCATGTTACTCATTATATAATAGAGAGAATCTGTAAGGAACATGATAATATGAATCATATAAAAGATATCAATAGGGTAGAAGTTACACAAATTGATGTTCCTTTGCATGAATTCTGACAGGTGCAGAAGCACTGATTCATTCGCCTATCTATGAAGAAGTGGAGGAAGAGGGTGTCAATTCCTCCCTCACCTTCTTACAACTAACTAGTAAATAAAATGCAAGAATTGAAACTACTAAAATATAAGTAAAGTGTTTGATCTACATATTATCAAGTGAGATATGCGATGATATTCAAGTGAGAAGTGGAAGCCTTTATATAGCCTTGGAGGTTTCCTTCAAGTGAGGGTTTGCTTGGAGATCAAGCTGACCAAAGGTGGCTTAACCATAGTTACTTTTCAGAGCTTTGATTGAGAAGATTGAGTCTAAAGGGGAGGTCCAATTGTGGAGAGCCATGTGTCTTTAGATGAGTAGCCTTTCATGATGATGTTTATGGTGGGCACCTCCTTATGCATGTGGGCATGTGCCTCCATGTGATTTGTGACAAAACATGATGTCATAGAAGTTTTTGTGCTGTGGTATGAATTGAGGTGCTTCCATTGTGGGGTTATAAACATTTAGCGCAGGATGGTGCAGAAGCACTAAGTGCAGGAGCATCATGATGCAGAAGCATCGTGGTGCAGAAACATCATCTGTAGGTAAACTAAACAAACACATCAAACATACCAATATATATACAAAATGTCTTATTCATCACATAATTTCTAGAATGTTGTTATCTTACTTATACTACTATATGTCATACCCCAATTTTGTCCGACTAATCGAAAAATCCCAAAATTTTTATCGCTTCGCATATTGTTCTAAATGCGGGTGTATTTGGCACTCTCGTGCAACGGTTTTGTTTGGCGTTCGTTGTTTTCAAAAAAAGAGTCCAAAAAATAATAAAAAATAATAAACGCAAGCGCGTGTCGGTTTCGAGTCGTGTGAGCAAATGCGTCGGTGCGCTTTTAGTCTTACCGTTTTACGCGCGTGCGTATTCTGATCGCGTACGCATTCCTAGTCTTAAGGTGAACGCGCGTTTCATTTCGAGTCATCGTGTCGGTACGCGTTGTTTTTACCGCTTTTATTATCATAAAAAAAAAAAATAATAATAATAAATAATAGTAATAAAATGAAATCAGTTTTTTTTATTATTATTAGCTGTCCTTGTGTCACACATATAAACAAAAAATTAAAAAAAAACACAGAATAGTACAAAAAAAAGAGGTCAACTCTTTTTACAAAAAATTAATTAAAAAGAACAGTACAAAAGATGCAAAGCAGGGCGCAGCCTGCTGGTGGTAACAGAAAATTACATTTTGAGAATGGGGCTCAAGCTCCCTTCTCCTTGTTCCTTGGCTTTTCACTCTTTGGGCAAAAGCAGGTTGCTGCCCCTGTTGCTCCCTTGCTGCCTCTGCTCCACTGTTTCAGCTGATTGTCTCCAACAGCTATAACCCTCTGCTCCACTCCCCTGATTTTTCCTGAAAAGCACAACAGCCATTTTTGTCTCAATATGTTGGATGCCTCTATAAAAGCAAAAAAAAAGAGAATCAAAGGGGGGGGGACAGACACGAAAAATACACTGAATACACAGAGCAAATTTACACACAGAGACAATAGCAAACACAGCGATACACACAGTAACAAAAATAGGCAATCAGTCACTGAGATGTAGAAAAATTCACACACAAACACAGCACACTCGGATACACAGAAAGTGAGACACAAACAGAGGTAAAGATACAGAGCAAAATAGGGTTTTACACTGAGCGCCTAACCACATAGCATCAAAAATTTTTTAAAAAAACAAACACAGCAGCAGCAACAAGGGTACGCAGCAGGCAACAGAAGCAGTCAGAACAACATAGCAGCAGTCTCAAAAAAGGTCCTGAGTTTTTTTTTTTGTTTTAAGCATATATCAGTATTTAGATTGGGTGAGTTTTTTTAAAAATAAGATAGTCCAATGTCCCTGTTAGTTGGAAAATAGATTTGAAACAGAACATAAAAATTTAGGGTTCATGGTTTATTGGCTCTAAAAAAACGGAATCAGTAGAGGAAATAAAAAAGGAGAAGAAAAAAAAGGGGGCTCAGAACTTACCTTTACCTCCGGCCACCGCCCACGGTGGCCACCGCCGTAGCCCAACCGTACCCCCACCATCAACAGAACCGCCCCACCGCCGTCTCAACCCACGTCACCAGCCTTCGTGACCACCCTCAGTTCTCCTCTCAGCCATCGTAGCCAACGTCGTCAAACCTCCAAACTTCGCACCACCGAGCCCCACCGCCGTCGCCGCCGTAAGCCGCAACATCCCATGGCTGTCGTTCGTGAGTTTTTCCCCCCCTCCGGGTTACGATTCGTTGTCACCGGTGAAGGAGGAGAGGAGGTTAGGTTCGGATTTGTGAGGGGAAAAGGGCGAACTTAGGCTAGAGAGGGAGGAGCGACGGATCTGTGAGGGAGAAGGAATTTGAAGGTTAGCGAGCGAGTGAGATACGGCGCATAGGGAGGGAGAGAAGAAAAATCTGGGTTTGAGAGAGAGTGGGACGGATCCGTAGCAAGGAGAGAGAGAGAAGAGAAAATTTTTAGGTTTTGGTCAATTTTGGGAAGGAGGCGCCGTGGAGAAGAGAAGAGGATTTTAGGGTTTCTAAAATAGGGTTTTCCTTTTATAGTATAAGCACAGGGGTAATTTCGTACTTTCACATTTTTATTTTTTCAGATTGTTATCTGCACCCCCACGGTTTATTTCGTACGCCTCCCCCCTAAGCCCATCAGAAAATAAAAAAAAAGCGCAGCCCAGCTTACAAAAACAAGCTGGGCTCACTATCTGCACCCCCTTTTAATAATACAGCCCTCCTTTTATTTGCACCCCCCATTTTACTATTTCACCCCCTATCTTTCTTTTTAAATTTTATTTCTTTCCCCTAGATAAACGTTTTTTTACAAACCCCTTTTTTTCCCAAATAATAAATTTTCTTTTCCCTAAACGAACTTATTTTTTCTCAAACCTTTTTTTAAATGATGGATAAATGTTTCCCCGAACGAAAATCAATCCAACTGCAAATTCCTTTCATCACGACGTTGATAAGTCTATTTTTAGAGTCTTTTTAATAGTTATTTTATTAAGTCTTTTTAGTATTTTAATTATATTTTTGTTCTATTTTACTGCAAATGTTTACTTTTTATCTTCAGGTCTTATTTTGAAGCAATTTGGGCTGCTTAAAGTCTCAGCAGGTCAGAATTCGACTGGATCTCTCAGAATTCGACCAAGATCTCTCAGAATTCGACCAAGATCTCTCAGAATTCGACCAAGATCTCTCAGAATTCGACAGCATCTGTCTCAGCAGGCCAGATTTCGACTGGATCTCCCAGAATTCGACTGCATCTTCCAGATTTCGACTTCGACTGCTTCTGCTTCCCAGATTTCGACTGTGCCTACTTCTGCTGGCAAGATTTCGACTGTGCCTACTTCTGCTGGCAAGATTTCGACTGTGCCTACTTCTGCTGGCAAGATTTCGACTGTGCCTCAACTCTGCTATCCAGAATTCGACTGAACAGTCAGAATTCGAATTGCCCACTTGCTGATGGATATTTTGCCCACTTGTTGCCCACTTGTTGATGGATATTTTTGATGGCTACCTTGGCCAACTTGATTTGCCACTTTTTCCTCTTTAGGACCATTTTGCCCCTCATATTTTCCTATAAATAGAGGCTTGATCCTCACTTGTACCTAAGCTTGAATTTTGTTAGAAAATCAATGACAAAGGCTCTCTAATTATTCATGACTTCAATTTACTCTTCATGCTTTTTATGATTCCTGTTTGTTTACTTTCTTGCCTTTTAAATTCTTGCTATTTATTTTCCAAGTCATTTACTTTCATGGCCCTTTAAATTCTCGCTCTTTACTTTCTCGCTCTTTACTTTTCCGCTCTTTTATTTTCCCTGCTATTTACTTTTTCGCCCTTTTACTTTCCAAGTCATTTACTTTTATTGCTATTTAAATTCTCGCTCTTTACTTTCTCGCTCTTTACTTTTCCGCTCTTTTATTTTCCTTGTTATTTACTTTTTTGCCCTTTAAATTTCCAAATCAAGTAAACTACTGGCAAGTCAAGTAAATTACTGGCAAGTCAAGTAAATTACTGGCAATTTACTTTTCAAGCAATTTACTTTCCTGTCATTTACAATTCCGCTATTTATGATTTCTGCACTTTACCGCTTTCTTTTATTTCTCGCGATTTAACTTTATGTTTTCTTCTTTTATTTTCTTTTCTCCTCTTTTTGTCTACAATGATCATGAGTGAGTAGACTTTACTAAAACATTCCTTCTTTCTAAAAACACTTTCTTTTCTGTTAATCAAACTTTGAAAAATTAAATTGGTATTCACTTAGGCTCTCCCTGTGGACCGATACTCTTTTATTACGCGATACGACCCGTGCACTTGCGGGGCTATCAAGTTTTTGGCGCCGTTGCCGGGGAGGCAGTGATATTGATTAAAATTTTTGAAACCGGTTAGACTGAAATTTTATTTTCTTTATTTTTACTTTTTCTTCTCTTGTCCCTCGAATGCGAAGAACCAGAAGTTTCGGTGAAACTGTTCAACAAATTCCCGAAATTGAAAGGTTCTTACATAGAAGGAGGAGAGAAATTCCTGATGGCGACTAATGAAAATCGTGCTCTCAAAGAATACGCAACACCTTCAGCAGAGCCATCGGCTGCCATTGTACATCCAAATGTGGAAGCAAATAATTTTGAACTCAAATCATCTCTGCTTTCAATGGTTCAACAAAACCAATTTTCTGGTTCTCCCACGGAGGACCCAAATCTTCATATTTCAATTTTTCTTGAATACTGTGGAACTCTCAAATTAAACAGGGTACCTCCGGATGCCATAAGACTAAAACTCTTCCCTTTTTCATTAAGGGATAGAGCTAGAGCATGGCTACATTCTTTGCCTTCGGAATCCATTACCAGCTGGGACCAGCTAAAACAAGCTTTTCTTGCTAAATTCTTTCCCCCGAGTAAGACAGCTCAAATGAGAAATCAAATTACTCGATTTTCTCAAAACGACAGGGAATCTCTTTATGATGCTTGGGAACGTTTCAAAGAAATGTTAAGGCTATGCCCCCATCATGGACTAGAGAAATGGCTTGTTGTTCACACTTTTTATAATGGATTACAATATGCAACAAGAATGACTATTGATGCAGCTGCAGGTGGAGCTTTAATGAACAAAAATTTTACCGAAGCTTATGCTCTCGTTGAAGATATGGCTCAAAACCATTGTCAGTGGACAAGTGAGCGAGCCATAACGAATAAACCAGCCGCATCAAAAGAGCCAGGTAAGTATGAAATATCTGTTGTTGATCATCTTACCTCAAAAGTGGACGCACTTTTTAAAAAATTTGAAAAATTAAATGTAAGTGCAGTCTCACAAACTTCTTCTCCTATTACTCCACCATGTGAATTATGTGGGGTTGTTGGCCATATTGGAGCTGAATGCCAGCTTGAGGCATCTAGTGCTGGAAACGAGCATATTAATTATGCTCAAAAGGAAGATCCGTTTTCAAATACTTATAATCCTGGGTGGAGGAATCATCCAAATTTTTCTTATAAAAATCCTCCACCCAATCCAGCACCTAGACCACCTCCTGTCTTTCAAAATCAAAGGGTTTTTAACAACCCACAAAACAACCCACAAAAGTCGAACTTGGAATTTTTGATGGAAAAATTTGTGTCATCTCAAACAAAACAAAATGAAGAATTCAAAAATCAAACTGGTTATTTGAATGACACACTTATCAAATTAGTATCAAAAATCGACTCTATTGCCACTCACAGTAAGATGCTTGAAAATCAAATAACTCAAGTGGCAACACAGGTGGCTTCATCCTCTAAATCTTCGGGGGTATTTCCTGAACAGCCTGAACAAAATCTAAATGGCCAAATATATGCTGTCACCCTTAGAAGCGAAAAACAATTAGAGGAACCAAGAGCAAACCAAGAAAAAATTGTGAGTGACAAACATAATTCACCTTGTGAGCAAGAAGAGAAAGAAAAAGAGAAGGAACCAGAAAAAGAAAAAGAGAAGGAACCAGAAAAAGAAAGAGAAGAACCATACATCCCCCCACCACCATACAAACCATCTCCTTTATCTTACTTTTCACCTTCCTTTGTGAAAAAAATAACATTTGATCTGGGGGGAATTGTAAAAAAGATCTTATTGCTTACACAACTTCCATTTTACAAGCCATGGGATCTAGGAATATGCTTTCATTCTTCATATGTCACTTGGTCTCTATGCTTCAAGCAATGGGACCCAGGAATAACTTTATAAAAGGAAAGGTCAAGCTAATGACCATAAACGAGCGCTGCGTGGGAGGCAACCCACGGCTTATTGTTTTTTTTTCGATTTGTTGAAAAATAAAATACCCCAAGGCCGAGTATCCTGAACCAGACAGCCAGGTGAGCTCTCCTAACCCCTTTTGTTTTATTTGAAAAATCATTGAGGACAATGCCTAGTCCAAGCATGGGGGGTATTTTATTACTTTTATTAAGAATGTCTTTATTGCTTTGCCAAGTTTTTATCTTTTTTTTTTACTTTGAGTTGTATCTGCTCCCTCTATCACGAAACTTTGTGAACCCTAAAGCATGTTTTAGATAAGCCTTTTCTGGATAAAAATAATTTTTCAATTTTTCATTAGCAATCATCTAGGTGGACTGGTTAGGAACAACAAAAATTGTATCATGGTTCGATTTCTACTTATAGGGCTTTTTCACACACACACTACTGAGACTGTTTTCAGTTATTAATACAATTAGAGGGACTGAAAAGAAACTAGTAATCTGGTTCTCTTGGTGACATTCACTGGATGCGCGGTTACTGGAGAAAAACGTCTGAGTTGGGGTATTCAAAAAAAAAAAAATTTACATATATGTATATATGCAAAACCAATTCAAAAATGCAAAAGTTAGTGCATTTTAAATATCAAAATAAATGGTTAGCATATAAAATCAAAAAGAAAAGAAAAATGCTTGAATACCCAACGTATAAGGACCCTCCTTTGAGACCCGGTCTTAGTGAATGAAGGACCCAAACTTAAGAATGCTGGGGAACCGGTTCTATGATGACATGGATATCCTCTCTAATGTATTGATACTTTAAATTTGTCTCCCAATTCCACAAAAAGCCCAAAAATAGTAGCTCTCAAACCAAAGTGTTAGAATTGCCCCACAGTTCACTTAAGGTCGAAATATGAAAATAATTTTCCTTCAGAATAGGCCTAAAGATTTACACTGTTTTTGCTTGAGGACAAGCAAAGGTTCAAGCATAGGGGAGTTTGATAAGTCTATTTTTAGAGTCTTTTTAATAGTTATTTTATTAAGTCTTTTTAGTATTTTAATTATATTTTTGTTCTATTTTACTGCAAATGTTTACTTTTTATCTTCAGGTTTTATTTTGAAGCAATTTGGGCTGCTTAAAGTCTCAGCAGGTCAGAATTCGACTGGATCTCCCAGAATTCGACTGCATCTTCCAGATTTCGACTGGATCTCCCAGAATTCGACTGGATCTCCCAGAATTCGACTAGATCTCTCAGAATTCGACAGCATCTGTCTCAGCAGGCTAGAATTCGACAGCATCTGTCAGAATTCGACTGCATCTGTCTTCCAGAATTCGACAGCATCTGTCTCAGCAGGCCAGAATTCGACAGCATTTGTCTCAGCAGGCCAGAATTCGACTGCTTCTATCTCAGCAGGCCAGAATTCGACTGGATCTCCCAGAAATCTGCTGCATCAGTCGAAATTACCTTGCCCACTTGTTGATGGATATTTTTGCCCACTTTTTGATGAGCATGTGCTTTGACCACTTGCTCATGTGCATTGTCCACTTGAGGATGGCTCTTTGATGACTACCTTGGCCAACTTGATTTGCCACTTTTTCCTCTTTTGGACCATTTTGCCCCTCATATTTTCCTATAAATAGAGGCTTGATCCTCACTTGTACCTAAGCTTGAATTTTGTTAGAAAATCAATGACAAAGGCTCTCTAATTATTCATGACTTCAATTTACTCTTCGTGCTTTTTATGATTCTTGTTTATTTACTTTCTTGCCCTTTAAATTCTTGCTATTTATTTTCCAAGTCATTTACTTTCATTGCTATTTAAATTCTCGCTCTTTACTTTCTCGCTCTTTACTTTTCGCTCTTTACTTTTCCGCTCTTTTATTTTCCCTGCTATTTACTTTTTCGCCCTTTTACTTTCCAAGTCATTTACTTTCATTGCTATTTAATTTCTCGCTCTTTACTTTTCGCTCTTTACTTTTTCGCTCCTTTATTTTCCTTGTTATTTACTTTTTTGCCCTTTAAATTTCCAAGTCAAGTAAACTACTGGCAAGTCAAGTAAATTACTGGCAAGTCAAGTAAATTACTGGCAATTTACTTTTCAAGCAATTTACTTTCTTGTCATTTACAATTCCGCTATTTATGATTTTGCACTTTACCGCTTTCTTTTATTCCTCGCGATTTAACTTTATGTTTTCTTCTTTTATTTTCTTTTCTCCTCTTTTTGTCTACAATGATCATGAGTGAGTAGACTTTACTAAAACATTCCTTCTTTCTAAAAACACTTTCTTTTCTGTTAATCAAACTTTGAAAAATTAAATTGGTATTCACTTAGGCTCTCCCTGTGGACCGATACTCTTTTATTACGCGATACGACCCGTGCACTTGCGGGGCTATCAGACGTTCTCTCCAATTAAAACCCACGAAGACACTTTTCAAAAACAAATCTTTTCAAACGTCGAAATCAAAACTAATCATCACTAATGATCACTCGCGCCGTTGCCGTTTGATTGTGGGTGATGATTTCATTCCCGTGGGAGTTAGTAGTGTGGCCACTCTAAACCGTTGTTGTTTGGTCCTCACAAACGCTCTCCCTCAATTGCGAAAACATTTTCAATGCTCAAAATAAAAACCGATTATCATTAATCATCACTCGCGCCGTTGCCGTTTGGTCGTTAATGATAATTCATTTTCACAAGAGTTAGTAGTGCGACCACTCTAAATCGTTGTTGTTTGGTCACTGCGAACGCTCAACCCCTTTGCGAAAAAACTCCAAAAAGAATAAAAAACAAAAACCGTTTTCCAAACAACCAAGAACTACGTAGCTTTGAATTCTCCATCGCACCGGGAGATACGTAGGAGCGGGCCATGTCCCGTCAAGCACTTCTTTCTAAAAACCCTTTTTCCTCCTTTCTCGCCAAAAATAAAATTTTCATTAAGTCTTTTCATTCTCTCTTCGAAAAAGGGCAAATTTAAGTATTTTCTAAATCAGCACTTAAAACCACACGTTTAATTAAAGGTTCCCTTTCGATAGAAAGGAGATGTGGGGTGCTAATACCTTCCCCATGCCTAACCGACCCCCGAACCCAAATCTTCCGGTTTTCCAAAAGGCCATCCGCTTTCCAAAAAGGTTTTTCTTCAATATTTTCCTTATAAAAAAATATTGGTGGCGACTTCATTGATTTTTAAAAAAAAAGTTGTAAACGAAGAAAGATTCCCTCAGGGACTTTTTCGGGCGCATCAGCTGGCGACTTCACTGGGGACTTTTCTTTTTATGTGGGTCAAGCCTAACTAATTAAATGTGTGGTTTAGCGTGCTATCGATGTGATTTGGATACTTTGTTTGCTTCTATCCCTTTTCGGTTTGCTCTTCTTGTCATGCTGCGCATGTGCATTTATTTCCTCTCCTTTCATGTTTATTTTTCATCGTCTTTGCTTATGTGCTTAGTACCCTCATGCATTTCCTCAATCCCAATCATGTTCCCTTCTTCTTTGCTCCCTTTCTTCAAGGTAAGCTCATGCATTTCTCCCCAATCCTCTCATGATCCCCTCTTCTTGGCTCCCTTTCCTGAGGTAAGCAATGCACTTGATTGTCGTTGAAACCCTAGGCTAACTTATTTGATATTAAACCCTAGAGTAGACAACATGTTATTGCTTGCTTTTGTCTGGACTGTTCTGGGTTTTCATTTGCAGGTGGGGTGATATGTGTTGGGTAGTTTTAGGTGGTATGTCCTTGCTACACACACTCACACCTCATACTCATTGTGCTTTGAGAGGGGCCTAAAACCCAAGGTCTGACAAAACTTAAGAGAGTGGAAATGATTAGTGACTGGCAATTGGACCGTTGTCCTTCTGACTCTCACGAAAGTTTCAGCCAGAGTATGCTCTTTTATGGTACCTCATACCAGATGGCATTCCATCGTTGTGGGTGTTATCATGAGAGAGATTTAGCTCTGGTAGCCATTGTGAGGAAGTGTTTAGAACTACATGGGAGGATTCCTTTTGAGTTGCCTTAGAGCCTAGGTTCCCCCACCTTTTGTAGGACACAAGGGCATACAAATTGTATGTTGCATTGTAGTTTATGCATATCTTTCCTAAAAGAAAAAAGAAGAAGATTTTCAAAAGAGAAAAAAGAAGAAAGAGTTGCCATTGTAGCCTTTCTTTTGACGGTCCGTACGAAGCGACATATGGCCCACTTTATTTTCAAAAAAGGGAGAAAGAGTTACCGCTGTAGCATTTCTCTTACCGGTCCATATGAAATAACGTACGGCCCGCATTTTCCAAAAAATATTTTCTTCAAATAAACCACTGCGTGAGGCGGCACGTAGTGTGTCTCCTAAATTTTTGAACTTCCGTCCATATGCATCGCCTTTATTTTTTCCACGCGCATCATTCACATCATAATCGCATCATGCCGCATCCATTAAAACCAAATGTTGTAAATATTTGCATTCATATTGCATCTCATTTGCATTTGCTTGCCGGGGATCACCGAATAATGTACCGTCTTGTCATAGGTGCATCATAATGGAATCGAATAGCAAGGCTTCACTTACTTCTCGCTTCCCAGTTATGAAGAAGGTTGATTTGCTATTTCGATTCCTCGTTTACTTCGCTTCGTAAATCAAAAAGAAAAGGTTTATGCGCTTACGACAAGATAAGGCATCCCGCGATTCCCAGCAGCAAAACAAATATAAAATCATACATTATCATTTCAAGCGCATACATTTGCATCTCATTCATACTCATTCATTTGAATACTTACATCATGCATTATAAAAAAAAATGAGCATAATTCTAGAAAAATTTTGATGAGAGGTGAAACGTTCTTGCGAGGTTAATTATTCTTCTTTGGGAAAGCTTAGCAGCAAACTCAAAGTGTTTCAATGCACTCAGTTTTTCAAATTAGCAGCTTGTTCGTACTTTTTCAACAAAGCATTGCATCTCATCCACCCCATGATGAATGACCGAAATGGTCCACAAAAATTTTTCTTTCACGTTTTAACTAATGTTAACTCTCGGCGAAGCATTCGTGTAGTAACTTGTGTGTGACATGTGTCTTTATTTTTGTTTGAGTCAGTTAGCGTCCCTACCTTATCATCATCCTCCGTCAAAGTCTGATCCCACCCCGACCACCCATAAAGTACATATCCCCCACATCAGTACCTAGTTGATTATTTGGGGTTGTTCTCACTAATGAAACATCACTTTAGACCCTCATTACTAGGGGCAAATTTGTGGTCAATATTGTTTTCCCTTGGTGCAAGTCCTTTACAAAAAAAAAAATCAAAAAAGGCCCGTTAGGTTGAAAACTCGTAAGAGCGGCCTAAGCAAAAATTAGGGCACAAAAAAAAAGAGAAATAAAGGAAAAGAGCAAGTATATAAAATAAGTAAATTATTGTCCTTAAGTTATTTTTTGAGAAAACGAGCAATCATGATTTGAAATGAAGTTGAACCATCTTTCCATATCCTCAAAAAAATCCTTTACCACCCACCTTAATCCAAAAAAAAAACATTTCAATCACCCTAGACAAGGATTAATTCCACGTTGAAAATGGTGTATCACTTTTATCAGCTCACTCAGTTCAAAAAAAAGAGAAAATAAGAATCACAAAAAGTGAAGTCAAAAAAAAAGAGAATTGAAAAATTCAAACAAAAGGAAAAAATAAAAAAGGGAAGCAAGGTAGTACAAATTGTGAGCTGATACTTTATACCATTAAACGCTTAAGAGATCCTTGTCTAAAATCAATCTTCAAACACTTCCTTCGGCCTGTCCCCCCACAAACCCTTTGCCAAGTCATAATCCTAAACAGGTCCATTTTACCATGAGACACATAAGAGGTTCTCATCTCAATAAGACCTCAAACACCTGATTAAGCTTAATAACTCATACTTTCATTAACTACTAGCCAAATCGTACCACTAAAAAAAAACATCTGTTCCATCAATCATCAAATACTTCTTTGAGCCCAATTATCCCTCCCTTCATAAATCATTAATCATTAGCCACATCACAACTCCAAAAATCCATTCTGATCAATGACTGATTGCTCCTGTTTTCTCAAAGTTTTAATCTTAGGACGAATAAGTTTATTTATTTACAATATGTTTGCTAAAAAAAAAAACAAAAAAAATCTCAAGAAAAAAGGAAACTCAAAAGAAAAGAAAAATCAAAAGGCTTGCACTCCAAGAATCATTCAAGTTACGTCAAGATAATGTTTAGTGATCACTAAGTGAAGTTTTCATCATAGCGAGCTCAAGACTATCATAGTCTGAGACTCATTTTGTAGACAACCAAAAGGTTCATGCCAGGATGTTCGCCTTGAATCTAAAGTGGGGTACTCCTTTCACTATTTGTTCCACATAAGCTCGGGGAAATATGTCCAACATCCATCCCGCACCACACCCAGTCTATGCAGCCATATTTGACCATCTCCAAAAACCCATAACCCTAACTCCGTCACCTTTTCCAATCCTCACTTAAAACAACCATCTGAAATCCCATTACCAAGTGGGGCAGCCCCGTCGCTCGTCACTCCACCTACAAATGGGAGGATTCACCTTACACCCATCTCATCCCCTTGCCATATTCACATGCCCAAAACCATACCGGGGCAATTTCTCAACTCATTATTCTGCTACTCTAGTCAGGGCAACCTTGTCCTTACCATAATTAGGGCAATACCAAACTCTGTGGGTTGAGGAAAGTCTTTTGCCTTCCACCTTTCACTCCAAAGCCAATTCATCATTTTCTACGCCCCCAGCCCGTCACCACTAGACAGGAGCAAGTTATTACTCACCGTCATCAAATCTAAATTGGGGGCAGTCCCACATTTCTTGGCTTGGAAAAACCTACCTTTCACGACCTTGACAAAGACCAATCAGTCATTCACCCCTTCATGCGCCACAAACATCCTCACCCTAGGCCTTTAAAACCCCAAGTTAACTGACTCATTCATCTATACTTGCACTAACGTACGTCTTTACTAAACAATGTTTCATAGAGAAAGAACACAAGTTGATCATGTGATGCTAAAAATCCACTTAGGTAACTTTGTGGACATAAACTTCGGTCATCATGGGGCATCATAATGGAAGAGAAAAAGAAGCGAGCTTGCAAATATGGTCAAGTACCTTTTCATATCAATACCTGTAGATAACAACCTTGAGATTACCAAATTTTGAATCAAGCCTAACTTTCCAAGGGATAATCGCCTCCGCTTCTTACATATAAAGTCTCATGCCTCATCATTACCAAAAGAAATGTTCTATACTTCATATCATACCATCGCACCATGTGCCATAACATTTGCATCCAATCATTTCGTTCGCATCATATTCACATTCGCATTTTATGCACTCATCGCATCTCATCCAAAAATGTTTATGTTTCCATATCAATCGTTTCATACCATCGCACCATGTGCCATAACATTTGCATCCGAGCATTTCATTCGCATCATATTCACATTCGCATACCAAAAAGAAAAACAAAAAGCAACAAAAGAAAAGTAAAAAGGAAAAGTGATTCTGCATCCCATCAGAAAGCAATCATGGCATTTGCATTGCATGCATTCGTTCATCTCACTTGCAGAGTACTTAGCATGCCAGCCAAGTCCAGACTACCAGCCAATGCAACATGATTTTCCTGATGAAGATATCATGGCATTGTTTCGACGAGGGGAAATCCCAAGAAAATGAAAGATGGCGGATGATCTTCGACGGTGCGTCCGACATATGGGGGCATGGGGCAGATGCTGTGTTGATATTTCCTGACAACCACTTCATTCCTGTCACTGCAAGACTGAGCTTCTACGTCACAAACAACATTGCCGAGTATGAAGCATGCATCCTGGGCATGCAGGCAGCCCTGAAGTGGAAAGTCAAAAGGCTTGATGCGTACGGTGATTCAGCCCTGGTGATTCATCAAGTAAGAGGCGATTGGGAGACCAGAGATCCCTAACTGATCCCTTATTGTGACTATGTGCAAGAATTGATGGAGTCTTTCGATGAAATCACTTTCAAACACATCCCTCGAAGTGAAAACCAGCTGGCCGATGCCTTGGCAACCTTGTCCTCCATGCTTAACATCAGCTGTGATAAGAGTTTAACTCACATCCGAATCCCACATCGGAACCTGCCTGCGCATCATTACTGCACATCCATAGACGAAGAGCCTGATGATAAGCCTTGGTATCATGACATCAAGCGGTACATCATTAATCAGGAATACCCACCTGGGGCATCAGAAAATGACAAGAGAACTATCAGAAGATTGTCACGGAATTTCTTCTTGAGTGGAGACGTCCTTTACAAGAGAAACCATGACTTGGTACTCCTCAGGTGTGTAACAAGAGAAGAATCAGTAAAGATTATGCGAGATGTTCATGAGGGCTCATTTGGGGTTCATTCCAGCGGGCACGCAATGGCTAGAAAAATCCTGAGAGCTGGTTACTACTGGTTGCAGATGGAATCAGGCTGCTACAGCTTTGTAAGAAAATGCACAAATGCCAGATCTATGCCGATCACATTCATGTACCGCCTGCTTCCTTGAATGTTCTGTCTGCCTCTTGGCCGTTCTCAATGTGGGGAATGGATGTTATCAGTCCTATTGAGCCTAAAGCGTCGAACGGGCATCGCTTCATTTTGGTCGCCATTGACTACTTCACCAAGCAGGTTGAAACTGCCTCGTACTCCAGTATAACTAGTGCTGTGGTTGCCAAGTTTGTAAAGAAAGATCTGATTTGCCGTTACGGTCTTCCAAACAAGATCGTCACGGATAACGGCAGCAACCTGAACAGCAAAATAATGAAGGACCCGTGCAAAGAATTCAAAATTCAGCATCATAATTCCTCTCCCTACCGCCCGAAGATGAATGGGGCAGTTGAAGCAGCCAACAGGAACATCAAAAGGATAGTGCAAAATATGGTGGTAACCTACAAGGATTGGCATGGGGGGATTCCCTTTGCTTTGCATGGCTACCGAATTTCAGTACGTACCTCAACAGGGGCAACCCCTTACTCACTGGTTTACGGGTCAGAGGCAGTCCTCCCCATTGAAGTTGAAATGCCATCCCTGCAGGTGTTAATGGAGACAAAACTTGACGAAGCAGAATGGGTTCGGTCCCGTCTTGACCAGTTGAACCTCATTGAGGAAAAAAGGATTGCCGCCTTGTGTCGTGGGCAGCTGTATCAACAAAGGATGAAGACAGCTTTCGACGAGAAGGTTCGTCCCCGAGAATTCAGCGAAGGAGACCTTGTGCTCAAGCAGATCTTGCCGCTCCAGACGGACCCCAGGGGCAAATGGGCTCCCAAATATGAAGGACCATATGTTGTCAAGAAAGCTTTCTCCAGAGGAGCACTGATACTTACCAACATGGACGGCGAAGATCTCAAGAACCCAGTCAATTCAAACTCTGTGAAGAAGTATTATGCTTGAAAGAAATAGACAAAAAAGGAGAAAGATAAGCCAAAATAGCAAAAGTGCCAAAAAAAAACAAACAAGCAGAAAAAAGAAAGCTGCTTAAAGAAAACAAACAGAATAAACAAAAAAAAAACAAAAGAGAAGAAAATCACAGAAGACGGAACATAAAAGAACACAACATCTTCATATCATTCATCATTCTCATATCATCCATACCATTCGTCACTCCATCGCATCAAACAGTAGTGCATTACACTTTCAAATTCGCATCTCAGAAAGAGCGAAAGAATAACAAAAGAAAAAGAAAAGAATGAAAATCAAACAGAAAGAGCATCCCACCCAAAATCAATCATTGCATTCATGTGCACCCAAATACCCAAGTGCATGCATTTCATGCACCATCCAAGAGAAAAGTTACTTCGGATCAGAGAGTCCGAAAAATCTCATTTTTAGAAAATCACCACAACACAGAGTTAGTAAACTCCATCAACACAGAGTTAGTAAACTCCATCAACACAGAGTTAGTGAACTCCTTCCACAGATCACAACATCGTGTACGAGCGCGCGATGGATCCATCAGACTTCGTTAAGTCCTTCGGATTAGTTATGTCAGCCTAAGGCATAGCGTAAATCCATTGATCAAATCAGTTCCGGACCTGATGTTGATCGGCCGCTCGAAAAGGCCACCCCCAGAGCTCGGACTCGACAAGAGTCCGTTAGAAGGTTTTAGGCAGCCTCCGAATTCCCAATTTACCGCTTTCTGCACGCCAAGTGCTCATTTACCGCTTTCTGCACGCCAAGTGCTCATTTACCGCTTTCTGCACGCCAAGTGCCCATTTTACTTTTCTGTTTGCACGCCAAGTGCCCATTTTACTTTTCTGTTTGCACGCCAAGTGCCCATTTTACCTTTCTGTCTGCACGTCAGTGTTCATTTACTGTTTTCGCATCAACACGAAAGTGTCTATCTTTCCAAAAAAGAAGAAAGAAAATTCGGATTTCTCCAAATGGACAAAATTGATATAATTTCTGAATTCTTTATTTCTATTTTACCTTCGAAATATGTCTCGCGCAATTCATATTTCTTGGTAAAATCGAAATAAAGAGGGGCAGCTGTCATACCCCAATTTTGTCCGACTAATCGAAAAATCCCAAAATTTTTATCGCTTCGCATATTGTTCTAAATGCGGGTGTATTTGGCACTCTCGTGCAACGGTTTTGTTTGGCGTTCGTTGTTTTCAAAAAAAGAGTCCAAAAAATAATAAAAAATAATAAACGCAAGCGCGTGTCGGTTTCGAGTCGTGTGAGCAAATGCGTCGGTGCGCTTTTAGTCTTACCGTTTTACGCGCGTGCGTATTCTGATCGCGTACGCATTCCTAGTCTTAAGGTGAACGCGCGTTTCATTTCGAGTCATCGTGTCGGTACGCGTTGTTTTTACCGCTTTTATTATCATAAAAAAAATAATAATAATAATAATAAATAATAGTAATAAAATGAAATCAGTTTTTTTATTATTATTAGCTGTCCTTGTGTCACACATATAAACAAAAAAATTAAAAAAAAAACACAGAATAGTACAAAAAAAAGAGGTCAACTCTTTTTACAAAAAATTAATTAAAAAGAACAGTACAAAAGATGCAAAGCAGGGCGCAGCCTGCTGGTGGTAACAGAAAATTACATTTTGAGAATGGGGCTCAAGCTCCCTTCTCCTTGTTCCTTGGCTTTTCACTCTTTGGGCAAAAGCAGGTTGCTGCCCCTGTTGCTCCCTTGCTGCCTCTGCTCCACTGTTTCAGCTGATTGTCTCCAACAGCTATAACCCTCTGCTCCACTCCCCTGATTTTTCCTGAAAAGCACAACAGCCATTTTTGTCTCAATATGTTGGATGCCTCTATAAAAGCAAAAAAAAAGAGAATCAAAGGGGGGGGACAGACACGAAAAATACACTGAATACACAGAGCAAATTTACACACAGAGACAATAGCAAACACAGCGATACACACAGTAACAAAAATAGGCAACCAGTCACTGAGATGTAGAAAAATTCACACACAAACACAGCACACTCGGATACACAGAAAGTGAGACACAAACAGAGGTAAAGATACAGAGCAAAATAGGGTTTTACACTGAGCGCCTAACCACATAGCATCAAAAATTTTTTAAAAAAACAAACACAGCAGCAGCAACAAGGGTACGCAGCAGGCAACAGAAGCAGTCAGAACAACATAGCAGCAGTCTCAAAAAAGGTCCTGAGTTTTTTTTTGTTTTAAGCATATATCAGTATTTAGATTGGGTGAGTTTTTTTAAAAATAAGATAGTCCAATGTCCCTGTTAGTTGGAAAATAGATTTGAAACAGAACATAAAAATTTAGGGTTCATGGTTTATTGGCTCTAAAAAAACGGAATCAGTAGAGGAAATAAAAAAGGAGAAGAAAAAAAAGGGGGCTCAGAACTTACCTTTACCTCCGGCCACCGCCCACGGTGGCCACCGCCGTAGCCCAACCGTACCCCCACCATCAACAGAACCGCCCCACCGCCGTCTCAACCCACGTCACCAGCCTTCGTGACCACCCTCAGTTCTCCTCTCAGCCATCGTAGCCAACGTCGTCAAACCTCAAAACTTCGCACCACCGAGCCCCACCGCCGTCGCCGCCGTAAACCGCAACATCCCATGGCTGTCGTTCGTGAGTTTTTCCCCCCCTCCGGGTTACGATTCGTTGTCACCGGTGAAGGAGGAGAGGAGGTTAGGTTTGGATTTGTGAGGGGAAAAGGGCGAACTTAGGCTAGAGAGGGAGGAGCGACGGATCTGTGAGGGAGAAGGAATTTGAAGGTTAGCGAGCGAGTGAGATACGGCGCATAGGGAGGGAGAGAAGAAAAATCTGGGTTTGAGAGAGAGTGGGACGGATCCGTAGCAAGGAGAGAGAGAGAAGAGAAAATTTTTAGGTTTTGGTCAATTTTGGGAAGGAGGCGCCGTGGAGAAGAGAAGAGGATTTTAGGGTTTCTAAAATAGGGTTTTCCTTTTATAGTATAAGCACAAGGGTAATTTCGTACTTTCACATTTTTATTTTTTCAGATTGTTATCTGCACCCCCACGGTTTATTTCGTACGCCTCCCCCCTAAGCCCATCAGAAAATAAAAAAAAAGCGCAGCCCAGCTTACAAAAACAAGCTGGGCTCACTATCTGCACCCCCTTTTAATAATACAGCCCTCCTTTTATTTGCACCCCCCATTTTACTATTTCACCCCCTATATTTCTTTTTAAATTTTATTTCTTTCCCCTAGATAAACGTTTTTTTACAAACCCCTTTTTTTTCCCAAATAATAAATTTTCTTTTCCCTAAACGAACTTATTTTTTCTCAAACCTTTTTTTAAATGATGGATAAATGTTTCCCCGAACGAAAATCAATCCAACTGCAAATTCCTTTCATCACGACGTTCTCTCCAATTAAAACCCACGAAGACACTTTTCAAAAACAAATCTTTTCAAACGTCGAAATCAAAACTAATCATCACTAATGATCACTCGCGCCGTTGCCGTTTGATTGTGGGTGATGATTTCATTCCCGTGGGAGTTAGTAGTGTGGCCACTCTAAACCGTTGTTGTTTGGTCCTCACAAACGCTCTCCCTCAATTGCGAAAACCTTTTCAATGCTCAAAATAAAAACCGATTATCATTAATCATCACTCGCGCCGTTGCCGTTTGGTCGTTAATGATAATTCATTTTCACAAGAGTTAGTAGTGCGACCACTCTAAATCGTTGTTGTTTGGTCACTGCGAACGCTCAACCCCTTTGCGAAAAAACTCCAAAAAGAATAAAAAACAAAAACCGTTTTCCAAACAACCAAGAACTACGTAGCTTTGAATTCTCCATCGCACCGGGAGATACGTAGGAGCGGGCCATGTCCCGTCAAGCACTTCTTTCTAAAAACCCTTTTTCCTCCTTTCTCGCCAAAAATAAAATTTTCATTAAGTCTTTTCATTCTCTCTTCGAAAAAGGGCAAATTTAAGTATTTTCTAAATCAGCACTTAAAACCACACGTTTAATTAAAGGTTCCCTTTCGATAGAAAGGAGATGTGGGGTGCTAATACCTTCCCCATGCCTAACCGACCCCCGAACCCAAATCTTCCGGTTTTCCAAAAGGCCATCCGCTTTCCAAAAAGGTTTTTCTTCAATATTTTCCTTATAAAAAAATATTGGTGGCGACTTCATTGATTTTTAAAAAAAAAGTTGTAAACGAAGAAAGATTCCCTCAGGGACTTTTTCGGGCGCATCAGCTGGCGACTTCACTGGGGACTTTTCTTTTTATGTGGGTCAAGCCTTCAACTAACAGTGTATTTTCAAAACAGGATTTGGTTTCTTACCAATAGTGTCGGCGCCACTAATTTTACCTTTTGTATTGTCACAATAAAACACAAGTCCGCTTCTTTTTGGAGCTAAATGAGAGAACTTCTTTTAGTCTCCTGTTATGTGCTTTGAACAGCCGCTATCTAGATACCACTTTTAGCTTTTGGCTTTCAAGCACACCTACAACACAAAATCAATTTTTGGCTTTTGGTACCCAAATCATCTTGGGTCCTTTTGGGTTAGTCTTGGGAATTGTGCCCTTTGGAATCCACTTCCATTTGTCATTCATATCAATATTCTTTCTTGCATTACAAATAGAAGATGTATGACCTTTTCTACCACAATAATAACATTTTGTAAAAGGGCTACTAGAAGTTATGTTGGGACTAAAAAACTTTTTGAAAGATTTTTCATGATTCTTTGGTTGATAGCCCAAACCAGCTTTATCATAAGTTCCCCTTTGGTTTCCCAAAATGATATTTAGATTATCTCTTCCCCTGGTGAATTTTGCAAGAGTGTTGTGCAAATCATCAATTTTATTTTTCAAAACATTGCACTCTTCACATTTGAAAATACTCTCCTTTTTATTTTCATAAGAGTTGCACGAGGAGACCTCATTTACAGAAATTTGTTTTTCTTTAAGAATTTCTATTTCTTTGTTTAAAGTTTCGATTTTAGATTGAAGAGAGGAAATAGTTTTCTTTGAAGTGGAAACAGTTTTTCTAAGCTTACTTGACTCATTATTTAATTCTTCACAAATACTAAGCAATTCATCATAAGTTAAATCAAGTTCAGTTTCAACGGAGTTTACCTCATCTTCCTCATGCTTTGCCATGAGACATAGTTTTGCTACCTCATTCTCGGAGTCATCGGATGATTCCATATCATTTTCATCCCAAGCGATGTACGCCCTTCTTCTTTTTGATTTCTTTCGAAGATCTCTATATTTTTGACTTTGAGGACAGTCCGGCTTTATGTGCCCCTTCTTACCACATTTATAACATGTTGGATTGAAGGAAGTTCCTTCCTCATTTTTGTTTTGAGGATTTGGTTTACCTTTATACCTCATGAACTTTTTGAACATTCGAACCATTTTACTCATGTCTTCATCACTTTCACTGGAGCTGTCATAATCTTCCGTGTCACTTTCTTTGATACATGCTTTTAGCGCAAGTCCTTTATTTTTCTTTTCACCTTCCTCACTTTCAATGAGTCGATTTAATTCGAGCTCATGTTCCTGCAATTTACCAAACAAGGTGGTTAAGTCCATAGAAGATATGTCTCTTGATTCCGAGATAGCCGTCACTTTGGGTTGCCAATTTCTATTTAGGCATCGTAGCACTTTATTGGTCAAATCCGCATTTTCGAATGATTTTCCAAGGCCTCTGAGATGGTTAACTATGTGGATGAAACGTTTGTTTAGTTCTTGGATGGTTTCACCCGGTTTCATCTTAAACAGTTCATACTCATGAGTTAATGTGTTCATTCTAGCCCTTTTGACCTCGGTAGTACCTTCATGGGTCACTTGAAGGGCGTCCCACATTTCCTTGGCGGTTTTACAATTTGATACGCGATAGAACTCATCGATGCTTAAAGCAGTTGTGATGATGTTCTTAGCTTTCAAATTGTATTGAACCTTTTCTTTTTCCTCTTTGGTCCAAAGAGATCTAGGTTTGTTCACCATTTCATCATTAACGAGATGAGTGGGAACAAACGGACCATTTATGACAGTATCCCAAATATCACAATCTACAGCCTCAATAAAAAATTTCATTCTTGTTTTCCAATAATCATACCCTTCACCATTGAAAGATGGGGGTCTGTTTAAGGAGTCATTTGAAGTCATCTTGCCTCTTGAGACAGTTAGTCTTTACCAAGAGTCTAGCTCTGATACCACTTGTTGACCAAGAGACTTCAAACACAAGAGGGGGGGTGAATTGTGAATTTAAAAAATAGCACTTAAAATTAAACTCTTAAAAAGATTTTGATCAAATAAAGCGCTTAAGAAAATTTGATTTGAAATAACAGTGATAAAGCGATAAGATTAACTTGAAAAGAAAATTAAAGAGATGAAGGGAAAGAAGATGACACAAAGAGATTTATACTGGTTCGGCCAAACCACCGGCCTACGTCCAGTCCCCGAGGAATGCTCCAAGGGATTTCAACTAATCACTAGCTTTTAAAACAGGTTCAGCTAGAAACCTTTACAATCAAAGAACTTACAAATACCGGGATATCACCTCCCTATGTAAAACCTTTAAAACCTAGAGATATCACCTCTCTAGAAAACACCAAGAGATATCACCTCTCTTGAATACCTTGGGATCTCACCCAACCAAGAGATATCACCTCTCTTGATTATCTTGGGATCACACCCAAAAATAAGAAATATAAAAGATTTGATAACACACTCAAATGTGTGGATAAAAACAAGTTGAAGCACAGTAATACAATATCAAACTATGTGAAATATAAAGCTCTCAAAAATAAAGTTGCAAGTGTAAGAGTAGTGAGAGTGATTAGAAGAATAATAGATCTCAGATTGCAAGAATGAATCGTGAAATGAAAGTGAAGAGTGAGGCTGCTATTTATAGGCGTATAGAAAATATGACCGTTGAGTGAAATGAAGATTTGTAGAAATTGATTGTGTGCCTGATTTGCCTAAGATGGATAATCGATTTCATGCTTGATTAGATCTAGGATAAGGAATCGATTATGCATTTAGTTAAATCATGAAAGAATCGATTCTTTGCTTTGTTAAACCATGAGAATCGATTTGTGAGCCACAAAAGAGAAGGAAAGGAATCGATTATGAAGTAGAATAAAAAGGAGAAGGAATCGATTCTTAAGTGGAATGAAAAGGAAAGGAATCGATTCATGTTTTAACATATGATTTAAAATCGATTCTTGGCCTTTTGAGAGAGCTTGAAAATCGATATTATGTTTCAACATATGATATAAGAAATCGATTTTTGGCTTTTTGAGAGAGCTTGAAAATCGATTTTGTGGCCAATAGAAAATACTATAAATCGATTATATGCTTTCCAAAAATCATTTGCATGCATGGGATTTGTTTAAAACTATTTTCATGCAAAATTATTTATATGAAAAACATTTGTGAGTGTGTGATTTATTTTATATTTGAGAGCTTTATTTTCACTTACAATAATGTCCTAAACACACACAACAGTAAAATAATTCTTGACTGTCGCTTGATTGCATTTTTCCGCTTTTTGCAGTCTTGACCTTTTTGCCCTTCTTTTGTCAATCATCAAAACCTGATTATTCCTGTCAAGGCATATATTCACATTTAGTATTGTTAATATAACGTAATGATGTTTGTGTTTCAATCCTTGTATTTTAATGCTTTCAAACTTGTTTTGGGATTGATCAACTGAAACGAGTAGATTCGTGGGTACAGACATGGTCCATGATTCGAACTCAATGATTGATATGAATGAAATGTTGTTTAAAGACATTTAGACAACTTGTGCTTAACTCTAGACATAGGGGAGCAATAGTTCATAAGGTGAATACTGTGGGTTCTTCATTATACAGGGGTGGACTTATTTAGAACCTAGACATAGGAGTCTTGTAACAAAACCCTGGCGTCAGTGACCGAAAGGCACAACAGCATATGCTACAGCGCTTAACGCTACAACGTCTAACGTTATAGCGCTTCACTACTGAGAAATTACTTAGCAAAGAGCAGTCCAACTCACTTTATCAACTCTTGAGCTTTCTTTACTTGTTTATTTACATTTATGTTACTCACAAAACTTGTTGACAACTTGTTATTGTTACTTGTTTTTCTCACTAGCTAAATTACTAACTTAAATATAGAAGTAAACTCAACAATCTCTGTGGGAACGATATTTACTTATCACTCTATTACTTGTTGCGATTGTGTATACTTGCACAAACTACTGTTCGCACAACAATACACCAACAATAATCCAACCAAGGAGAATCAAACGTGATCGTCCGTTCACCCATTCCTGTCCCACCGGGCGTGCCAATTTGTTTTGTCGTCAAACTCTTAGGTCTTAGCCGTGGGATCGGCCAGAGGTTTGGACAGTTCTTTGATTCCTCTGTTCTTCAAACGATTGCGCCAAGGAGAGAACTCTGCTCATTGACTGTGGGTATCCTGACTCCTCTAGAAAGGGTCAGATTGAGTGAATGGGACGCGAGGGTTGGATTATTCTACTGGCCTAATGCATGAAAATAAAGATAAAGTGTGATAAATAAGATAAATTGAAATAAACGTAGAGTTTGATTGATTGATGTGTGTGTTTTTTGTACAACTATTTCTCTCTATATATATACATGAGCCTTCGTCAGCCACTACTCGAGCCTACAACTGCTCACCGTTGGATTAATCAAGATCAACGCACTACATTACATCTAGGCCCTAAAAACTAGGAAGCACTCTTGGAACACCCCGATAATTTCTAACTTGTAGAATTTACCGAAATACACTACTGGCATATATCAGAGTAACTTCCTTTTTAAATACTGAACACATACTAATACTCGATGCTAAAAACCCATCAAGTGCGCTTACATAACTTAACATAAAATACATAAAGCGTTCTTACACCACTCAACTAGTGTTCAGTACCAAAATAGAAAGTCTGCGAAAGCGATTTACAACTTATAATACAAGTCGTACCATCGTACATCTAAGATACTGAATGAAAATACAGAGATACATAATATAACAAAATAAACAGCGTCGGCAACTCCTCAAGCGTCTCCATAGCCATGCCTCATCGGCTTCAACTTAACCTGCGACTCTGAAAAACAACAACATGGATTGGGTGAGACAACTTGTCTCAGTGAGTTCTATCGAGACCCCTTACTAACTCTCTCGGTTCAATTATGCTTGATTCATTATTCTTGATTCATAACTCATAGTCTTAATATTTGACTATGTGGCTAACATAAACGTTGTCCTCATAACCCTCATAAACAGTTACAAGAGGCAACACATGAACAATGATTTTTAGCGTGTCACCGGTCACTTGGCAAAATAAGCTCCCGGTGAACCCATTCCACTAATCACTAGTGGATCCCTCATGGGGCCTAGGTTCATAGGGCTCATGACTTCCCCTCCCCTAGCACACTAAACTGAAATAGGGTCGTCACCCTAACTGAACTGATGTATATATTTTAATATACCTTGAACAATGAACAGTGAACAATGATCTAGGAACATAACAATGAACTTATACTTAACATAATCTAAATCTTAACCTAATCTTATATTTAGCATGATCTTGTTATTATGTGATCTCACGTGGAATTACTAACGTCGTTAACTTATCTTATAAGTATCCATCATTCAATCCAAATCATAATGTATCACCCACACTCAACATTATGATAACATAACTTAATCATAATCACTCATAACCAAACACAATACATCAATGATACTCCACTTAACATAGCATGAACACTCAACATTATATCATGAACTTAACCTTTAGAACAGAGCATTTCAGAATCTAATTCACATATCTGAATAGGTCTTTTAATTATCTTTCCAACGCACTTGAGAACACTTAAATCGGACCACCGGATCAAAAGTTATCGCGAAAACAAAATCAGTGTGTTTTGCTGAAAAACTGCAAAGCGTCGCGACACGAACTGGTTCCGTCGCGACGCGAAAAGTGACAGAAATTTTTGAGTTACAAAAATAAGGGAGGTCGCGACGCGATGGTCACGGGCCGCGACGCGATGGGAAGCAGAAATGGCTGAAAACAGCATTTCAAACACCCGTTTTGTACCGTTTCGCTTTCTATTCGACCCCGAGACTTTCTATGACCTCCGAGACTTAAAAACAGTTACAATAACCACTAATTCCAGTCCAACACAATCAATCAAGCATCAATCAAATAACACATAATCATTCAACACAATCAATCAAACAACCACATGATTACGCAATTCGAAATACGATTTTCGTGAAAACGGTTTTCGGCAATGAGTTTCATAAAAAGGAAGAGCAATCCAGAACACATAACCATGAACTTGAAAACAATTCCCTAGTGAGTATAGAACTCACCTAATGTGATAAAATCACACACAACGCCGAGACTCCGAGAGTTCAACCGTTCCAAAAACCACGAACTCTCCTCGAATCCGCTCCAACAACGAACTCCGCTACCCAACCTGCTTGGACAGTAACCCCGATCGAACTTCAGATACCCAATCGAGCTTTGGACTGGATTTTGGCTTGAAGGTGGGTTTCACTACTGAAAGGGGGACTCAATAACAACATGCAAAACAGATGAACTCCATTTTTGAGCTTGGAGCTTGGATTGGGGTGAGGGGCGAATCTGAGTTTGGGAGGGAGATGAGTGATGAAAGTTGTATCAGTGGATAGAGGAGAAGGAATGTGATTGAATGCTGGTCTTGGATGCTACATGCATTGGTTTTTTCTGATTCCTCCTTCCCTTTCTTTCTCTCCTCTCTCTCGCCCCTTTCACTCCCTTTCTCTCTGGTTTCTCACTTTTCTGTTTTCTGAAAAACCGGGCAAAAGAAAGGGTGAGCTGGGTATTGGGGGTCAGCTGGGTCACTAAGTGGTTGGGAATTTACTATATTACCCTTCAGCTGCCCCTTCATCTCTTATTACCCCTTATAAGCTCTAGGTGGCCTAACTCAATGAATTTGACTTAAATTAAACACACAAGTTCTAATAACAAATCAAATCATTAATTCATTTTCCACTTAACAATTAAGCACATAAACTTGATAAATCATTTAATCACATATTTCATTTCCTAGCACAATGTATCAATTAACCACCAACAATGACAATTCGTTTGGTTCAATCACCTTATAAAATCAAAGATCACCAAGAATAATTAATTATAATGTCGAGCTATTCGATTAGCTAATTTCGTAAGTCACGACCGTTACTCTAATACCGACCGACGAAACTTCTAGAAATTAGGGGATGTTACAACTCTTCCACTAGCACGAGTAGTGTGTCAAAATATCTTCGCTCCTAATTCCAGGCCTTATCCACGTTTTCTTAACCATTCCAACGTCAAAAACCTATCCACGTGCATTGAATGCATGCTCCTAAAGCAAGCTCCCTTGACTCGGCCAACCCCTCATGCCCACTTCCATAAATGTAGGAAGGTGGTTACCGTAGCTTGAATTGGTCTTTTTCCAAGATATTTCTTTTCATAAATCATATAATTATAACTTGGGCATTTAGTAAATAATTATATGAATACATTCTGACCAAATAATGTCTTCCAAGCCTATATAGGCTTTGCAGCCACATCGAGCCGATTTGCCTTGGTGAAGTCTTGCCTCGGCCCATATTGCGTCGGCCGAGTAGGCACCTCAACTGCTCCTCAGCTGTTAATCTTAGTCACGTGGTAATGTATAGTCAATTGGACCCCAAGCGGCTAAATTTGTGTTTTGCCGACGGGAATCAGCCCTCGGCTAACCGATTCTTCGTCAGCCGAGTGGCCCTCGACAAAAACGGGTGTCAACACCCCTCAAGTGACTTTATTTGTAGGTGAACGAAGACAAAGAAAACAAAAAGGAACAGCAAAACACTAAAGTCTTAGGAAAACAGATCTTCTCGCATCATCTTCAAGAGTAAGCAACAACCTTGTAGGAGGATGATCCAAGAAATGACAGCTAGAACCTGAGGAAGCTCCCAACTTCACTAGATAGTCCGCACACACATTCCCCTCCCGTAACGTGTGAGTGAGCCAAATACTCCAATTCTTCTTCAAAAGGTATCGACCACTACAACAGAAAAAGCCATTAGGGGCATTTTCGGGCGCCCCTAAATCTGGCGCTCCTGTTGCCAACCCTTCTACAGGAGCGCACAACAAGCGCCTCTAATTATTAGGAAACAAGAGCACTCGCAAAAAAAGCGCCCATGTTGGTCTTAGCGCCTTTGACAATCAGGGGCACTCGCAGTAACTAGCGCCCCTGTTGGTCTTAGTGCACTTGACAATCAGGGGCGCTTTCAGTTAGAAGCGCCCCTATTGGTCTGATCAACAGAAGCGATTTTTACTGGGAGCGCCCCAGATTGTCAAGTGGGCTAAGACCAACAGGGGCGCTTCTAACTGCAAGCGCCCCTGATTCTATGTTTTTTTTTAAAATTTTATTTTTTTGTTTCTGGTGTATCCAGTATTTTGCAGCACATCCCTACTCTCATTTTCATCAACCAACAACAACCAATATGAACCAAATTTCAAATCAACTAACCAATTGCAAATCAAATTCCAACTAACAAACTTATAAATCCATCTAATATATATATATATATATATATATATATATATATATATATATATATATATATATGTACATATCAACAAAGTACCAACAAAATTACATAAATCATTAACCAAATTCTGAATGTCAACATAGACAACACAAATGACATAAAATCCAATGTGAGGAACAAAAAACAAGCTAACCAAAATTACATGAGTTTCGATTTTCATTAATCAAATTGGCCACATGATGACACCACTCTCCCTGGATCTCAATAAGTTGGTCATCAGAAAATGGAGCTCCAACCGCGTTTCCAGGAATATACTACAAAAATAAAATAAAATAAAATAAAATAAACTTAGAATTAAGTGGTTAAATGCTAGATATAGAATTACTTGTCAAAAAACAAACTATATAAATTACATACTTTTTCTGGAATTTCCATTTGATTGTGAGTGATTATGTCCTTCATAAACTACATAACGTAATACCCACAATCATCATTGTTTGGTTGTCTGGGACACTAGAAATCAAAATAACAATTAATTATTAAAATGCGAGCAATATTTACATGGATAAGAATCTTGATTATCCATGTGATAGTTGTCATTTTTAGTCATTGATTAATTGTCAAAAAAAAAGAATATTGATTATAAACTTACCGTTATTACTATCCATTTTGTTTTATTGTTCACATTCTCATCTCTAGCCCTGATCTCATTCGATCCCCAATAAGTTGTCAAACAACTGAAATATCATACATATAATTATATTAATTAATCGAAATACATACATAATTTAAATGATGAAATATGTGATGTATCTAAATACACACCTTTCAAACATTCCTTTCAACTTGATGTGGTTGCTATAATCACCATGACACGAATTCAAATAGAAAATTCTATTTCTTTTAGGATCAACTACCAACAATACCCAATGTTCCCTACAAAAAATTTAAATAACCAAATAAATAAGAGATATTTCAAAAACACGTTATATATATATATATATATATATATATATATATATATATATATATATATATATATATATATATATATATATATATATATATATAGAGAGAGAGAGAGAGAGAGAGAGAGAGATTAAATTTCTTACCCTAAGAGGATGGGTGCCAAAAACAAGCTATCACAGCTGCTTTCATGTAAATTAGATAACAAACAATTAAAAGTATGTAACTATAGTTAGTTAATTAGTAAGTATCTTACTGTAAGTTTAGGAAGCCCTTTGTTCCCCCGACTGATGATATTCTTCTTAACTGTCATTCCACAACGAGTGAACTTTTTTTGGGGCTGACGTTCACTCTCATGACCAGTGTCATGTGCACTATCATCACTGTGGGAAGTCATCCCTCCTGCAACAAAATATAATCATTGTTATTAGGCTAAATATTATTTTATAATCATGATAAAGTAAGTTAATTTTTACAATATGAAAAATGAATAAAAAAGAAACATGCATGATATATTACCTTTTCCTTTTCCTCGATCTAATGTTACTAGCTACTTGTTTATTTGTATGATATTTTGCTTTTCGCTTCTTGGTACTTTGTTTTTGACGAAACGTAATTCCATCGTTATGATCCTTTCTAACATACAAAAAGGAAAGTTGAACAGTGGAATGAATATAATAAGCACAACAAGTTATTAAACATTTGATAATTGATACAGATCCAGCAATAACAACATTATCTTTTTTATTTGTGAACGTAAAACAATAACAACAAAGCTAAACACTAGTATAGTCCCTTGCTTCTATTTCAAATCACAGTTAACAAATCACAGTTTTGAAATATGGTTCCAAATCACAGTTAACAAAGTTCACAAATTAGAAGGAAACATAGGTGAGATTGTATTCATTTAGACATTTAAACAAACAATTGACATGCCTTCTTAAAAGAATGAAACGATGGTGGTATTAGAAAAAATAATAGCAAAACAGAACGAAACAAGTGATAGTGCAGATCAACAAAACTCAGAACTAAGAAATGATAACATAATCGAAGCCACAAATGAGAACGGTTTCAACTTACATATGAGACGAACTCGTTCTTGTCTCTTTTGTGTAACCACAAGTGAGAAATCACAGAGAGAGAGAGAGAGAGACGAACTCAAAACTCGCAAATGGACGAAATCAGAACGTTGAGGGAGAGAGAGTGAGAACGTTGAAAGAGTAGGGTTTGGGTTTCGCAAATGAGAGAGTGAGAACGTTGAGGGAGAGACGTTGTTGAGAAGAGAACGTTGAGGGAGAGTGAGAGACTGAACTGATGAGAGGGAGATGGGGATATTAAAATATTAGGCATCAGGGGCGCTTTTTAAAAAGTGCCTCTAAAGGCCCTCCGTATTTTGAGTATTAGAGGCACTTTTTAAAAAGCGCCCCTGATGCCCAAAATACGGAGGGCCTTTAGAGGCGTTTTTTAAAAATCGTCTCTAAAGGTCCTCAGTATTTTGGGCATCAGGGGCGCTTTTTAAAAAATGCCTCTAAAGGCCCTCTGTATTTTGGGGCATCAGGGGCGCTTCTTAAAAAGCGCCTCTAAAGGCCCTCCGTATTTTTGGTTCAATGGGCGCCTTTTAAAAAGCGCCACTATTGGGTGCGCCCTTTTTTAACATTTCTGCTGTAGTGGACCATTCTGGATGACAGCAACATAATGATGGGAAGGATCACAAAGGTTGGACGCCAGCAATATACTATGTAGAGCATCAGAGTAGCAAAACAAATTTTGGATGCCTTTATTCCACGCCAAAGACACGAAGAATTGTTTGTAACACCAGTGCTGCTAGAAAATCCATGGAGCCTAACTCCATCTTCATTCCTCAAAAGACCACCAATCCCTAATGGACCAAGATTACCCAAGCTGCTTCCATCGACATTCAGCACCACAATGGCTTCTTTAGAGGGATACCAAGAGATCCATCTTGGAGGGGAAGGATTGGTCGAGCACTCAGTGTGACTCATGAGCATAGCGCAATTATAGATTTCACGCCTAAGAAAGTGGGGAGTGATCTCGACATTAGCAACAACTACAGCATTCCCAGCATGCCACAACCACCAAAGAAAAGCTAGAAATAAAAGAGCAAATCACTAGATAGGCCTAGCTTGACCCACTTTGTGAAGTCACTTGGAGCAAAGAACTCAAGGCTTTGAAAACCAAGAGTATGTACGCCACATAATTTCCTGGTATGCATACCCAGTATCTGACTTGTTTATCTAAGCCTTTTGTTGTGCTTTGAAGCCCCCCCTTTCTTATGCTGAAGTTGTTAGACTACCTTATCTTTTGAAAATTCTTTGGCATGATCAAAAGAAAACCACTCTTGTTATAGCTAAGTGAACTTTGGAAGCTTATTCTGTGCTGAACTGACTTAGAGATCACACACACAGACACACACACACACACACACACACACACACACACACACACACACACACTATGAACATGGTAACTTAGGAAGCTGATTGGGTAGGCATATAACCATTGAGGATTCTGAAAGTTAAGCTCAAGATGGACATATTATTCAAGAAGATTATGAATTTGATGTGGCTGATCAGATCTTGTTGTGTCTTTGTCAAGTGTCATTGCTTGAGGACAAGCAATGGATTAAGTTTGGGGGGTGTGATAACTCTTATTTATAAGAGTTATTTATGTATTCTTAAGGTTAATTCATTATTTATTCTCATGTAATTAGTAAGTTAGCATGTGTAAATATTATGTTTTAAAGTTTAGAAGGTTGCATTCCTGAGTTCTTAATATTTGGCATTTAGGTGCCCTATTTGTGTGCTTTGATGGTGTGTTCAATTGCTGCAGCATCAGTTGCCATAGCAATGCATTTATGCGAAAGATGAGAGAGAAGGATGGGACGCGCTAAAAGAAGTGAATGACAGCTGTAATGGCAAGGACGAGCACGTCCAGTTAGTGCCAGCACCTGAACAGGGAATATTCCACTTTTTCTTGGGCACTTGTACTTTTAGGCACATAAAGGACAAAGGGCGCCTCAAATTTAGGGTTTTCTTGGATCATGTACCCTAGAGCTATAAAAGGGAGTCTCCTTCTTCATTTATGCGAGGCGAGGTCTGAAAAGGAAAGTTTAGAAATAGCTTTCCACCATTTTTTACCTACGCTACCTTCCATTACCAAACTTGTGAAGATCATTGCTGGAATCATTGCTGCAGCAACGACATGAGCCACAATACTTGTTGATTGTGCTACGTGGGAGCTGAACCCTCTCCTTGATATTCTCTTCTTGGAGTGTATCTTCGAATCTTCTCACTTAGTATAATTTCTATCTTGTATCTCTTGAATATGATTGTTACAATTATGTTTGAAGTGTGTTTCTTGTCCTGTTTGCTCATTATGAGCTAAATACTCATAGTTGGGATGTTGGGATCTATGTAACGAATTCTTGGTGCATTTGATGAAATGTGTTTGATGTTTTAGCAATTTATCTTTTGTGAGTTTAATATTTCCATCTTAAATTAGGAATGGCCATCTAACTTAAGTAAATTTGTAAATTCAGAAATGATTTATAAATAGATCTCAAAAGATAACATGGATAATAAGTAGTAAAAGACACTTTAATGCTTCTTGCTTAAACCCCAGACATAGGAGGGCAAAATCCATGAGATGAACACTGTGGGTGCGTGAGTATCCTAGGGAGTACCTATTTAGGGTCTAGACATAGACTCTTGTAGAGAAACCCTAGTGGAAGTGTTTGACAAAACAACAACTATTGCTGCAGCATTAGGCACAACACTAATGCACTAGAAATGAGTTACTTAGTAAACACATTCCAACTTATTCTCAATACTGATTTTCACACCCTTTTACTTAATTTGTTGTTTAAAATGTTTTCAAAAACTCGTGTCTATTTAAATTACCTCACTAATTTGTTAACCAAATTAAACACGTTTTAAACCTCAATCCTCGTGGGAATGATCTTTTCTTATCATATACTACTTGTTGGACTGTGTATACTTGCACACGATTTTACACAACAAGTTTTTGGCGTCATTGCCGGGGATTTAAAAGTTTAATTAGTTAGTAAGTTAGTGACTTTCTTGTTTTCTCATTTTTTTGTGTGTGCTGTCTCTGTTGCTACTGCAGTAGCTGCTGCAACATATGCACGGGGCTTCCACACCAGAATTTCAGTTGGATCCAGAAGTAGAAAGACTGTTCAGAAGGTTGAGAAGGATCAATAGTAGACCGGGGCTTATTGAGTTAGGGAGAGCTGTTGTCACGGCTTCTGTACATGATTCCCAGAGCACACCACCTCAAGGTTCTCAACACAATGCCACTGAAATGGAAAACCCTCCTGTCAACCAATATCAGCAAGAGGTATTAAATCAAACAGTCATGGGCATGGCTAATGACAGGGACAGACCTATGGGGGATTATGCAATTTTTGACCCTCTAACTATGCAAACCAGCATAGTAAGACCTGAACTTGCCACAACACACTTTGAATTTAAGCCCATGATGTTTCAAATGCTTCAAACAGTTGGCCAATTTGGTGGTGGACCTACTGAGGATCCCCATCTGCATTTAAAACAATTTGTAGAAGTTTGCAGTAATTTCATACTCCCTGATGTTACTGATGATGCTTTTAAACTCAAGCTGTTTCCATATTCCTTGAAGGATAGAACCAAGGCTTGGTTAAATTCCTTAGAGCCTAACTCTATCACTACTTGGAATGAAATGACTGAAAAGTTTATGACTAAATACTTTCCACCTATCAAGAATGCTAGGATGAGAACTGAAATTACCTCTTTCAGACAAACTGAATTTGAAACACTGTTCGAAGCATGGGAGAGATTTAAAGAATTGCTAAGAAAATGTCCACATAATGGGTTGCCAGTTGTGGTTCAGATGGAAACTTTTTACAATGGGTTGGAACCTCAGACAAGGCTTATGCTTGATGCATCTTCTGGTAGAGTTTTATTGAATGGTTCATACACTGATGCTTACAATCTTATTGAAACAATTGCTGCAAATAGTTATCAATGGCCTACAGCAAGAGTGAGTGCTCAAAAGAAAATAGCTGGGATGCATGAAGTTAGTGAAATGACTGCTTTAGCTGCTCAAGTGGCATCCCTTACCAATATGGTTAAAAACCTAAATGCACCTAGTGCTGCAGCAACAGAAGCTAAACCAGAGGCCAAAGGTGCAACAACAATTGAACAAATTCCAGTGGGGTCTACCAGTTGTGTCTACTGTGGAGGAGGTCACCTATATGAAGAATGCCCAGTCAACCTTGTATCAGTCAACTATGTCGGATACAACAGAAACCATATTCCATATGCCAGTACCTATAATCCAGGATGGAGAGATCATCCCAATTCAAATGGAGTACAGCATCACCTGCAGCAACTCCAGCTGCACCACCTGGATTCACTGCTCAACCCAAGGCAGCAGTAGCCCCAGCAGCTGGTAATTCTATGAAAGCTATGCTCAAAGCTTTCATGAATGAAACCAAAACTCAATATCAAACTCAAGGGGATGCTATCAAGAACTTGGAGAATCAAATTGGTCAAATAGCCACTACTCTAACCCAGAGACCTAGTGGAACATTGCCTTCTACTATTGAAGCTTCATCTTCAAAAGGGAAAGAGGTACCAACTTGCAAGGCTATATCTTTAAGGAGTGGGAAGGATTTGGCAGCACCATCACTTGATCAAGGTGGTGGAAAGAAACAAAATGAAAAAAATGAAGAATATGATGTACAAGATGTTGCTACAACAGATGCTGCAACATCTGACTCTGCACCAGTAACTTCACCTAAGCTTGATCAAACTTTGCCAGATCCACCCTTTCCTCAAAGATTGAAGAAGGCTCAGCAAGACAAGCAATTTGGAAAATTTCTAGAGGTGTTAAAGCAACTACACATCAATGTTCCTTTGGTTGAGGCACTTCAACAAATGCCCAACTATGCAAAATTCATGAAGGATGTGCTAACTAAAAGGAGAAGGCTAGGGGAATTTGAAACTGTGGCAATGACAGAAGAGTGCAGTATGATCATGCAGAATAAGCTTCCAAGAAAATTGAAGGATCCTGGCAGCTTCATTATTCCCTGTTCTATTGGGGAAAACTATACTGGCCGTGCTTTATGTGATTTGGGTGCAAGTATTAGCCGTGCTATACATTTGAGCTCATGTGAGATGCTAGTGACTTTGCCATAGGAGTTGTCCTTGGCCAAAGGTATGACAAAGTTTTCCATTCTATTTATTATGCTAGCAAAACACTTATTGATGCACAATTGAATTACATCACTACTGAAAAGGAATTATTAGCCGTGGTCTTTGCTTTTGATAAATTTAGATCATACTTAGTTGGCACCAAAGTAATTGTTTTCACTGATCATTCTGCCATTAAGTATTTGATTGCTAAAAAAGATGCAAAACCTAGGTTAATAAGATGGATTCTCCTCCTCCAAGAATTTGATCTTGAAATTAGAGACAAAAAGGGGGTGGAGAACCAAGTTGCTGATCATTTGTCTAGATTGGAAGGTGAAAATGCAGGTAATCACAGTGGAGAAATCAAGGAGTGCTTCCCTAATGAAAAGTTTCTTGCAGTAACTGCTACAGCAACAGATGTTGCGACACCGTGGTATGCAGATATTGTGAATTACTTGGTCAGTACATTGGTGCCTTGTGATATGACTTCTCAGCAGAAGAAAAGGTTCTTTCATCTTATCAAGCAATATTTCTGGGATGAACCTTTTCTGTACAAGAAGTGTCTTGATCAACTTCTATGGCTGAAGAAGAGCAGCAAGTGGTGCTGCAGCAATGCCATGCAGCTCCATATGGTGGGCATTTTGGAGGTATGAGGACAGCAGCCAAAGTATTACAATCTGGATATTATTGGCCTACCATTTTTAAAGATGCTCATGAATTGGTTAAGAGATGTGATAATTGTCAAAGGACTGGTAACATTTCCAGCAAGCATGAAATGCCATTAACAAACATTTTAGAGGTAGAACTCTTTGATGTTTGGGGTATGGATTTTATGGGACCTTTTCCACCATCATTTGGCAATTTATACATATTGGTGGCTGTTGATTATGTATCAACGTGGGTTGAAGCTGTAGCTCTACCTACCAATGATGCAAAATCTATCATCAAATTTCTGCAAAGGAACATCTTTACAAGGTTTGGGACTCCAAGAGCTATAATCAGTGATGAAGGATCTCATTTCTGTAACAAATTGATTGAGAACTTTCTTGCTAAGTATGGAGTAAAACACAAGATAGCAACTGCTTGCCACCCTCAAACAAGTGGGCAAGCAGAGCTATCCAATAGAAAAATCAAAAGAGTGCTGGAAAAGATGGTAGGACCTACAAGAAGGGATTGGGCTGTTCACTTGGATGATGCTTTATGGGCCTACAGAACTGCATTCAAGACTCCTTTGGGAATGTCTCCTTACATAATTGTTTATGGCAAAGCTTGTCACCTACCTCTTGAGCTTCAATATAAATCATTTTG
This sequence comes from Astragalus membranaceus, assembly GCA_039519185.1. NCBI lineage: Eukaryota > Viridiplantae > Streptophyta > Magnoliopsida > Fabales > Fabaceae > Astragalus > Astragalus membranaceus. Next base: position 67,831,826 of record CM076848.1, read on the forward strand.
GGCAATCAAAAAGCTCAATTATGATTATGAAAAGGCAGTTGCAGCTAGGCTTCTACAATTGAATGAGCTTGAAAAAATGAGACATTTTGCTTATGAAAGTGCAGAGCTGTACAAAGCAAAAACCAAGGCTTGGCATGATTGAAAAATCCAGAAAAAGGAACCCATTGAAGGGGGACAAGTGTTGCTATTCAACTCAAGACCCAAACTGTTTCCTGGAAAACTTAAGTCCAGGTGGTCTGGTCCATTCAAGCTGGTTAAATTGTATTCTCATGGTTCTGTGGAGTTATATGATGAAGCAACCAATTATAGCTTCATGGTCAATGGTCAGAGGGTAAAACCCTATTATGGTGAAACGGTGGTGAGAGATAAGGTCACCACTGAATTGAAGGACCTCTAGCATTAGAGGATAGTCTGGCTGAGGACTCTTAAACCAAGTGCTACTGGGAGGCAGCCCAGAGTTTTAAACTAGTAAATTGTTTTTGTGGCTTTTGTTGTTTTGTGCAGGATTTCAGAGTTTGAAGGACGAATCAGGTTGTGGCAGCAACTATTGCTGCAGCAATGTGGCAGCAACGTATGAGTTAACTGTTGCACTGGTAAAATTTGGGGAAAAGTATCTTAAACCAAAAAGTAAATAGTTGAGTATCACACGTGTCTTATCCATGTCACACCAAGTCCCATCACCTGTCCCACATACACGTGTCTTTATCCTTAACGGCTAGAACAATAACTTCTCCCATGTTCCAAAATGCAAAACCGTCTCATCTCACTATAAACTTCAAAGAATCCGTCCCTCTCATCTTCACCACAATCAAGATCACACCCAATTTCTCACTATCACTGTTCAAACACTATTGCCCAAGTCTCAATCCCAAACCATCATGGCTCACACTAAATCCAGCGCTGTGAAATCAAGTGGAAAGCGTCAATCTAAGTTGACTGTGGGAGAATCAAGTCGCTCTTCACGTGGATTGTCAAGAAAGAAGATCGAAGGTGCTGATGACCCCATGAAGTTCCGCAAAATGAAATTCCTGGCCGAAAGGGGCTTTCAGCTTTTGGGTGCACCTAATGCTTTCACATCCATTGTGAAAGCATTGGGATGGACTCGCTTTGTGCAACAGCCCAGTTTATTTTACGAAAATGTGGTTCGTGAATTTTACGAGGGGATTCCAAAAGCGGAGGATGGAAAACCACAGTTATACTCTATAGTCCGTAATGTTCCAGTCAAGTTTGAATCACGAATCATCAATGAAGCCTTAGGGCTAGGATACAATGGGCTGGCATTTGCGAAGAGGGTCGAAGGCTATGGAAGAAAGGAAATGGAAGTGGTAAAGAAGACAGTTGATGTGCCTGGTACTCAATGGTTGAAGAACAGTACCAATGAATTCAGACTTCCCAGGGTCAATCTTAAAGAAGATGCTAAGGTATGGTTTAATTTTGTTAAGCACTCAATTCTTCCTACATCACACACAACAAATGTGGAGAAGGAAAGACTGCTTGTGCTAGATGCTATTTTAGGAGGAAAAGATGTTGATGTTGGTAGGCTGATTGCTAGGGAGATAGTTGAATGTAAGATCAAGTCTGCTGGATATTTGTTCTTTCCATGCTTGATAACTGACATGTGTGTGAATGCTGGAGTGGAAATTGAAAGAAGTGAAGATATAGGATATCCAATGGTGACATTCCCAGCAATCTGCACTTCAAAGACGCCAACTGCTGACACATCAGGAGAAAGCATGGTGTTGCAGCAACTGTTGTTGCAGCAGTGTGCTATGTGGCAAATTCAAAAGGCAAAGCATGAATGGCAGAAGAAGTTGTTTGCTGAGAATTTTAAGAGCAAAGCAGTGGAAGAACCACCTGTATTCCCTGACTGGATTTTGGAAGAGGAATTTGTAGAAAAGGAATTATCTGAGTTTGAAAATGAAGACGAGCTAGTGGAGAAAGAAGAAGTTGTAGTGCCTGCTAAGTCAAAGAAGGCAGCTGCACTCAGCAAGAAAGGGAAAAAGAAAGAAAAAGTAATTGAGGAAGAGGATGCCCTGTTAACAGAAGACAGTGGCTCTTTGAGCACTGAAGAAAAAGAAGAAAACAGAAAGTTAATGGCAGAGTTAGATGAAGAAGGTGAAGATGAGGAAGAAACATCTGAAGAAAGTGAAAAAGCAGAGCAAGAGTGGGATGATCACACTGATATAGAGATGGAACCAAACCCAAACACTGAACCTGTAACCACACCATCCAAAACCACCACAGATGAGCCTAACCCTAACCAACCCTCTCCCCATACCCCACCTAAATCACCCACACCACCATCCTCCCCTACCAAAATCACCAAAACACCAACTCCTCCACCTCAGCCACTAAACCAAAACACTGAAGAACCCCAAGTTCAGCCAACTGAAGAGCCTAACCTAGTGCCCACAATTCCCCAGCCAGATGCCCAAATGCAAAAAGACAGTGTTGCTGCACGTGATGCTGCAGCAACAGTAGTAGGGAAAATGTGACTAATCCACCTCTAGTGGCAGAGAAGGGGCCCAGAACCAAGGTAATGGCAAGAAAGAGGAAGTTTAAAAAGGTCCAAGAAGCAGAGGCAGAAGGTGTTGGGGTTAATGCTGAAGAAGAGACAGAGATGGAAAGAGTTGTGGCTACAGCAAGTGCTGGCAAGGAAGATGATGTTGTGCGTGATGCCGCAGCAATAGCAGAAGCTGAGAAAGTTACAGCAGCTAAGGCTGCTCTGGAGCTTGTAGCCAAGACAGTTCTGACTTTGAAGGAACCATCTTCTGTTGCTGGTTCTACTATTGCAGATGCAGACCCAGTGCTGCAGCAATCTGATGCTGCAACAACAACAGAAGATGGCAATGCTGGCAAAGAACCAGTAGCCAAGAAGCCCAAAGTCTACAAGCCTAGAGTCAAGCGTGGAGGCAAGACCAGAACCAGTCCTAGAGCACCATCAGAAAAACCTTCTCCTTCTTAAAATTTTATCTTTATTTTAATTTTTTTTTCAGAGTTGTGCTTTAGTTTTTTTATCTTTGTTAAGTGCATGTTTTGTGTAGTTGTGTCAAGTTATCATCCATTTCCTAAATGTGCTAGCAGTGGGGACACTGCTCAGCTCTAAGTGGGGGGGGATTTAGGTTAAGTATTTTATTAGACGGTTAAGTCTTTTATTAGATGTTTTATGTAAGATTAAATCAGCCATATAAAAAAAACAAATTTTTAGAGTCATCTTGAGCTAAACTTAGTGATGAAAACTGTGAGAAGAGTGAATGCTGCAGCAGCTGTTGCTGCAGCAATATGCTGTTTACCCTATTTAAGAAAACTTAGCTCTGTTCTCACACATTACTCTGTGTTCAGGGAAGTGCTTAGCAAGTCAAAAAGGATCTGATGCTCAGCTAGTGTTGGTAGACCTAGGTTGTGCCAAATTCTTAATAAAAATATAGGGTAGCATATGAAACTAAGTTTGGGGGGTGCATCAGTTATACTAAGGCCAAACATGAAGATACATAGGTGGGTCAGTGCATAGAACAAATGAACAAAGCAAATAAATGTAAGGATTGCAATTGCCTGGAAAAAAAAGGTCAAAAATAGGCACTGCAACAAGGAAGTCATCAAGTGTAAAATGCCGCAGCAATTGTTGCTGCAGCAACAAAGTTAAAGTTTGTAAATATAGGGCACTGGCCCACTTTTCTGACTTGTTTATCTAAGCCCTTTTTTGTACTTTGAAGCCTCTCTTTCTTATGCTGAAGTTGTTAGACTACCTTATCTTTTGAATATTCTTTGGCATGATCAAAAGAAACCCACTCTTGTTATAGCTAAGTGAACTTTGGAAGCTTGTTCTGTGCTGAACTGACTTAGATATCACACACACACACTATGAACATGGTAACTTAGGAAGCTGATTGGGTAGGCATATAACCATTGAGGATTCTGAAAGTTAAGCTCAAGATGGACATATTAATCAAGAAGGTTATAAATTTGATGTCGCTGATCTGATCTTATTGTGTCTTTGTCAAGTGTCATTGCTTGAGGACAATCAATGGATTAAGTTTGGGGGTGTGATAACTCTTATTTATAAGAGTTATTTATGTATTCTTAAGGTTAATTCATTGTTTATTCTCATGTAATTAGTAAGTTAGCATATGTAAATATTATGTTTTAAAGTTTAGAAGGTTGCATTCCAGAGTTCTTAATATTTGACATTTAGGTGCCCTATTTGTGTGCTTTGATGGTGTGTTCAATTGCTGCAGCATCAGTTGCCATAGCAATGCATTTATGCGAAAGATGAGAGAGAAGGATGGGACGCGCTAAAAGAAGCGAAGGACAGCTGTAATGGCAAGGACGAGCACGTCCAGCTAGTGCCAGCACCTGAACAGGGATTATTCCACTTTTTCTTGGGCACTTGTACTTTTAGGCACATAAAGGACAAAAGGTGCCTCAAATTTAGGGTTTTCTTGGATCATGTACCCTAGAGCTATAAAAGGGAGCCTCCTTCTTCATTTATGCGAGGCGAGGTCTCTAAAGCAAAGTTTAGAAATAGCTTTCCACCATTTTTTACCTAAGCTACCTTCCATTACCAAACTTGCGAAGATCATTGCTGGAATCATTGCTGCAGCAACGACAGGAGCCACAATACTTGTTGATTATGCTACGTGGGAGCTGAACCCTCTCCTTGAGATTCTCTTCTTGGAGTGTATCTTCGCATCTTCTCACTTAGTATAATTTCTATCTTGTATCTCTTGAATATGATTGTTACAATATGTTTGAAGTGTGTTTCTTGTTCTGTTTGCTCATTATGAGCTAAATACTCATAGTTGGGATGTTGGGATCTATGTAACGAATTCTTGGTGCATTTGATGAAATATGTTTGATGTTTTAGCAATTTATCTTTTGTGAGCTTAATATTTCCATCTTAAATTAGGAATGACCATCTAACTTAAGTAAATTTGTAAATTCAGAAATCGTTTATAAATAGATCTCAAAAGATAACATGAATAGTAAGTAGTAAATGACACTTTAATGCTTCTTGCTTAAACCCTAGACATAGGAGGGCAAAATCTATGAGATGAACACTGTGGGTGCGTGAGTATCCTAGGGAGTACCTATTTAGGGTCTAGACATAGACTCTTGTAGAGAAACCTTAGTGGAAGTGTTTGACAAAACAGCAACTATTGCGACAGCATCTATTGCTGCAGCATTAGGCACAGCACTAATGCACTAGAAATGAGTTACTTAGTGAACACATTCCAACTTATTCTCAATACTGATTTTCACACCCTTTTACTTAATTTGTTGTTTAAAATATTTTCAAAAACTTGTGTCTATTTAAATTACCTCACTAATTTGTTAACCAAATTAAACACGTTTTAAACCTCAATCCTCGTGGAAACGATCTTTTCTTATCATATACTACTTGTTGGACTGTGTATACTTGCACACGATTTTACACAACGGTGGCCTTCAGCTTAGTGATGGTATTCCAACCAACAAGGTTGATGCCCCTTGTTAGTGTTGCCCTTCCAAATGAATTCCCTCGTCAGCCTGTCAATATGAGCACATATGGATTGAGGTAACCATGCATTTTGAATATAATAGGTGGGAATGAAATAAATAACCGAGTACTTTATTAAAAGGAGCTTGTTTTCCAAGAGGCGAACCTAGATTGAATTTTGTCCACAATAAACTTATAATCATCTTTATCCAGAGAGTGAGTGCTCCTAATACCCATAATGGAAGTGATCTTGTCCACCTTCGGCCTAGGAACACAATTAGAAAATTGCAATGCAAGTATGCAACCAACAGTGGGATATATAATACATATAAATTTACAAAACGAGTGTTAAAACTCCAAAGTTTACAACAAATATACAATTCCTTTCAAAACAAAACAACAAATACAACCACAAAGTGCAGAAAACAAAATCCTAAAAACACCATCAGACAAGTCAATAACTTTACTCTATACCAGTAGTAGTGTTGTACTAAAGTAACATCCAAACTACTCCACTCCCTTAGCGGAGACAATACTAATGATATACTCAATCTCCTCCATAACCTCTTTCATTGAAGGTCGATTCTGTCTCTTCTCTTCCAAGCAACCCAAAGCCAAAAACGCCAAAGCCTTCATTGTCTCCAACTCAATAGTAGTAGCACCATTCTTCAACACAGGATCAACAGCATCCATCAACTTCTCTTCTTCCACCATCCTTTGCACATAAACTGCCAAGTTCACATCGTCAGCTGCTCTATTAAAATCAATAGCCTTCTGAGAAGTAAGAAGCTCAAGCAACACAACTCCAAAACTATAAACATCACTTTTATCAGTCAATTGATAATTCCTGTAATATTCAGGATCTAGATACCCAAGTGTCCCTTGAGCACATGTTGAAATATGACTCATATCCGTTTGAGCCAATCTTGATAACCCAAAATCAGAAACCTTAGCATTCATCTTGTTATCTAGTAGAATGTTACTTGATTTGACATCTCTATGATATATAGGTGGCACTGCCATGAAATGAAGATAAGCAAGACCTTCAGCTGTGTCGCGTGCAATAAGAAGTCGATGATTCCATGTTAGTAAAGCACGTTTTTTATGCGTTTGATCAACTAAATGATCAAGAACGGTGCCGTTTTCAATGAACTCGTAAACCATAACGGGTTGTTGTAATTCAACACAACAACCTAGGAGACCAACGAGGTTACGATGGTTTACTTGACATAGGATACGAACTTCGTTTAGGAGTTGGTCGGTTCCTTTAGCGTTTCCGAGTTTTGCACATTTGACGGCGATGACGGTGCCATCTTGAAGAATTCCTTTGTATACTTCGCCGTAGCCGCCTACACCGAGGAGGCGGTCGGCGGAGAAGTCTTTGGTGGCTTTTTTTATTTCTTTGCCGCTGAAAAGCTTGGCGGGTCTGCCACCACTTGTTGAGTTTAGAATGCTTTCGCGTTCTTTGGCTATGCGTTGTTGGGCTTCTAATATGCGTTTGTGACGTTTGTAGAGAAGAATTGCAATGGTTGCTAGGATTAGTGCAGCTCCAATTCCGCATGTTACACCTGAACATTGTTGTCATCAAAAAGTGTTCACACAAAATGAGGCCACTACACTTTATAATTCTGGACAACCACCAACAAAATTACTATATGAAATAATGCGAAAATTTTCATTCAAGAAAGATATACTTACAAGGAATTTTTTTTCCTACTCAATATGGGTGAACTATAGGGGCAGTTAAATTCAAACAAAAATAAGGTTCTTTTCAAATTAAAAAAGACTATTTACATTAATACCTAATTATTTAAACAAATTTTAAGAGAAATGGTTGGATTTCTAGTACAAATGGAAAAAATATGGAGTACATGATTAACATATGAGAAATATTATTTGTACAAAAAAAGTATATCAAAATACGAATACATATCAGATACAGAGGAAATATGTGTATAATACATTTATTTTTTTATTTTAAATTAAATTTAGTATTGTTATACGCGTATAATATATTTAAATTAAAATAAAAAATAAATATATTATATGTATATTCTTTCCGTATTTGGGTACATTTTTTGTACATTTTTTTATCTAAATAACATTTGTTAACATGTTCCTTCTAGATTCTTTTTGACAATACTCCTTCTAGATAACATGCGGAAATACATTAACAATCTTTTTTTATCAATACTTTTATTAATGGAGTACATTGTTGATATGGAGTAAATCCGCCGCGTTGAGAAGTCAATTTGTTTGGCAACTGTCACGGCTGGAATCAGATACTAATGAATGATTTTTCAGATATTAATTATTAAGAGAAGACAGAAGAGTTGATGAAAAATAATAATAATAATAATAATAATAATAATAATAAATAAAAAGACATTAATTTTTCTTCGAAAAATACATTAATTTCTTTAAATTTATTTAACCTTTTATATGTTATAAATAAATATTTATAAAAATTATTTTAAATCATCTTTGGACCGAAACTCATTAAATAATTATTTTCTCTTTTTAAATTAGTGGGAAGGTATTTTAAATTTTATTTTCTATCTTTTTTATCTATTCAAATTTATTTAAGGATATATACTAATGTTTTGTTATTATTCTACAAATATATTTTTTCTTTCTATTTTCTCTCAAAATAAACAAATAAATAATCATCTCATTTTCTACTTCATTCCTTGGCTACTTGTCTATTTTACTTTTACTAACCAAACAAACCATAAATTTCACTCCAAAAATAGAAATGTTGAGATGTTTTTGAAAGTAAAATACCCGCTACTTATTTTTGTAAAAAAAAATAAAATAAATACCTGCTATTATTGCTGTTTTATTGCTTGAGTCGTCACAACCATCCGGGTTGAAGCAAGTTATCTCTGCATCAAAAGTCAAAGCCAAACACCAATATTAGTCAACGATCCCACCAAACTAGAAAAAATTTTGAAAAAAAAAGAGAAGAAATAAACAATGACGGTGATCTTCTACAACTCACTTTCAGTGCACAGCCCTTGAATGGGGTCCCACACAAGTGGACGATTACAAAAGCATCTCTTGATCCCATTAGGTGAAGAACGATCGACCCCACAAGTCGACGTGGCAGCATCACAATCATTCTGGGACCCACAAACGGTCTCCCTTGGCGTCTGCCACTGAATCTCCAAACCCGGTTCAGGCCAACGGTTCACTGAAAGACCCGGATTGAGGTTAACAAAACTCGAGTAAGCGCTACAACCAGAGGCTCTAACCCGAATCATATACGAATTACTGGACCCACCGGTTCGGTAGGTACAGCAAAGCGGGCCAGCAGCCTGACACGCGGAGGCGGAAGCGGTGGCGTTTATGTAAGCGTGGCAGGCACTAGCGGCGGAGCAGTTGAGCGGTGATTGGAGAAGCGCGCGGGTACAGTTGAGATAAACGATGGTGTTGGAGCTGGTGATGTTGAAAGGGAGGGTGTTGTTTAGTTGAATCCCTTCGTGTACCTTATCGGTAGATGTACACGTGTCGGGTATCAACGGAGCGGGTCGGATCACGAACCGTTGGTTTTGCGGGTTGATTGATTGGATCGGATAGGAGTTGTTTAGCGAGTCGAATACTAGCGTGTTGGAGGGGGTGCAACGGATTTTGTATAACGGGTCGCCGCATGTGGAGGTTGTGCTTAACGGGAATGGAACTGTTATGTTGCCGCAAGGTGGACACGGTGTCGCGGACATCACGTGCGTGGCGCATGTTAGCAGGAGTAGCGATGTTGTTATGAGGATGAGCTTCGTCGTTGAGTCCATTGGTGGGAGATTGGAGAAGTGCATCTTCATAGTCATACTCATGTATGCGCTATATCAATGGTGGCGTTCCTCTATAGTCTATATATACTCCATTATGAAGTTAACTATCATACATTGATATTTTAATAACTCATCTTTGTTTCAGTCAACAAAACAAAAACAACTCAACTTTGTCTGTCTTGTTGTGTAGTGTCGTTTTATCAATTTTCTTTATGATGGTTTTTTTTTTGTTGACAAAATTTATGATGGTTTATTATTTACTCAATTATTGTCGTTATACATTGTGATGACCAATAGTTAATTTATTGGCGGCTTACGTAATTTCTTTCTCAAAAGTCCAGCTATATTATTCTTTTGAAAGAAATTTAAGTGTGGTTCCATAGGTAGTTGATACCAACGTTGTCAAAACCGGACCGGACCGGACCGAACGGTTCAACCGGTCCAACCGAGAATCGAAGTCTTAGGCGGTTCGGTTCACCTATGAAAACCGCTAGTCAGTTGGAACCGGGGAACCGGGAGAACCGGACCAACTCGGTATAAACCGGATGTTGGACCGAACCGGGAGCGGTTTTGCAAAAACCACCGGTTCAAAGAAAGCACGATGCCAACTTCATTTTCTCCATCAAAACTTCTCTTACAACAATCAATCTGTTTCTTTCAAGATTTCTCCCTCATAAAAAGTAGTGAATGCCTGTAAAGACACTGAGACGGACAAATCGTGGCTGCAGAAGAAGAAAAGATGAAGATGTGGAGATGGAGGTTGAAGAGGAGATATAGGTCGAAGAAGAAGAAAGAAAAAAAGAAAAGATGAAAAGATAGATTTTGAATGAGAGAATCTGACGCTCCATTAGTTTAATTGCAGAACTAGTCGAATACTCGTGCATCCTTATAAATGGCCAAATAATGTGGCAATAATACTCATACAGCGTTAAGAACACAACTATACTAAAACAGTATTATGCCCTTTCACAACATGATGAGGTACAACACGTTAATATTTTTTTCTGTAAAAAAAAAGACATATCATCTTTCTCCCTAATATGAAAAGTTGCAACAATGCAACACTTGAGAGGCATTGATAGTAATCACATTATAATCAAATGAACATAATAAATTTTCTTTTTGATCAGCAGAACATGATAAAATTTAAGCATTGATCATATAGTCAATTAATTGATTCGTTAGAAAAGATTATTGGAATCAAAGTATTTAATAAAAGAAAAATTAACCTGTTAATGAGGAGAATAGTCTCTGAAATTGGCTTTTTAATTCTTCTCTATTGTAGCTCAACTCTTCAAGGATAAGTCTATTGCCTGTGTGATTAATTACAAATCCCTCTGGATATGGCATTGAGACATAGTCTCTGAGACTTTTTCTATTTGTTTGTAGAATCTTCCCAATCTCAATTAAAGTAAGATTGTCAATTATATCTTCAGGAAGTTGCAAATCTATATAGGGAAGAGGCAAGTCAGGTTAAATATGCGTGAGATATAAATATATGTATTATGCATGAATTAACTTCAATGCCAAAGTCTACTAAAATTGATTTTTGCTTATAGGAAAGTGTAAATTCTGGACTTTCTAACATTTGAAGAGATAAACGGTAAAAAAGATATTTCTAATCTATTGGAGAAGAAAGTTGCAAATTCTGCACTTTCTAATCTATTGGAAAATATAGTTGTAAGTTCTGCACTTTGTAACATTTGAGGAGATAAAGAGTAAAAAAAAGTTGAAAATATATATCTGAATAGTAATAGTGTTGTAGTTAGATAGTAAACAGATATAAAAAGTGATATTTATTGCTGAAAATAAACTTTACCTCTATTTTGGGTTAGTCTTCTTTGTTCATACAAAACTCCATCTGATAACCAATGCCTTGTTTTTTTCCAAACCTCAACTGGCTTGTTAAGAGTATTGGATAAAAGCATGATGACAAATAACTTTCTCAAAAAGTGACCAGAACCCCAGCAAAATGCTTCTTTAATTGCGTTAATATATTCTTTGTCATCTTCAAGCAATCCAAGAGCTTGGCAAGCTTCTCCAAAAGTGTCCCATGTCTTGTCTCCAACTGTCCTTATATCTTCATAGCTTGTAGGACCTTTGACAACAGTAAGCAGCAACCGTAAATAGAAAAGCTCTCCAGTACTAGGTGGAACCCAAATAAGACGGCCGATAGTGTAACCACCTGAACGTGGTTCCAAACTCCTTTTGGTCTTGACATATGTGAATTTGGAGACAAATTTGCTATATGTTAAATTTTTTGCCTCTGGATATTTTGAATTAGCTTCCATCCAAGAGGTAAACATTGACTCGGTGACACTTGGTCTTAATAGAACAACATCAATTGTCTGATTCTCATTCCAGTAAATGTTATGTTCTCCTTCTAAATGGAAATACATCCTTTCTACAGCTGGTTTTCTTCTGTGTATTGGAAAAGACAGTATCCTCCATACAGCTTCACAAGGTGATACATATCTACAGTCAAGATATTGTTTGATCTCATCATGCTCCCTCTCTTGAATATTTCCTTCAGCTGTTCCAGATTCAATTGCAGCAGTTATGCGATCATACCCTTTGTTGATGTATTTGAATAAGTACTTTATTGAATCACTTTGATTGCACCACTCCATGTTGATGTGTGCTCTGTACTTCAATAGCAACATTGGGTTGTATGGCACAACATGGCGGTTATCTAGATGAACACCACTTCTGAGCACAGTCCTTCCATCATTTCTTCTTCTATAAGCTGGATAACCATCTTTGTCTATAATTGTTTTCGGTTGGTATTTTTTTGGAATGAACTTTGAACAATTCTGACCCTTCATGCAAGGAGAATTAGGGAAACCTCTACCACATGGACCATGAAGCATGTGTGTTTTAACCAACTTGTACAACTCTGGATGCCTTTCACGATCTGGTATTTCTGCTGAAATTATTTTGTCTATATCATCAGTTCTAGGATATTTGCTACCTGGGTGGAGGAATATGAGTAAGTGTGCATGTGGTAGTCCCCTCTTCTGAAATTCAATTGTGTACATATCTGGACAAAGAAAAAAGACATTGATGAGTTTAAAGGCAAATATATAAAGGAATTGAAAGATCTTGTTAGAGTTATCAAGTATAGATAAAAACATTACATGCAAGCACTTTCCCGAGAACATGCTTCTTCCTCAAATCATTTAGAAGTTCATCAAACTTCATTTTGAAAACCCTTGAAATGATGTCAGGACGATCATGTGCCTTCAAGTTCATTGGACCTAATAGTCTCTGGATTTCCGGCCAATTTGGATTGCATGTGAAAGTTATAAAAAGATCAGGAAAGCCAACATGACTACATATTGCCATTCCATCAAAGTACAGCTGGTTCATATATCTTTGGCTACCTACAAAACTTGATGGCAAGATGACTCTTTTCCCTTTTCTAGAAGCTTGGCTGTTTTGTTCACCCTAAGAGTTGAAACTCTTATATTTATCAACTCTAAGTTTACTTTGGTTTTTCCTTATAAAATTCAATCTTTCGGACTCCAACATGCTATAACCATCAACCAAAAACTGCTGGAAGAGTCTCCGTGATCTCAAGATTGTTTGTGGTTCTTGTAGTCTAGATTGAATTCTAAAAGATAACCATTCTCGGATTGAAACTCTATTCCTCTTTGCACCTTCACGCCCACCTCTATTTACATAGCAGATGTCATCTCTATATCCATCTTCACCATAAGGAAATAACAATGGATATTGATAGGCTAAGTAGCTTGTATGCAGTTCATCTATTCTTTTGAGATATCCACTCTGGTACTCAAGAATAATATCTCTTGGAGAAGCAGTATCTACATCACCAACAATTAATGCTGCAACTTCAGATACAGTTGGCATATTATAAATCCTTCCATCAGTATTTCTCTCTGAAATTAGCCTTAATCTCAGATTTTGAACATTTCCTTCTCTAACTCTATCCCTTGCCATTCTAAAACACTTTGCATGCGTATTGTGTCGATCTAGCATTGCAATAAGGTTTTTTACAATGTCCTTGTCAATCTTGGGGCTATTGCTGCAAAGTATTTAATATTATTAGTTGGATCGTTAACTTAAAACTGAAATTACATTAGTTAATATAGAAACATAAGATATATTCATACAGAAACTAAATTAGTTAATGTAGTAATTAAATCAAATGCGTAATTTTGTTTACCTGAATGAATTGATACGATTTTCGACTTCATTTTCTGTATCAAAGATGTAAAGTTGCGCATACTTTGGTGTTTGATCTGCTGGAGGTAACAAACTACCAATCCTGTGACATGTTTGACCTTGAATTCTGATGCATGGTGGACCTCGACCGTTATTGATTGAATGATCAAGTTTTGCTCCTGGTGAGGTGAATGAAAACATCATATTATAGAGACGGATATTCTGTTGAAAGTTCTTGGAATCTGCAGAGTCATTATCGAAAAGAAGATGATGAAGATATGTAGGTGGTTGTCTTAAAAGAGGCAATCCTATCTTCCCATTCCCACAACAGAGATGATACTTTGGCATTGCAGCATGTCTGTATTTATCAATCCTTTCTTGGTACCACATCAATGCATTACAATATTGGCATTCAATCAAAGGATCACCAATGTCAGAATAACCTAATTGGGAAAGAAATTATTTTAGATGTGCAAATGGCCAAACTAGAAATATATTAATGTGACATTGAATATAAAATACCTTCATTCAGATTTGCCTGCTGATGTCCATAAAAGGGTAAGTCCTCCCTATCATCATCTGAGCTCCGGCATCAGCTCCTCTATCTAGATATAGTAGTTAAATATGTCATGTATGAGGAAGGTTGTATACTTTTTTGGGCAAGTGGAAATATAAACAAAAGTATTGTACCTTGGTTAATGTCATCATCACTATCACTCAAAACCTGTGATGTATAAGTTTGTGTATATTGTTCAGACCGTAACTGCTGGTGAAATGTGTGTCTTGAAGTAGAAGGCAAACTTATATTTTCAGTGTTGACATCTCTATTGGTGTTATCCAACCTATTGATCAGATTTACTCCAATATCACCCAAATGAGTGGCTCGCCTCTTTTTAACATGTTGTTCACTTGGCTGAGTAAACTTATTAGAGCTACCATATGGCAAGGCAGAAGTTGGAGCATAATGTTGATAGGTTTGAGCCACACTTGTATTTGTAATATCAGATAGTGGAGTGAGAGTTGTAAACTGAAGTTGTTGATTAGAAGTTGATGGGGTAGAATTCTCTCCAATTCTGTTTGTATAAATCTTGTTATTGGAAGTTAATCCAAAGTTCCTTTTTTGGCGCCCCTTGGTTGCTGCATGTCTGGGAACATTCTCATTTCTGTCCATTCTGTCCATTCTATAGCAAATTTGTTGTTGTTAGTAAATGTAGTAATCTGGGTAATATATAGAACCATAATTATGACAGGCCAGAATCCACCATAAATATAATATAATGTGGTAGTGAGGTATCTTTTAGAATTTAATCCAAAAAATGAATTCAGCGATCAGCTTTGTAAATATCTCTATAACTAAGCTCTATGTGTTCTATAACTGTGCTCTATGTGCTCTAATTATGACAGCTCAGTAGGAATATCTATGTTCATTAAACACACAAATTTTTGGTTCATATATTACCCAAATGAAGTGAGGCTATCCAGAACATGATGTGAATATTTAAGGTTTAGTCATAGAGCAAAAGACTTGTATAGAATGGAGAGAATATTAAAACCACCAGCATTTAAAGTTGCTAAGTATCATTACTACTTGTATTGGACAGAATTGCTAAGAATGGACAGAATATCCAGAATTGCTAAGAATACCCAACTATTGCTAAGAATGGACAGAATATCCAGAACATGATGTAATATCAGATAGTGGAGTGGTAGATGGATTTGGTTGATTTGTTTGTGAAGTTGATGGGGTATGAATCTCTCCAAATCTGGTTGTAGAAGTCTTCTTCTTGGAAGTTAATTCAAGTTTTCTTTTTTGGCTAGTTTCGCATGCTGCATGTTTTTTGGTAGGTTCCCATTTCTCTCCATTTTAGTATTATGTGGTCTGTCCTGAAAACTATAAAAACATTGTCTATTCATCTGTTTTCATTTAATGCAGTGATTTTCATTTAAGGTTGCATAATATAGTCATAATTGCATGAACATTTTATATTGAACAGCAATGCAGTCAATGCATATATTCCAGCAATGCAGTCTAAATTATGATGAAAAGGCAGTAGGAAATTTGTAGTCAACAGAGTAATATGTAGAAGCAATATTAAGCTGACTATTTCAGTTATATGGTTCTTCATTTTCAGATAGGTTCCTATATGGGGAGACATTGTATCATTAAGCAGTCATCGAAATCTGTCTACAATTTTAACAGATATATTTATGTCATTAAACTGAGTCATTAAGTTATATTGATTGGTACCTGTTATAAACTGTTAATGTCCACAGCTGGGAGAGGGAAGAATCTATAAATGTCGAATTGATGTATTCCCTGCAGAAAATTGATTCACAGAACAAAACATGAACACAACATTTAAGGTGGGAACAGTGAATGAAAAGTAAGACAGATGCCAATGAAGAAACATTAAGAGCTCACCTTCTTTCTAGTTTGCTGATCACCACATTTATACCAATGTTGGGCCAGTTGTAGTAATCATGTTGTATAAGGTATTGTAATCATTCATGTGTGTGTTGCTGAGATGAAGTTGGTTAGTCCATTTGATTGTCGTATCCTCAGTTGTTGCTGTGAAAGAGTGGTTTGTAGAGACAAATGAATGTAATTTTTTGTGGTTTTTTTGCATTCAGAACTAAATGTATCTTAATTAACAAAGTTAAAGTAATTAGTATTTGTTTGTTTTGTAATTAGTTATAGATCTGTTTAGGGACAACAATATATCTGTTAAAATGTAACTGAATAAATGATATTAGTTCACATGTGTCCATCATTAAAGTAACAGGTGTGGAGGGAAAGGTTGTATACTATTGATTTGTAGTTAAATCAAGTATCCATAGGGTCTTCAATGGGTTAAATACTCGTGACAGATAGAGTAAAAGGTGACTGAACTGTATATTGACTTTGCTCCTGACAGATATCCTAGTATAAAGTAAAAGGTGATTGACAGGTCTGTGGTGGGACAGTTTATCAGTTATTGACTTGTAGTTAAATAAGTTTTCCAATGGTACCTTTATTTTAGTTGTTAGTTGACAGATATCCTAGTATAAAGTAATAGGGATTTCAGTTGTGCTTCTTGTGTTTGAGCATTAAATGCGCCAGCTTCACCAACTTGACACCTCTTCTTTCCATCCGAAAACAGTGCTAATATGTTGCAATCCTATAAGAATGGGTAACCAAGTAAGTAACCAAAATGATGTAGTTCAATTTGTTTCACATAATGGCAATATATTTCGATTTGTTTGATATAGATAGACAAAAGTTGTTTCACTTGTTTATAGTTGGTGTGCAAACATTTGACCTATTAGTAGCTTGTTAAAAAGCAGGCTGGTGCCATGCCTCAATTCTGCAGAACAGCAGATCTCCTTAGAATGTATTTATTATTTTATTATACAATTGCATATAAAGTATATGTATGTATCTACCTAGTTGTCAGTTATGCTAAAAACTGCAAATGAGGGTAATGAATGCTAATTGGTACCGTATTCTGTTGTGAAAAGGATGGTGATATTGAGTTTGCTTGTTACATGTTTTGTAAAGCAAAAAAGATAATGATAAGGGTTTATATTTATTATAATGTAAGTAAGAATAAGGGGTTAGATCAAAATGCAGTAGCAGTGATTATGAAAGAGGATCGGTTGTTTGGTTTTAAAAAATGATGGTCATCTTGAAATGGCTTATTACAAATCAATTTCACTATAATTATGCTTTCCAAGATATAATTTCAGATTGATATTATGTTTTTGCTCTAAATAAACTGAACTATGCTGTCATAATAAGGATGCTGTCATAAATTGACATTATGTTTTCCAAATTAATGTTTTCCAAATTGATCAATTATGCTGTCATAATAAGGATGCTGCTGACATTATGTTTTTGGTATAATTGGTTTGCTAGTTCTAATTTACAGGTCTGCTGCTACCATATGCTTCCAACTTATCATATTGATCTAGTGAGTGAGATAGTGTAATTGAATCAATATAGTAACTGAGATATTGGTTTGAATAGAGGAATGGAAAATGTAATTTATTTGCTGGAGCAATGCTGAGTTCTTGCTGAACCGAGAAAAGCAGCATCCTTATTATTTTGTGTTGGAAGTATTTGTGTCAAAATTCAGAATAAGTTTGAGTGTAGAGCTGCAAATTCAACTTTATTATATGATTATTGCTCCTTTCATTCATATAATGTAAAGATACTATAGTAATGTTGAAATAGCTGTTGAAAGTGCAAAGAAAATCAGATTTATCCAAATGGTATACAATTTTGATTGCTGGATGATTTAACTTTAGCAACTCAATGGAGAGAAAATCAGATTTATCCATTTATGCAGTAGTGAGATGATGGCAAAGTGTGTCTTAGGTGGCCTAGTACCGTACTATTGTTAGAGTAATAAGGCTTTTTAGGTTTTTGGGGAAAACCACCATCAATGGGGCAGCAGACCAGAATCCACTGGATATTAAACCCACCAGCATTTAAAGTTGCTAAGTATCATTCTTACTTGTATTGGACAGAATTCCTAAGAATGGAAAGAATATCCCGTGGATATCGTGAATATCCAGAATGGCTAAGAATATCCAGTGGATTTCGTCAATTTTATTGTCATCAAAATTTGCATTTAATGCAGCAGATTTGCTCAGCATCTGGTTAAGTTACAATAGGTGTCTGTTTTAGTTTAGTTAACTTTATAGTTTCAGTTTACTGGGTTTCTTCTTTTAGTATATGAATACACTTTGCATAGTATAGCTCCTTAGCAAAAAGTCATCATTTAAAGCTCTGCCATTATATCACAATGCTCTGCCAATAATAGACAATAATTAACTATAATTCATAATTTTTGGTTAGCCACTAATAGACAATAATTCAACATATCACAATGCTCTGCCATTTTAGACAATAATTAACTTCCCTAGCTACCAATCTCATATAAGTTAAAAGTAAAATTGTGTTAGATGTTTGTTCAGAGGACAATACTTTTTTATCTAATTATAAAGGGTTCCAAACTAAGTGTCTTGTAATCTAAATATAAGGTAAAAGTAAATTTTATGGGTTATGTAATTTAATTGGACAATGCTAAATTTCTCTAATAGTTCATTGCCCCCACATGAAGTTATTTGGCATGATTTTGTGTGTTCATCTTATTTGGTGTGTCTATTATGCTTTGCCCCTGCACAAAAGTGTTTAAATTCACTTTAGTTTCAATTGATAATATTTGACTTAATATAGTATGGGCACAAAAGTATTTAATACATATGATGGTTAACTTCTAATGTGAAGAGTAGTATTTTTCAATCAGAATAAATTCTGATTTTACTTAATATAGTATGGTTCATATATCAAAATTATATTAGAGAAAATCTGATATTTTCAATCAGAAATTCTTACATATATCATGATTATATTAGAGAAATTTTGATATTTTATACTCAGAGTATTATGAATCAATGGCTCGTGCTGGCTTTTGTTTTACAGTTAGATGGTTTATACAATTGTCAATGATAGGGATTTAAACAATGTAAGTATTTGCCTTCAAATGAGAAGTTAGAAAAGATCAAATAAACATAAGCCATTGAGAGTTAAGAGTTAAAAGTTAAGGAGTTAAGAGTTTACATTTCAAGTACAGCCATACATGCAAAACATAAAGATCATAATAAAAGGAGTTTAGATGATAATAAGCCATTGTTTAAAGGTTAACATTACAGAATCCAAAATGTGTTGGTGGTGATGCAGAGGCGAAAGTCAGATTTTCTCAGTTTTGATAGTTTTCTTTCCCTTTGTTGAGGATTGTTGTGTTGTTTTAAATGCTGGACTGCTTAATTCGTCTAAGCCTTCATGGACTGGCGGCCTTTTTGCTGGAGTTACTACTGTAAGGGGACTTTGCGGATCATGGTCTGCCATAGCAGACTGAGTTTCCTGTACGAATAGAGAGGTATGAGTTAGTAATCATAAAAGAAGTAGTGGAGGATATGTTGGACTGATAATAAAGGAGCAAAAAGGTTGGAGAACATGATAATGTATGATTGTATGAAAGAGGATGTTATTGGGTTTAGTTACTTACAGAACTGGACATAATGGCATTAGGGTGAGGTCCTTTCCCGTTGTCCAATTGGGATGTAGTCTGTTAATGAAGATATTGTTTAATGTAAAGTTTGGGAAATATTATTCATATAGGAAAAAAATGTATGACAAAGTTTACCTCCTGGCTTTGAATGTTGTCCAATACAGTTTTAACATATTGGGGATTGTCCCAAGCTTTCATGACAGAGCATTGTTAGGTTGCACCTTCACTCTTAAAGCTAATGTTCTGGAAATCATCTCATCAAGCAGTTGTGGATATGAATTTTCATCGTATTCTCCATCCTATTAAGGGCAAGACATCTGTTTAGAACAATAACACTAAAATAAATGATGAATGATGGAAGTAGAAATTAAAGTTAAGTAGAATAAACCTGATGTAGTATGTCTATTAGTTCCTGGGCTGAGTGTCCAATAATATCCCGACAGTCATTATCCCAGAAGATAAAGTTATAGGTGTGTTGATTATGACCGGCTTCAATTTCCAACTTGTATCTGCGAATTAATTATATTGAGGGAATTTAATTTTGCGGTACAGTGTGATCAAAGCTGAAAAACATAGGTAATTTTGAGGGAATTTAATTTTGTGGTACGTTAATCAAAGCTGGAAAACATAGGTACCTTGGCACAGTGTGATCATGGTATTTCTTACAGTTACAAAGGAACCCAGTACCCTGTGGTTTAGGTCTCTTTGGGCAGCTTGCACAGCCAGGAAAGTACCAGCCTATCTCGTTCAGGACAATCTTTCCAGTAGTTGCGACTGTGATACAGTAAGTGTCCTATGAAGGGACCGGGAAGCAGTTAGATGTTTTGACAAATATAAAGCAAAGCTGAATGAGGATAAGTAAAGTTATGTTGTTATTAGATCATTCTACGCGATCATTCTATACCTCTGTAAGTTGTGCTATCTCTTGTAGGCTTTTTATTGGATCCCTTTGCATAGCTGTCTCAAAATCATTGAGTTGAGACCGTACAGTAAGTTGGGATTGAGGTTGGGTTGATAGCTCAATGATCTTCTCGTTTGTGAAGCTGTGACAACAAAATTGGAATGGTTTGTTAGGTGAGATAGCTCTCAAATGGTGAGTTGTAATAAGTTAGGAAGTGTATCAACCTGTTTTTGAAGTCAGAGATAGGTGGAAGCTGTTGATTGATGAGGAGTTTAGAGGTAGTCCAGTGGTTGGTAATTTGGAGAGGGTATGTTGCTCTGAATGCAATTGGAGAAAAAGGTGCAAACGGTTAGTGTGACGCTTGATTATGTAATTATGAAGTGAAAGGCAAAGAGAAAAATTGGTTACCCTTTGCTGGTTGTACTCTCGCATGAGTCAAAATGATAACGAAAGGAGTAGTATCAGATCTTTCATCATAGGCAGCAGAGAAGGTCAATGCGTAGTCTCCCCAAAGAGTGCAATGGACGACATTAGAGCTATCATCGAATTAGAAAGATTGTTACCGGCTTGGCATAATTGAAATTGAAAGTAAAAATAATTGAAAGTTTAACGACAATGTATACCTTGGATCAATTAGAGTAAAGCCAATCCTCTTATGTGTGATATGAGGTTCAGTATTTTTATGTCCAATTTGATGAACGGCACCAATGATATCTATATAAGAAAAACGAAATTAATGAGTCAAATAATAGGTGACAAATAAACAAAAGAGGGAGATAGAATACATTTGAGAGATTTACCTACTAACAGATCTGGTTTATAGTTTCCATTCAAGATGTCTCCAAAAGGTTGAAATTTAAATTCATATGAAGGGATACTGGGAAGGTCAACTTGTTTGAAAGTAGTACGTAAACCGAACACTAATTTATAAGGGTGTGTTGAAACCTTATATTGAAAGTCATTTGTCTGCAGAGAGCCATTTTGGAGGATGCCGGTCATGTTTTGTTGTAACGATGTCCTCCAGGAAGGCATTTCTTTTGTAGGGATGACAAAATGGATTGTATCTCCCTAGTATCAAAAAGGATTAATTAGAAATTTGTTGTTATAGAAGCAAATGAATGAAAATCAAACTTGAGATAAAGGTAACCTTTTCATCCCTTAAAATGCCTTCGATATGTTGGTTGCCGTCGTTAGTAATTGTCCAAAAGTCAATGACTCGAACATTGACTCTCCATAAATCACACTTTGGGTTAAGGGCTTTGAGAGTCTCAAACGGACGTGCCATGCCTTCGGACAAACAAACATGCAATTTTACAGTTCCAGAATTATTAAAAAGGAAGTATCAACACTACTTTACAGTTAAACAAACCTGGTTTAGTAAAGGAACAAAAAAAATGCAATGCACAAAAAGATGAGGACTTTATCAAGTTACTGTAAAAACATTGTTTATGAAAAATATTATTGAAACAAAATCTTTCTAACTTGTATTAGACAAAATCTGGTTTTAACACATGGTTTTAACAAAATCTCATGCACACAAAATCTGGTTTTAACACACCAAGACATTGTTTCTTACTTTTATTAGACAAAATCTGGTTTTAACACACCAAGACATGTTTTGAAATCTGGTTGTAACACACCAAGACATATTTCCAGCAACAACTAAAAATCCAAATCAGAATCATACTTTTGGATTTTACAACAGCCAAGATAAGAAACAATAAGTGGCTTAACACATAAACTGAATCCTAAAAACCCTAAATCCAAATCAGAATCTTGTGAACTGAAAACTGAAGTTTAAGGGGAAAAAGATTAAATAAAGTAGGAAGACGAAGATTTACCTGAGGTGTGTTGCGAGCGTCTACTTCGAAAATGGAGGAAGAGTTCTGTTTCTACAGCCGTCGCCGTTCGCCGTGTGTGTCGTCGTCAGCCTTTCTCGTTTCGTCTTCTCCGTTCCTTTCGTTTCCTTTTTCCTTTGCCCTCCGTGTTTCCTTTCGTTTCCTTTATCCTCTTCTCTGACTATCTCCTTCGCCGTGTTTCGTTTTCCTCTGTGTTGGACAATCCCGTTTCGTCTTCTCCGTTCCTTTTGTTTCCTTTTTCCTTTTCCCTCTTCTCTGGGTTTCGTTTCTTTGCTTTCGTTTCGTTGGGTTCCATTTGGTTTGAAAACTCACTGCCATGTTGTGATAGGCAAAATGTGATAGGTGGATGGTTCAGAGTGTGTACGGTCACTGCAACACAGAAAGTAGAAATGAAGGAAAGGAAAATTTGAAGGAGAAGTGAAAATTGAATGTTCGGACCAAAAAGGGTAGGGTGGTCAATTAAGGTCAGGAGGGCATAATAGTCAATTTGATGGTGGGTTAATGGCAACTATTCATAGTAGATATGAATATTAAAAGAGTACATGTTAAAGCTACATCAAAAAATAGTAGATATGTCATATATTCGCATAGGGGTTAGGTCATGTCCTTTCATTTAAAAAGCTACATTAAAATAGTAGATATGTCATATATTCGCATAGGGGTTAGGTCATGTCCTTTCATTTGAGTTGCCAAGACCAATGACCAAGGTAGCCAAGCAATTCACCAACTTTTTTAACACAATAGCCAACCCTCCTTACTTCAAAACCATTATGACATATGACTGTGTGGATACATGGGACACCAATGTAGGGTACTATGACCTTGATATGTCATATATTCGCATAGTGGTTAGGTCATGTCCTTTCATTTGAGTTGCCAAGACCAATGACCAAGGTAGCCAAACAATTCACCAACTTTTTTAACACAATAGCCAACCCATGTTGTTTCAAAGTGGTGTATTGCCTATAAAAGTTGGTTAATTGACGTTGTAATGTGGCTATTGTGTTAAAATATATCTCTGTTTTCTTTTACAATTAAAAAATAGAATATAATATTTGTTTATTTATTTAATAATTAACAACACAAAACAAACAAATAAGCCTATCCCTTAAATTAAATTAAAAAACAAATTATTAATCCTATCCTCTACAGTCTCTCACTCCCACTCCCTCCTCCCACGCAGTCTCTCACTCGCACTCCCTCCTCCCTCGACTTGCTCTCCCCTTCAAGCCCTCACCGCCCTACGCCGCCATTCACGAAGATAGCCTGTGTTTCTCCCTCTAATCGCGCATCTCCTCTGCTCCATTCCTCTCCGTTTTTATCTCCGTCGTGTCTCCGCCGTTTCGCCGCTTCTTCACCTCTTCTCCACTGCAACCTTCTTTTACTCAGGTAATTTATACTGATTTATTCCTTAATTTGTCCCTAATTTGACTGATTCCAGAAACCCCAATTTAATTTGAAAGGAAACCCTATTCTTGTTAGTCAAAATTGGAATTTTACCATGATAGCTTGAGTAAACATTTGGCTCCCATTCAGCCTGGCCTTTGATATCCGTAGAAATTTTAGGTTTTTAAAAAATATAAAGAATGAATATTTATGTTTGCATTTTTATACTCAGCTTCTATTTGAATCTGAATGTTATGTGTCTGTAATGTTAATGTGATTGATTGTGATGTCGGACAGGTATAATGTCAGACACTAGTTATTCAAAATCCGGAACGGTGGGTAATAGTAATATGGTTTTAGGTTTATCTTATTCTCTAGTTGTTGCCATTTACCAAATTATATATATCCCACTGAGCCTTTTGTCTTTCGTGATGTTGTTGTAGGTGCGTTTGTGACACAAGTGTACAACAAAATATATCGGCAAAGTTAATGAAAATCTTACAAAATGTCAAAAGGAAAGGATTGATGGTACGCCTTTTAAATGGTTAATGTTTTTACCGGGAAAAATAAACATATCTGGAATTTTGTTGGAAGAATTATGTAGACGTTGGGATGAAAAAAGAGGGGGATTTAGAATACAGAATAGGATAGTTGATTTTAGTCCTTTAGATGTGTGTTATGCCGTTGGACTTGGCATAGTTGGAGAAGAAGTCCATTTTGAGGATGACATTACTTCATATACCCTCACTTTACTTGAAGGAACAAATATGACTTTATCCGCAATTTATGAAAAACTGATGACGCTTTCCGGCGATGAGAATGTGGATGATTTTTGTAGACTGTATATACTGCTTGCAATGGAAGAGTTACTTCCCCAACTCATCCACTGGTATTAGTTGTAGATGCATTAAGATATTAGACAATCTAGATTCCCTTGGGACATTTAATTGGGGTCTTGCAGTGTATCATAATTTGGTGCAGAAGTTGACGAAAGTTTTGCATACTTTGGAACAATCAAATAGCTCAACAATTTTGTATCTTATGGGCTGTGTTGTTGTGCTACAGGTATTTTATTGTGTTGTCATCAAACATATAAATTATTTTTCCTTGTATGTGAAATCTTTTACCATCATATATATTATTCTATAGGTGTGGGGAATTGAACATGTCTGGCCAAACCGCAAGATGAGTCCCAAAGTTAACATTTTGTTTCCGCGTTGTTTGAAGTGGCCTGATTTTTGGCTTGATCGGAAACAAGTTGTGGCCTCATTTAAGAATAACCAGGTAATAGTATTGGGAAACATATGTCAGTGACTTTGTATTATATTTTTACATGGCAACTCAGATAAGTTGTGGCTTGACAACTCATTCTTTTCATATTGGTATATTGTTAGTAGGTTTTTCACGAGTTGAATGCAACACAACAAGAGATTGAATTTGATGTTGTGAGACAAGCATTAAATGAGGCACCGAATGGATTTCAGACTTTGCGACAGGTGAAAATTGAGTTGAAGAATCAAAATGCCCTGAATGAACAGCTAGAGGCCGAGCAGAAGGTACTTGAAGAAAGACTATCTAAAGTTGAACGCGATTTAAGTCAGCTAAAAAGCTTACCTCAATCAGAAAGGGAAATACTTCAACGTAAAATACATGAACTTGAACGTGAATTAGAGGAAGTAAAAGAAGTAAAAGAAGCTAAACATTCACACTGTAATGAAGAACAGACAAGTGAACCGGCTCCTGAACCACAACATGTTGAGCACCTAAACATCCAAAGAGAGGTACTTCATCATGACCATGATGAGTCAAATATGCAGACTCAACGAAGGAAGAATCCAAGAAAGATCCAAGATAGTGCAGCAATGCGAACACCATATCAGCCTTTCCACGGGGGGAAAAAGAAGTTGACCGTGTAGAGGAAATGATAGATTTTATATGACTCTAAAATTAGTTTTTTTTGAAACCTTTATGCCATCATATGACTGTAGTCTAATGTTGTTGTTGTAATTAGACATATATGTATTCCACGAGTTGTTGTAATTAAAGATATTTGTAGTCTAATGTTGTATGATATATGTTTATTGTTGATGGGAGTGTCTTTTTACCATGAAGTTTCATAGAGTGATCTTCAATGCAATATTTATTTCATACTTACTACATACGGGAAAAAAACTAAAACGGCCTTCGTGAGGAATACAACCATAACAGGTTAATGTTGTGCTATTATTCGTCAAATAAGTCCCCATCTGTACAATACTCCGGGTAATTTTGTAAGTCCATTTCGTCGGGAATGGTTCGTGCCCAATCATGTCTTCTGCATGCAGCGTGTACAAGTTGGTGCCTGTTAATTCGAATTTGCATCTGGTTATTTTCGTGCCTAACCATGTTAACTGCCTTTTCTAGAGACTCATCGTTGTCTTCAGTGACTTCAAGTGATTTTTGCTTTGGTGCCTTAATGCAGCACTGCCGTAGCTCTTGTCTCATCCTTATAGACTCCTCAAGACGATATTCCCACTCTCTACGATACTCATTCATGTTTAATATTGAGTATCGGTCTTGGGGGCACAAACTATATTGAAACAAGTCTCGCTCTAATACCCATACTCGACCCATACTTTCTAGTATTTCGTGTGGTCTATATGTTGTTCCAATTAAATTTGAATAGAAGGAAAATTCGAAGTAATCCATGTCAGTTGCGCTTTTTATCCTACACAACAAGTGTAACACCCATTTTCTACCCGGTAACTTTTAATGAAAATCAGAGTTTTGAAAAGATTTTTCTTTTCACCCACAAGGGATGTCACATTTTCACCAATTAAGCGTCACACGAATATGATAAAATTCACCATTAAAAATAGCACGGTACATAGCACGTCATAATTAACTCCATCACCACGCAGCGGAATAAAAATAAAGTTCACACGAATACTTATAACATCACCATTAAACTTTGACAATTAAATAATAATGACTACTAATAAAGCCTAGCGTTCATCCCCCCGAGTGCTACGTATCAGAGTGACGACACCGACTCTACTAGCGAAGGTAAATATGCCTTCATTCGCGATCACCTGCACGTTACCAACACAGGGGTAACATTCAAACAGAATGGGTGAGATATCTAACATTATAATAGCATATATGATAAGCAATATGCTGGAGTTACGACACTATATCTACCGCTTCACAACAACATCCAATTACAATCACTAAGAGCAATCACCAAATGTCATGAGTAACGTATGAGATGCAACTCACACCAACGGGCATATGCATGTGGTACCTTTCATCACCTTTAAAATAGCCAATAATAGTGGCATCATCACCTATATCATCATCACCTTGTTTTGAGCATAGCTCCATCACCTTTAAAATAATGCATATGTATGTATGCGACACCATGATAATGCACCAAACACAATCAACACCAATAACAGTCAACTTAGTGACACAACAACACCAATCAATATTTCGGTCTTAGACCCATCACCTGTCATTTTGCCAAAATAGGCACATCACCTGTTACATCATCACCTGTGACACCAACAATTTCAACACCAGCACCAACACCGGGAAATTTACAACATCAACACCGTCGTCAATTTAATTTACAACACCAACACCGACACCAACTAATTTACAGCATCGACACCGACACCAATCTAATTTACAACACCAACACCGACACCAAATAATTTACAACACCAACACCGACACAATTGCTACACCTAGGATAACACCGACCGGGGCAGCCACACAGGCGCCCGACTACTAATAACCACAGACAGGCAGCCAACATTTAACCATTTAATCAACAGACACACCCAAAAATTAACGACACCAGAAACAGTTTTTTTGCCTGAAAATTAGAATATTCAGTTAGGCCTCTGAATAAGCTTTCCAAAACATTTTAGAACGTCCCAATCGGATTCCCGGATCAAAAGATATTGCAAAAACAAAATCAGTAACAGTGACAGTGAAACAGTGACAGCAAAACCAAACAGTGCAGGAAATGGCGCCCAGGAGCAGGGCGCCTAGCAGGAAACAGCAACACAGAAAACTGGCGCCCAGGAGCAGGGCGCCTAACAACAAACGCAACACAGCAGAAACTGACGCCCAGGAGCAGGGCGCCTAGCACAAACGCAACACACCTGACACTGGCGCCCAGGAGCAGGGCGCCTAGCACAACAACACCCAGACCGAAACTGCTGCCCGGGAGCAGGGCGCCTAGCACAGGCAGCAACACAACAGGCAACACTGGGCGCCTAGGGCGCCATTCTTAGCAACACAGGAACAATGCTGGGCGCCTAGGGCGCCACTTTCAGCAACACCAAAACAACACACGGCGCCCAGGAGCAGGGCGCCTTTTTCAGCAACCAAAACAGCAACCACACAAGACAACAACATGGCGCCCAGGAGCAGGGCGCCTTTTCCAGCAATAACACAACACCAAACTTGGCGCCCAGGAGCAGGGCGCCATTTTCAGCACAGCAACAAGACACAACCATGGCGCCCAGGCACAGGGCGCCTAAATCAGCAGCACAAATTTTTTTTGATTTCCACCATGATCAATCACCAACACCAATTCGTAACAACCATGAATACATATCAAAATCACCAAACAAATCATCAAACAAACATCAAGGCATACCTAGAGCCTAACTCCCACATAACACCCATCATACACCCTATTAAAATGGTAGAACCCACCCTTACCTTAGATTTGCCGAAGACAAGACTCTCTTGACCGTAGACACCAAAGAACCACAGCAACAGAGCTCCTCTCCTTCTCCTCTCCTTGCTAGCGCCGCGCCCTCTTCTCTCTTCGCACTCCTCTCTCTCTTTTTCTCAAACAAAAGCGTAAGTGAGGCAAAACCCTAGCCTAGGCGCTTCACCTATGCGCCTAGCTAGTGGGCTTTTGGATCACGGGCTTTTCTCCACAGCTTAGCCCAATTCCTAATCAACACGCCCTAAGTTAATTAAAACACCATTTTAATATTTTAATACGACTACACCAATAACATACCTAAATAATTAAATATTTGGGCGTTACAACAAGTACATATTAGAATAAGAACAACAGAGGTTACGAAATAAATATACAAACTAAGGAGTTTACCAAGTGCCCGTACCTTAATTGAAGATGAAACCAAATATAGCACAAGACATTTATTATTTATACTACTTTGGGAGATACATTGAAATATCAAGGTTCAGAGTACCCTGATTTGGTGTCCCATGTAAACACACAGTCATATGTCATAATGGTTTTGGACTAAGGAGGGTTGGCTATTGTGTTTAAAAAGTTGGTGAATTGCTTGGCTACCTTGGTCATTGGTCTTGGCTACTCAAATAAAAGGACATGACCTAACCCCTATGCGAATATATGCCATATCAAGGTTCAGAGTACCCTTATTTGGTGTCCCATGTGAGTACACAGTCATATGTCATAATGGTTTTGGACTAAGGAGGGTTGGCTATTGTGTTAAAAAAGTTGGTGAATTGCTTGGCTACCTTGGTCATTGGTCTTGGCTACTCAAATAAAAGGACATGACCTAATCCCTATGCGAATATATGCCATATCAAGGTTCAGAGCACCCAGAATTGGTGTCCCATGTGAACACACAGTCATATGTCATAATGGTTTTGGACTAAGGAGGGTTGGCTATTGTGTTAAAAAAGTTGGTGAATTGCTTGGCTACCTTGGTCATTGGTCTTGGCTACGCAAATAAAAGGACATGACCTAACCCCTATGCGAATATATGCCATATCAAGGTTCAAAGTACCCTTATTTGGTGTCCCATGTGAACACACAGTCATATGTCATAATGGTTTTGGACTAAGGAGGGTTGGCTATTGTGTTAAAAAAGTTGGTGAATTGCTTGGCTACCTTGGTCATTGGTCTTGGCTACTCAAATAAAAGGACATGACCTAACCCCTATGCGAATATATGTCATATCAAGGTTCAGAGTACCCTTATTTGGTCCCCCATGTGAACACACAGTCATATGTCATAATGGTTTTGGACTAAGGAGGGTTGGCTATTGTGTTAAAAAAGTTGGTGAATTGCTTGGCTACCTTGGTCATTGGTCTTGGCTACTCAAATAAAAGAACATGACCTAACCCCTATGCGAATATATGCCATATCAAGGTTCAGAGTACTCTGATTTGGTGTCCCATGTGAACACACAGTCTTTTGTTTTGGAGTCAAAGATGCATTCATCTTCACTAAAGATTCAGTATTCACAACGTGCCTCAGTCTTCCCATGATGTACAAGGATCTGTATCAATGCAAGAAAATGTTACAAAGGGGAATAGACAAATTTTCACAAAACAGGAAGTCTAACACTTGAAAAAATGTTGGTGAATTATACAAACGAGAAGTCTAACACTTGAAAAACATCATGATTTCAATTTTAGAACAGACCTACATAACACAATCAAAATAAATCCCACACTTTTTGAAACATAACCGAACAATAGAGAGCCAGCCATGACGGTGATACGTGACGACGGCGGTGACGACGGCGATACGAGATAGATTTATCACAATCAATCACATTAGCATTACAAGACACATAACATTCAGATTGAAATAGAAGCTGAGTACAAAAATGCAAACATAAATAAATTCATTCTTTTTGATTTTTAAAAACCTAAAATTTCTACGGATATCAAAGGCCAAGCTGAATGGGAGCCAAATGTTTACTCAAGCTATCATGGTAAAATTCCAATTTTGACTAACAAGAATAGGGTTTCCTTTCAAATTAAATTGGGGTTTTTGCAATCACTCAAATTAGGGACAAATTAAGGAATAAATCGGTATCCATTACCTGAGTGGAAGAAGGTTGCAGTGGAGAAGAGGTGAAGAAGCGGTTAAACGGCGGAGTCACGGCGGAGACACGACGGAGATAAAAACGGAGAAGAATGGAGCAGAGGAGACGCGCGATTAGAGGGAGAAACACACACTATCTTCGTGAATGGCGGCGTAGGGGCGGTGGAGGGCGGTGAGCGCTTGAAGGGGAGAGCAAGGCGAAGGAGGAGAGACCGCGAGGGAGGAGGGAGGGCGAGGGGTGAGCGCTACAATTAAATCATTTGTTTTTTTTCAATTAAATCAGCTGGTCCCACCACCGTATTTCCATTGTATCATACATATTTTGTATTTTTGGCTGTATTTTGGCTAACTTTTTTGGCTGAATAGCATTATTGAAATAAAAATATGTAAATAAACAAGTTCTCATACATTTGAACGTAATTGTAAAAAAAATAGATTTAAACGTAATAATAATTATTTTTCAAATTACAATAAAAACAACTTTCAATACATCTAACTGTAATAATATATTTATATTTATTAATGTATTTATTTATTTACTATCCGGTTCAACCATGGTTCAACTGATTGAACTGATTGAACCCTGACCCGAAAATCTCACCGGTTCACTTTTCGGTTCAGTTCTGAAAACATTGGTTGATATTGTTTTTCAACCAATTCTGACACGTAAATTATTTATTTATACTAACTATTTTTTATTTATTTTTTGAACACCAACCACACTTATGGAACCACACATAAGTTTTTTCTTATTATTTTTTACATGAATAAAGTGTTTGCATTGCCACTGCTAAATGACTAAATTGCCACTCTTTGACTCGGTGCTCGAAAAATTAAGTATCAGTAGGTCAGTCCGAGTGACCCGAACTCCGTGTATCGGTTGAATCGTTAGGGTTTCTTGTTTAGTCGTTGAACCATATGAAAAACAATTAGCCCCGAAAAAATGTAAAATATATTACGTTATATTCTAAACTTTTATAAGTTCTCACTAAAGTTTTGTGAAATTCATCTCATTACTCTTTATAAGAGATTACTTATAAAATTTTAGGAACTACTAATCTTTTAAATCAATAACTAATTTTTAAAATACAAAAAATTAAACAAACATAATAACTTAAATAGAATATTGTTACCTTTTTAAAAAACCTCACTTTTTTTTTGGTCAAATGTGCAATATTTCATTAACGAGCAAAGGGCACCAACGTTACACAAAGTGTAAGCCGTATTCTTACAAAGCAAGCACCTACAAATCCAATAATGGACAATCAAACAGGTAAACTTAAACTGCTAAAAAAAGGCATTAAGCACATGAGCAATACCTGAACAACTGATAACATACTGAACTAACTAATATGATCCTAATGATCTAACACAAACCAACTAAAAACAAGCACTAACACAACCAAGGGTAGCCAACAGGAATATATTTTTAAAAACGACTCTAGACAGCCTTCACCGCAACACTGGACCAAAAATCTAACCAAGCCCTAACCAATAACCAGCACCACCAGCTAGCAGAACACGAGGCTCCACAGCGCCAAACAACAGACCACGATGTTGTGCATGAGGAAAGACGGCGTCCCAGACTTTCCCTGTATTTGAAGGCTAAATGACCCCGGGAACTGATGTTCAAAACACATAGAGCCATAAAAGATGAGGTGAGCACCAGATGAAAGGCATGAGGACCGAAAGGCACCAGAAGCAGAGCACAACAACGAATAAAGAGCTGAGAGAGGCAGCCGTAACTTTGAAGCAAGGGAGATGGAATGAGCGCATCGATTAGGACAGATCTTGTAGAAGATCTGGTGGGTCCAAAGGTTCTGGGGGTGGGTGAGCATTCCTTCTGATCGTGGAACTAGTCTCTCTTCTGACCCCTAATAGCCTTCACAGAGTACAAAACCAGAATGGGCCAGCCCATTAGGGTTACAACCCACCCACAACTAAAAAAACCAAAATACCCTTCTACATTATTGATTTGTATTAATAACTCGTTTATCATGTAGTTTTTTTTACCAGTATTTTTTTGAAAAATACCTTACACTTGTTGCTTATCATTTAAAATTGAAAAATATGATATAATTAATTATAAGTCATTGGTAAAAGTAAGTTAATTTAGGTTCATTAAAAAATAGCAAGTTTTGTCAAGAAAATAGTAACTATTTATCAAAATAAAATAAGAACCCAGAGCGTGGGGTTCAGCGGTTCGGGCTGATCCTCCCTAACCAAGGGTCGGGGGTTCAATCCCCACATTAGGTACGAAGTAGCGTTAAAACTCTGGGCCAACTCTCCTGCCCCTCGAGGCACATTCAATGAGCGAGAGATTAGTCACAGCTATCCGTGCGGTGGATACTCCGAAAAAAAATAGTAAGACAATTTGGTAAAACTGCTATCAATCAAACACAAATTAAAGGTACAACTTATTTTTGTCTCCCGTCAAAAAAAACTTTTTGTTCAAAAAAACAATGTACAACTTCTTGGCCACTTTTTTTTCACGCGGAAATCCCGTTTGACTATTTAGCATCGTTGGAAAAAAATTCTATTGCGTGTGAAAACAAATTATGAATTCCCTATGTGCCAAAAAAATACCTCTCTTTCTTTTTACGTATAAAGAAACAAATCAATAATAAATAATTGCAGGGAGATCAATTCGGTTGGCGACGCGTTGACTTCAAAATTTCGGTTCTAGGCCACCAAGATAAAAAGAAAGCTAGATTTAATTGTGTTAATGAAATTTATTTTTTCTATTTAAAATATATTATACTAAAATTATATAATTTTTGTTATCATAATGCTCTCGGTTCAAAATAAAAGGACTTTTTTGAGAAGGAATATAAAATTCCAAAAGATGTTTTGAAAACGATGTCCAAATGCAGAGAAAAGAAGATCTAATTTTCGCCTTTGACCAAGCGCCACCAGCCCACCAGGCGCTAGCCCACAGATAATTTTGAAGACTTGTCCTCAACTAGTTGTCATTACAAGCCCGTGACATATAATCAACCTATTTGTTATTTCGGTTAGAAATGCACTTACCATTATTTTCTAATTTTCTAATAACCAGATTTGGGATCCGGATTTGGAAATTTGGCTATGAAAACCGTCCTTGTTTAGAGTAAAGATAACATTGTGCCCACCATGCAGCACTCAGCACCACTAAACCACTAATGCTCTTGTTACTGCAAATATTTTTATATATTACCTCTCCTTTCAATATAAAAACAAACCGTCGAACAAAATCTTTTTTCTTAGAAAAGCTTTCTACCCAATGCATTAATTTTTCATGAGTTTAATTTTAGTAAATTAAGTTTTACATGTATGAAATTTGTAGTTCCTAAAAATTTGGAAATTTTTTAAACGAGACCGAGTCGGTCATGCGATTCAACTACAGCCCCTCGGTCTTAAAACATTGTTTTAAAACAAGAAATGAAACCTCATTACTCCTGACGAAAAATGTATAAATGTCACTTTGGCCCCTGAAGAACAACCCCAAGCTCCGCCATTGTGCATTCATCGTTTGAAAATTGGAATACCAAGTTTAAAGTTGTATTGAGATGTTATTTAAAATTTAAATAAAGTTGTTTGAGTTTTTGGTGATTTATTTGATAAAAGTATAATTAGAGACCCAATTTTTAAAATTTGAACATGGTCTCCAAATTGTTTTCGACGACCCTGCTTATCGTCTTTATGGAAATGAGTTAGGAGTTCGTAAGCATTACTTCCCCCATTCCATAATAACCGTCACATTTAGTATTTTACACATATTAAGAAAAAAATGTAAATAAAAGAAAGAGAAAAACAATTTTACAAAATCAACCTTATTGATATTGATGGTGATGCACATAATATTAATAGAGGATAAAATTGGTAAGAGGTATATTAAAATAGAACGTGACAACTATTTTATTTTTTTAATAGTATATGACACACCAAAATATGACACATCAATTTTTTTAATAAAATTGATAACATTGTTTTAGTGTGGTAGTTGTTTTAAACCATAAAACGTTGGCCTAATGGCTTAATCTACCTTGGGACACGGGAGTCGACCCGGTGCTCCCGGTTCGATTCCCGCAGTGGACAAACTCGGTGTTGGCCAGTACAAAATTTGATCCTAAGCACGAGCAAAAATTAGTCTTTCGTTGAAAGCGTTGGGACACTCCATGGGTAGCCGGCAATGTTCCATACCAAAAAAAAATGCGATGGTTATTTTGAGACGGAATGAGTAATTGGCAAAGAAGTACTAGAACTAGGTTGATCACATCAAATTTTACTATCCTTTACCAGAAGCTCCTACTAACATGATTCCTTTGTTGTTGGCTCATGTTATGGAGGTCACCAAATGTGCCTGGTTCTTTTGATCACATCAAGTTTTTCTTTTCTTTTTTATTACACTCACATTTATGTACACGTAGGTCGTGTTTTTTTTTAACTAGGCAACTGCAGAAACTAATTTCTCAAGCTAGGTAAGACCACAATAAACAACAAAGTTGGGTGTTTCTTTGTTCAATGAGATAAGATGTTGCCAACCTTAGAGTCTACCCTTCCTACCTTGAAAAGGGGAGGTATAGCCGTTCCTTAAAATAACAGAAAGCAACAACTGGTTGACTTTGACTCAATTGGTTTCGTAAGATTTACAAAAATAGTATCTCATTAATTATCCTTTACCAGAAGAGATATACTAGTATATTTCACCAGCATTATTCGTATCAGGTCACATTTATATATTCTCAAAGGGCAATATCATTTTCAAACCTGATTGTGATACAATTTCAGCCCGGACATTAAGCATGGACCTCAAAAACCAACTTGCATGAATATTTTATACCAGCCTAAAGAACCACCTCACACGTTGACCAAAGAAAAGGGTATCTAATAAAATTAATTACAACTAAATAATGTTACATAGATGGAAAGGACCCAAAATTTCCTTTCCAATCATGGTAATTCACACCATGGAAGAATACAAGCATATATGAATATTTATTCTACCACTGTATGTACATATACATATGACTTGATGAAACCATTTTACCAATCAAAAGAACAACAGCTAGCTAACAAAATTGGGTAGGAAGTCATGACATCAAGTGGGTGACTCAGCTAGGAGAAGAGTGTGCCACCAACCACATGCAACGTTTTTAGCAACACAACCTTCAATGGTGACTTCAGAAGGAATGTTACGGTCAATCACATCCCCAAGGCCCAGCTGCCACACCCACAAATTACAATATTAGAGAACAGTATGATACCATACTAAGAATAATGACATTATTAATTCACCAAACAATAACCTTGTCACTTAAACATGTGTGTTAGATTATCTCAAAAAAAAACATGTGTTAGATATAAATGTTCAAGCTTAAAATGTGAAATAAAAGGAGACACATAAAAATGGTAGTGCCATAACCTGTCCATACTTGTTCCATCCCCAGCAGAAGACTTTTCCATTATCTTAAAGAAACAAAAACAAAAGGAGAACTAATGAGAATCTATTAATAATAGACATACAAATATCACTCTGTTTTTGTGTCCAATGTGATCAAACTACAAAATCAACCTGTGCGGTGTTGAGAAACCAGCCCCACAATTACGTATTAGTATGATTAAGGCCAAAAAGAAGAACATCATGAATCTTATGAATGTGAAAAAAGTATTTTACTATAAGAATATGAAATTTTTGACCAGGTCGGGTTAGGCCGTGACAGACATTACATTTAACAATTCATAGTCAATCAACCTTCTGCAAAATTTATTCGGTTTACTAGCACGTATGTCATTATGGACTTCACTTCACAAAACCAAAGAATACTTTTTCACAATACCATTTCATAGTAGCATCAACATCCCACAATTTTCAAAAAGGAAAAAAATTGAATAAAAACAACTCTGCTCCATTATTTTCAGTTGCTCACTTCCTCTCATCAGTTGTCTTGGCAAAAGTTAATACAACACAATTAGAGGAGAAAAAAAGCCTCTCAACTTTTAACCAAAGCCATTTTAGAATACTTTATGAACAAAAACAAAAGAAAGTGTTAACATTTCAGTACTTGATTGACAGCAACTTCCAGATTCCATTTTAGAAAAGGTTGTTGAAAATCAAACATGTATTCAAGTCTAGCTGTGTTTAGAGATGCACTAAAGAAAATTCACACGGGGATCGACGGTATTGCCATTGCAGTTACCAAAATGCATAAGCCGGTCCGATTGTAATGGTGTACCTGTTATTAGAGCAGTGTGACGAGCCCCACAAGATATGCGCTCTACATTCACATTTTCCAAGCTCGGGCAATCCAGTAGCCTGGGTAAAGTCTGCTTCAAAATTCAGGTTAACAATTAAAAACTAATATCACAGAATGCCTCAGTAGAACTGAAGAATACCGAGCCATAGGTGACAGCCAGCAACAACGACAAAGTCATAGTACGCTGGATATTAATATAAGACTCATTTGTCTAAGTTTAAAAAAAGTGATCTTTAGATTACGTAAAAGATGGTGTTTTAGAGATTTTTTGAGAATCTAACATCTTACTAAATCTTAAAAATGTTTTTTTTCACAAGAGAAAGTTATTTTGTTAAGTAAAATTCCCAAACATACGGGCTCATAATCATATAATTCTATTTCATTTAAGACTTTAATGACAACTAGTAACATACCCGTGCATCCGCACGGGTTGATCGCGTTGTATGGTATAGTTTGAATCAGATTGATTTTTAGAATTTAAATAATGTAAATCGAAGCTATGTTTGTAAGAGGTAGATAGACGAAGTTAAAGTAAGTTTTGTGGTTACGATAAATAAAATTTCTCTTTTATTTTGGTAATAATGATATTTAAAAAAAGTTTCTTCATACTGTTAATTTTTGTTAATTAATGACATATTAGTATTAAATTGAATAGAAATGATGTAAATGAAACAGTTCCATAGAAATTTCAATGTCTCAAACTTAAAATACAAAAGCAGATATTAATAGTTGTTTAATGCTTTAAAACACAGTTAAATAGTCTGAACATTACCTCGTGAAAATAAAGACAAATTTAAAGTAGATAAAAATAGTTTCAAATATAAAATATATAAATATTAAAATCTAAAAATGTAAAAGTATCATTTAGAAACAATATGTGCATTTATCCTGTGTTTTTTATATATCAGTGTTGTTATCTTGTGTTTTTTAATATATCAGTGCAGCTATCCTGTGTTTTTATATATATCATTGAAGTTATCCCCGTGTTTTTATATATATCAGTGCCGTCATCCCGTGTTTTTTATGTATCAGTACAGTTATCTCATAGTTTCAATTGATTGTTTGAGTTGATTAGTAGATTATAGTAGATAGTTAAAGATAGATATTAGATTATCAATAAGAAATATTTATCCTATATTTTTTATAAATCAGTGACAATTATTTGTCCTTTTTTAGATATTAGTGACAATTTGTCACGTGTGTTTTAAATATTAATCAGTTTAAATAGTCATTAAGTCTTCTTGTTTTTTTAGATAGTAGGTTTATAGTAGTATTCAAAAATTATAATTATTAATGACAAATATTAATCCCGTGTTTTTTTATATATCACTACAGTTATCCCATGTTTTTTTTATATATCATTGCAGTTTTCTCGTAGTTTCAATTGATTATTTTAGTTGATTAGTAGATTATAGTAGATAGTAAAAGTTAGATAGTAGATTATCAATGAGAAATATTTGTTTTAAATATTAATTATTAGTTTAAATAGCCATTAAGTCTTCTTGTTTTTTAGGTAGTAGGTTTGTAGTAGTAGTCTTCACAATTTTTAATTATCAATGACAAATATTAATCTCGTGTTTTTTTATATATCAGTGCAGTTATCCCGTGTTTTTTATATATCAGTGCAGTTATCTCGTAGTTTCAATTGATTGTTTTAGTTGATTAGTAGATAATAATAGATAGTAAAAGAGAGATAGTAGATTGGTCAAAAAAAAAGAGATAGTAGATTATCAATAAGAAATATTTGTTTTAAATATTAATTAGTAGTTTAAATAGTCATTAAATCTTCTTGTTTTTTAGATAATAGTTTTATAGTAGTCTTCAAAAATTTTAATTATCAATTACAAATATTAATCATGTGTTTTTTTATATATTATTGCAGTTATCCTGTGTTTTTTTTATATATCATTGCAGTTATCTCGTAATTTCAATTGATTATTTGAGTTGATTAGTAGATTATATATAGTAGATAGTAAAAGATAGATAGTAGATTATCAATAAGAAATATTTATCCCGTGTTTTTTACAAATCAGTGACAATTATTTGTTCTTTTTTAGGTATTAGTGACAAATATTTGTCACGTGTGTTTAAATATTAATCAGTTTAAATAGTCACTAAGCCTTCTTGTTTTTTAGATAGTAGGTTTATAGTAGTTTTCAAAAATTATAATTATCAATGACAAATATTAATCTCGTGTTTTTTTATATCAGTGCAGTTATCCCGTGTTTTTTATATAACATTGATGTTATCTCGTAGTTTTAATTGATTATTTTAGTTGATTAATAGATTATAGTAGATAGTAAAAGTTAGATAGTAGATTATCAATGAGAAATATTTGTTTTAAATATTAATCAGTAGTTTAAATAGTCATTACATCTTCTTGTTTGTTAGATAATAGGTTCATAGTATGCTTCAATAATTTTAATTATCAATTACAAATATTAATCCCGTGTTTTGTATATATCAGTGCAGTTATCCCGTGTTTTTTATATATCATTGCAGTTATCTCGTAGTTTCAATTGATTTTTTTAGTTGATTAGTAGATTATAGTAGGTTATCAATGAGAAATATTTGTTTTAAATATTAATCAGTAGTTTAATCCTATGTTTTTTATATATCAGTACAGTTATCCCATATTTTTTATATATATAATTGCAGTTATCTCGTAGTTTCAATTGATTATTTTAGTTGATTAGTAGATTATATTAGATAGTAAAAGATAAATATCAATAAGAGGTGATATTCGATTATCAATAAGAGTATAAACAAATTTCGGAGAGAAAAATTAAAATTTTAGTAGATTATAGTAGATAGTAAAAGATAGATAGTAGATTATCAATAAGAGTGTATAAATTTAGAAATTTAGTTAAAAAACTAAAGTATAATGATAATAGAAAGAGAAAAATTATTTATGGAAAAAGTAAAAGTAAAGTAAAAAGAAAGAAAAGGAAGAAAGAGAATGTAAGAGAGAAGTGAAAAGGAGGAAAGAGAGTGTAAGAAGAGAGAGAAAAAAAGGAAGAAATAGAGTGTAAAAAGCAGTGTTATCAGACCCGGACCGGCCATCGACCCGGTCAAGGCACCGGGTCACTAGACCCGGGGTCGGACCGGCATGACCCGGTCTATATTAAATAAATTCAAAAAATTATAATATATACTAAGAAAGTATACATTTATTAATATAGAAATTTTATTATAATTTTATTTATAATTATACATTTACTAACATGTTTATGAGTGTTGAACTTGAATCAATTTGTCAAAAAAATGTGTGTTTAATCAAAACTATTAATGAAAGAATGTGCAAAAAAAATTAACATATCCAGAATTGATTATATTTAATGAATGCGGGACAGTATCAACAAATAATAGATAGCTTAGTGGTTAAAAAGTTGAAATGTTGAATACTAGGGAGGGGGTTCGAACCCCACCCAAGCCTTTTTTGTGAAAACATGCAAAATTTATAATTGGTTCATCTTAAAAAAAAAAAAAAAAAAAAAAAAGAGGATCAACCGGTCCGACCACCGGTCCGACCCGGTTTCCACCGGATTTTCACCGGTCCGATGACGTCATCACCGGGCCAACTGCAGATCCGGTCCTGCACGCTGCCCGGCCCGGGAAGACCACCGGGTCCCGGTCCGACCGGTCCGACCGGCCGGTCCGGACCGGTTCTGATAACACTGGTAAAAAGGATAAAGGAAGAAAGAGAGTGTAAGAGAAAAGTGAAAAAGAGAAAAGAGAATGTAAAAAAAAAGAAAGGAAGAGAGGGTAATGACCTAAATACCCTATGGAGTTATTATAGAGTGGCAATGTGTCAAGTAAGTGTGAAGGCTTTTATGGGTAATTTAAGTGTGGTTTATTAGTATAAATAGATATTAGATGGGAGTGAGAGTAAGGGTTATCTATGAAATGGCTAGGGCATACCTCAGCTTGGTCAGCACCAGTTCCCAGCTGCCCAAACTGGTTTCCACCAAATGAATATACGTCACCATCAGAAGATGTACAGACGGTATGCCACAGACCAGCAGCAACTCCCTCTATTTGGATACCCAATAACGAAGATACACAGGCCGGTCTCAATTCATCATCTGTACTTCCTTGCCCACACTTTTCCAAAACAATATAACATTAATTTAGTATAACAAGCATAAGCATGAATCAACCAAGAGAGTGATAAAAAGTTGAATATTTTAAAGGATTAGAACAGATTATTCCTCGTCACAGTGAACCCCATCTTCAACATCAACATTGCTTTTGGCCCCTCATATTCTACTTTACCTACATGTTAATCCTAAAGAACGGTTAACAGCTGAAAACACCGAAGCTATTTTGTAGGAAAATATATTTCAACCGATTAAAGTATAAGCATAAAATTAATCATGAACAGAATAAAGCTTCAAGCAATCTTGGGCATATCAATCAGCTCATAATTTCGAATCGGTGCCTTTTGCAAATATACAGTACCAACTAATAAGAAAATACCCATAGCTAGCAAAATAAATAAATGCAAACCAAGCAATAAAGTGAACACCCAAAAGGAGCAACTTAAGAAAAGGTGAAAGTGCAATGACTGAGACATCTCATATCAAGCAAACAAATATAGCCCCACTGATAAATTTTCATCTAATCTTTGTATTTTATTGAGATCCCTGGAGGTGGACTACATGGTGACGGCGCTGTGATGTGAATATGGGTGCAATAGTAGACCCAAGGTTTGGAGAGTGTACATGCGGAGGAATATGGGGAAAGCATGGAATGATGAAGTGGTAGGGCAGTAACAGAATGTACGTGTCAGGATATTTGGGTAGTATACAAATAATCAAAAGGAGTGAAAATAGTATCAGAAAAAGTATCAATTCTGTTATGGACAGCTATCAATAGATCTCTGAGAGGAGCATTGCTCTGGGTAGATAGGAACACCTTTCCTTGCTGTATAATTTCCAATATTTCATATCAATATTCAATAATATACTCCCCATCCCTCATTCTCTGTTTTTCTGGTTCCTAACAATTTGGTCCGACCTGCCCGATACCTAAATGGGACGTAATCGGGGAATGCCACCAAAGAAGATGGACTTTAAGGTTGCAGATCTGGAGAATGATGTTGTGGTGCTCAAAACGATGTTTCAAGCTACGCAGATTAAGGCGGATGAGAACCAGGTGCCTTTAATAGAGTTACTGGCCAAGGCACTTGTGAAGAGCTGACGGTGCGCTTGGCCTAGTTGTGTATGGAAGGAGCGACGATACATTTCTTTAGATCGCTCCTTGATGATAACTCTGACCTGATTTGGGAGCATTTAAGTATGAATTGCTCGGGTGTTATGGGTGTAGATGGGGTTGAAAGGAGTTATTCAAACTTCAAGGCACTCGTATGAGGATGAGCACGACCTGTCGTCCACAAACTGATGTGCAGACAGAGGTGGTTAATTGTTGCTTAGAGACTTGCATTCATTGTTTTGTGGCGGGCCAGCCCAAATTATGGGTGAATTGGATACCTTGGGCTGAGTATTGGTCTAATACCAATTTCCATGCTTCCACAGGGACTACTCCCTTCAAGGTTGTTTATGGCAGGGCACCTCCAGTGTTGAATCTTTTTCTTCTGGAGAAATAAGGGCGGAGACCGTGAGGAGGAAGCTGAAGGGTCGTGATGAGGCACTCAAGCAACTACAGTAGCAGCTGGATAGAGCACAAAATCATATGAAAACACAAGCTGGTCGTAAGAAGATTGAAAGACTGTTTGAGGTAGGGGAATGGGTCTTTTTGAAACTCATGCCTCACGGGCAGGTGGCTCTGAATGCTAGGATCAATCCCTAGTTAGCTCCTTATTACTACGAGTGGTGGGGGTAGTGGTCTATAGGTCCAGTTGCTTGAAGAAGCAAGACTCTAGGAAACTCTTCCTCCAGAACGAGCAGTGACAATGTGCAAGCCTTGGAGCCTGCTGCTGTGCAGTCTTAGGCAGCAGAATCATCAGCAAAAACGGGGAGAAGGCTGCGCAGATACCAGTGCAGCGGAAGGGTCGGGGGAGGATTTTAACATAAGAAGCCAGTTTCCCAAATTCAGACTTGAGGAAAAATCTAGTTTTCAGGGAGAGGGCGGTGATGGGGCTGTGGATGTGAACATGAGTGTGAATAGTAGACTCAAGGTTTGGAGGGTGTGTGCAAGCTTTGGAGCCTGCTGCTGTGCAGTCTTAGGCAGCAGAATCATCAGCAAAAAAGGGGAGAAGGCTGCGCAGATACCAGTGCAGTGGAAGGGTCGGGGGAGGATTTTAACATAAGAAGCCAGCTTCCCAAATTCAGACTTGAGGAAAAATCTAGTTTTCAGGGAGAGGGCGGTGATGGGACTGTGGATGTGAACATGAGTGTGAATAGTAGACTCAAGGCTTGGAGCCTGCTGCTGTGCAGCCTTAGGCAGCAGAATCATCAGCAAAAAAGGGGAGAAGGCTGCGCAGATACCAGTGCAGTGGAAGGGTCGGGGGAGGATTTTAACATAAGAAGCCAGTTTCCCAAATTCAGACTTGAGGAAAAATCTAGTTTTCAGGGAGAGGGCGGTGATGGGGCTGTGGATGCGAACATGAGTGTGAATAGTAGACTCAAGGTTTGGAGGGTGTGTGCGAAGGAATAAAGAGAAAGCAAGGAATGATGAGGTGGCAGGGTAGTAACGGAATGCACATGTGTCGGGATATTTGGGTAGTATATAAAGAGAGAAAGGGAGAGAGAATAATATAAGAAAAAGTATCAATTCTGTTATGGGCAGAGATCAATAGATCTCTGAGAGGAGCATTGCTATGGGAAGTTAGGAATACCTTTCCTTGCTGTAATTTCCACTATTTCATATCAATAATATACTCTCCATCTCTTACTCTCTGTTCCATTTAACTTTTCATTACTGGTTCCTAACACATGGTCTGCCCTAAGAGGGATCAGCACTAGTATATGCTTTCTAATATTATGACCAAGCAAACTACCACAGGTAAGAACGAATCAGAGGATTCTATATACAGCAATACTAACTAAATTTGCTGAAAAAGGTAAGCTCTGCATGTGGAATGCTGGTTCACAATATCCTTAGTTAGGTGGCGTAGCTACAAAAAAGAGGGAATGGCAGGTAGATAGATATAATTTACATTACCAACTAGGATATGCAAGCAGAGAAAACGCTCCAAAAGTATCCTAGTTCCCTTAAATTACCTGTCCATAAAGCCCCCAACCAAATGCAAGCACAGCTCCAGCATCTGCCAGATATTAGAATATCAGTATATATGAATTTTGAAAATGACCCAAAATAGATAAGAAGAATTCTAGAACGCAATAAGCAACTATGGAAGATGACCAATTTTGTATATTGAAACTACACCACTCTCCCTTCCATCAAATCAAACAATTTCTGATCTGATTTTACCAATATAGAAATATTTTTTTTCTTTATCTAAACACCTATCACTACCAACCGTTGAAACCAGGCAGGAGAGTTGCACTATAGTCTATAAGTGAAGCATACAAATATTCACACTTCTGAATCCCCAAAGAAACTAATGCAGGCTATCCTAGAAGATGTCCACTTGTGATAATGAAAAGACTGACACATGTACC
Source organism: Astragalus membranaceus (assembly GCA_039519185.1). Taxonomy (NCBI): domain Eukaryota; kingdom Viridiplantae; phylum Streptophyta; class Magnoliopsida; order Fabales; family Fabaceae; genus Astragalus; species Astragalus membranaceus. The sequence continues at coordinate 67,876,137 of CM076848.1, forward strand.
TGTGATTACTACACTATGTCGAGCTCCACAGGCAATACTCTTTATATAACTTCCAGGGACCCTAATATTTTGTCCCTCTGAACTCATGCTTCCTTGAGCCAGTGGTGCCGATATATCTTTACCATTAGAGGAATCAATACAAGGAACAAGATGGGGTGAGGACACCATTCGTATTCTGGAACCCAAACCAAGCTGCCCTTCACCTCCATAGCCCCAACCCCACACCTGTCCTATATCTGAAACGTCCAGAAAAATACGATTAATAGCATGTCTTAGACTACATATCTGATCCTCTACAGCACAAAAAATTGATTTTTCAACAAGAAGGTTACATCACACAAAATTTTAAGCTAATAAATAGTTCATAACGATACTGATACCTGACAATGCTAGGGTATGACGCCCACCAGCAGCAACACTTGTCATCCTTACCCCTGGGTTTAGCGATACAAGACATGGTAATGCTGATAGAACATCATCACCGGATGATGAGGTTTCGGCTGTATGTTTTGCTGAAGAAACTCTCCTTCTCTTTGTACTTTCTTCTCCACTAGTACCGGAGGCAGGTCCTCGAGTGGATTTTGAGACTTGAGAACAAGGGCTCACTGTTGCGAAACCACTCTAAATCAGTTAGACAGATAAAGGCTGAGTATCTTTCTTTGCTTATCATAAAGTGGCAAAATATTTTTCTCCTATCTTTTGGCATTTCAACATTCTATCCCATATCACAGTAATTAAGCACCTTCCCAACTTCTTTTGTACACCTTAGCTAGTCTAGACCGCTTCCTGGTATGTACAGGAAGCTGTAGACAAATGGCTATTGTAAAGAGGTCAAACATACCTTGTTCCGTTGAGAATGAGCTCTGCCTTCCTTGTACATCTTTTTCGGGACTTAACCCTGACAACGGTTCACCAAATACCTTCCCAGAAGGAATACATTCCTTCCATCCCCATGTGTAAACTTCTCCACAATCTGCAAAGGGATGGTAAAACATGCTTAGAGGATGACACGGAGACATGCTATTTTCTTGAATGCATATTGGATTAGATACTCACAAAAGTATTGAATGATGCACCAACAAGACAATATTACAGTCTACAGATTCAGTTTTAATTTATCTCTTCTCTTTTCAATCACATCATATTAGATTATTTTTCCACACAGGCAAGATAAGGAAATAAAACTCACCTGTTACAGAAGCACAATGTGCCCACCCAGCTGCAGCTTTTATAATAGATGCTTCACTTGGAAGGGGGAAAGGTTCTGGAGTTTCCTTTACAAATAAACCATAAAATTTAGTTGACTTACAAGGAAACTAGAGAGACCGTATCATTGTACATGGTCATACATTACCCCGTGCTTGCCAGACGTCACATAGCTTTGGCCTAGATCATCTGTTGAACCCCATGTTATGAGCTTTCCTGGCTCTGATTAAGGGGAAAAAATATGAGCAATGATTAAATCTTCTATGATAGTAAAATGAAAAAAAAAATGCTAGAATAAATGGGGAGCTAAAAGAGATAGAGGGGTGGAGAGATATGCACCGACATAACTTCATCAAAAGAGAATAAATCAAAAAAGAACACGAGTGACTTTAATTACACACATCCATTTAAATATTAATTACAAAAAACTAAATTGAAACTGAAGAGATTTTCTTAGCCCTGGCATAGTGGCATTCAACATAAATACCAACACATATAGTAGAAGTACGGACAACAATAATCTTTACAGGAGTGAGTAGACAGGAGATTGACAAAATTAACAAACAGCAGTAGTGAAAGCCTCGCATACTGCGAAAAACCACTTAGATATACTAACCAATTTGAGAAACAGTGAAGAAAGAAGGGGAACAAAAAAGAAGAATAAGAATAGCCAGTGGTGGAACAAGTAAATAGTAATTAAAGGTTCAAATAGAACAACTAAATTGTTAGGTCACCACAGAGAGTAATGGTTTCATTTAAAAAAACAGAACTTCGGTGCCAAACAAACCAAACTGTTACACACGCAGCAACACAAATTTACTGAGAACGCCATCAGTATGGAGCTCACTAAACCAAGCTCAGTGAATACAGTTTCCCACTCATTACAAAAAAAAAAAGTTCCCATTTCAAGATTCTTATCTACATAATCAAACCGAAGGAATAAAACAACACAAAGGCAAATAATATGAAGAAGCACTTCCTTCCATTGGATCCCCAAAAAATTCCTCCATCCCCAAAAATCAAGTCGGAAAAAATGGAAATTGGAGAGAGAAAAAAAAGCTAAGTGAGAATTTCAAAACGAATCAAAATGAATACTAGCAAGAGAGTAAATTGGGAAAGATAAAGTACCAGATATAGCCATGGCGAATCCACAACCACCACCGCAAACATCCTTCCAAGCATAACTAGACGACGGAACCCTAACAATGACCGGCGTCAACAGCGGCGTCCTCTCTGGTAAAGCTCCAGGCAAGTAACCCCACATGTACACCAGCTTCTCCTTCACCCCTTCCAATGCTTCCTCGCCATTCATGACTATTCCCACCAAGAGAGAGACCAATGCAGCAAAGTTCAAAACGTTTCGCTTTTTTTTCTGGCGGTAGATTTTGAAGAGTGACCTAATGTTTTTTCCTTTTCCTTTATTGGTGCATTGAATTAAAAGGGGTCGTATCATTTTCAGCAAAATGCAGGTGCCACGTCGGATTATCACGTGGTTTCATGTACACGTGGCGTCTTACTGACCACTATTTATTTCGGGCAATTCTGGCCATGAGTTTTGAAGAACTTTCTGGAAGGTCAGCAAGTCTCTCTTTAAGCTGCGAGCTGCTACGTGTTAGCTTGGTTCCCGTGCGACGAGTTGTCTGCATCCACCATCCTTCAATCATTAAGTATCGCCACGTGTTGGGTTACTGGCGTGACACGTGATGAAACGGATACAGGAAGCACCAACAACTGAAGTAGTTGTGTTGTGTCGTGGAGTGAGGTAATTTGATGTCGACACAGTTATTTTTGGCAAATTCCATATTTCTGGCGTTGGACAAATATGGAGGGAAGATTCCTTGATGGAAAATGGGGCATATACGGGGATAGTAGTGCGCTGGTGGACCGTGATGGAGTTTGGGGACCTTGATCCATTGTTTGAATGCACACAATTTACTATTATGACTCTTGAGTTATTTTGTCTTAGAAGAATTAAAAAAAATTGAAAGAGAAGAGATATAGACCCTTAATTGCGGCATCAAAGAAAAAGATACCCTATTACCCTTAATTGCAGGCAATTAGCATCCGAGTTTAGGCAATGGGCTTTGGGTGAGGTAATTGAGGGCTTTGATGTATCCATATTTTTTTGTCGTAGCAAGCCAACAAAAGCAAGAAACATTTGTGAACTCCCACGGAAAGTGGTTTGAATCGGGGTGTTCTGGACTGGACCAAGAGGTCCATTTAACAAAATCAGTGGGTGCGTTTAGCAATTGGATATAGATCAGCCCAATCGATTCGGCTCATATCCACTACATACAAGCTCAACTAAAGCCACCACGCTTGGATGGTTCAGATCGATTCTGATAATCCGACGGCCCACAGGCGAGCATCGATTTCCTATAAATACCGGCTCGCATAGCCATTTACAAGGTACACACTCTTCACTAGCTTATTATCATACTGACTTGAGCGTCGGAGTGGCTTTACAGGTACCCCCCGGGCGCTCACTGACCTCCTGCCAGGGCAGCAAGAGACCTACCAACAGCAGCCGACCAAAATACTGCTAGGTACAGAACATTGGCGACCACAGTGGGAGATATTTATCTTTCACATCATCACTACTCGAACTTGTCTCTTGCTACTCCATGGCTCCCAGAGGCAGACCCCGGATTCAAAGCATTGTCGTACCGGCATCCTGACCAGAGGATACTCCGGAAGGCAACGTCGTAACCCTACCTGACGAGGATACCAGTCAGTCTGCACAGCCTTCGAATGTGAGTCAGCTTTTGGATCTCATGGCCAATCGCACTCAAGCTATGCTGCAGCAGGAAGCTCGCCTAAGGGAGATTGAAAGGCGTGTGGCCTCCCTGCCTAAGCAGCCTCCACCCAGCAGGGGAACCCTTCCTCCAACAGCGGTGACTTCAAGGCGCCATCGATTTCCCCCTCGGAGGCATCACGTCCATCGTTCTCCCCGAAGGCGAAGACACGTGCATCGCTCTCCCCCTCGGCGTCGCAGGCGTGGAGGGTCAGGCTCATCTCCAACATCCCCTCCAGATGATACCTACCAGTCTCACGACTCCCACTCCAGGACCTCCTCACGCGCATCCCCTGATTCTCGTAAGAGGTCGAGGAACCGGGTCGATACCCATCGGAGGCACCACTGGGGATCGCCATCGAGGAGATCCCCCGACTGACGCAGGTATCATGAGTTGGACTATGAAGACAACCCCCCCCCCCCCCCGAAACTCAAGAGGGTTTTCGGAAGAAGGACCTTTCACTCGAAGGGTGGATGAATGTCGAATCCCAAGGGCCTTGGAGAAGCTGCCAACTGTAACACCCCTTTTTCTACCCGTTAATTTAATTGGAAAAATATCAGAGTTTTCAAAATTTAATTACACCACAAGGGGTGTCACACTTACTTCGTTAAACATCACACGCCAAATTACTCAGCTTTTCAAAAACAGTCTTATAATACTTTCAAACGTCATCGTCAATTAAAATACAACTTCACAGCGGAAAATCCAACCAGTTTAATCATAAAAGGCATTGCAACTATGCAAGGCTCACAATAGTAAAATCCAATAACAACAATGGTCATAAATAACTTAAACAACGTCATCCCACCCCTAGTGTTACATAATCAGAGCAGACGACCCGACTCAGCTAGTGAAGATACCTAAGCCTTCACTCGAGATCACCTGCACGTTACCGCATAGGGGTAACATTCAAACAGAAGGGTGAGTCCAATTCAATTCATATAATAAATCATAAGATAAATAATAAGTCAAGTCACAGCTCTAAAATGAGTACATCACAATCAACAATCACATCGCTACAATAACTCGTAAATAATCACATCACAATCATCAATCACATCACTACAATAACTCATCACTATGTCATGTAGGCATATGAGATGCAACCCACTCGCGGGCATATGCATGAGGTACCTTTTCACAAACGTCGCTTAGCCATTAAGGCCTCATCGTCACTTAGCCACTTGGGCCTCAAAACGTCACTGGGTTTATGCATATGGGGCATGAGACACTATGACATGCACCACTCACAAACACACGAATACTCAAATACACAAATCACAGTCAACTGTGTAACCCGTCACTTACCGGTTTGCCAAATAAGAGGCACAGCACCTGTCAATTCACAATTTACACAACAACAACATCACTTAGCCTTTTAGGCCTTAACATCATTTAGCCTTTCGGGCCTCAAACGTCACTGGGTTTCATCATCACTTATACACAGATGTCATCAACTCAAACAATAGCCACTGAGGGCAAAACGTCATTTACTAGCCACCAAGGGCATCATCGTCATTTACACGTCACTATAAATAATAATAGCCACTAAGGGCAAAATAGACATTTACACGTCATTATAATTAATATTAGCCACTAAGGGCAAAATAGTCATTTACACGTCATTATAATTAATATTAGCCACTAAGGGCAAAACAGTCATTTAACTAGCCACTAGGGGCATCATCGTCAAAATCATCATTTTTGACATTACCTCGTTAAAACCACTGGTCGTACGCAAAAGAGAATTTTTAAAGACACCAAACGCATTTTCAATATCACAGCAACGACCACAGGGGACAGCCACTTGGGCGCCCAGCAACCTTCTGAAATTATAAGTTTTTATTTTTAAAAAAGGAACACACAGATAGACAACGGAAAATGCTTCACAACGCTTTTTGAATCGTTCAAAACGGATGTCCGAGTCAAAAGATATAGCGAAAACAGTTTTCGAAAACATTTGGGAACATCCTGAAAAACTGGCGCCCTGGGCGCCCAGCGCCCAGGCACCTGGCGCCCAGCGCCTAACAAAACGCAACGCACACACACCCACATGGGCGCTCAGCGCCCAGCGCTGGCACCCAGCGCCCAGTGCAACACACACAGCAACACACACGGGCGCTCAGCGCCCAGCGCTGGCACCCAGCGCCCAGCACACGCGCACACAGCAACACGCCCATGGGCGCCCAGCGCCCAGACACCTTCAGCAACACGATTTTTGCACAATTTCACATACACATTGGTTTTTCTTCAAATTTCCACATGACCAATCACAACCCAATTCCCCACAACTCATGAACACATGTAAAATCATCTAAATCACCTATCAAACATCAAAATTCAACAACATCCCAATCACAACCATGGCGCCCTAGGCGCCCATAACACCAAAAATAATAGATTTCGGCCACAACCATGAACATCACGCATACATCCAAATCAAGAACAGGGATTTACAACACAATCACGATCATGGTTAACTCTAGGCTATCACTACCTAAAACTTATCATAGGATCTATTATAGAAATTGATAGGACATCCCCTTACCTCGAATTCGAAGAGTAGAAACCCTAGAGATAGTCACGGACAGAACCCAGCAACAAGACCACGTTCCTCTTCTCTCCTTGGTTGCGCGACTTTCCTCTCTTCTTCTCCTCCCCTACGGCGCTCTCCTCCTCTCTTCTCCATTTCGCCCAATGCTAACACAAAACCCTAACCCCTAAAGGCTTGGCCACTTCGCATATGACATGAGTCATGGGCTTGGGCTTCTCACTTAAGCCCAAGTCCATCTAATTTGGCGCCTCCACCTTCTAATACCACCTACACCATTTCAACATAATTTCGCTTAATTAAATTATATTCAATTAATTAAAAATAAATTTCTAAATACTTAATTAAATAAATAAATTAAATATTTAGGGTGTTACAACTCTCCCCCACTTAGAATGTTTCGTCCTCGAAATTCGCCTGTCAACGCCAACACTCTCCCTCTAAGGCCACCTAGACAACTAGTGCTGCCTATCATGCTGATTACTATTGCTTTAATTACCGGCGGTAAGTGCTTGGGCGGCCGTCCCTCCTACTTGTTCGGCCAGGTAACTTCAAGCAGTAATAATCAGGCTCACTCTCTACTCCGCTGCGCCACTCTGATGAACTAGCTCGCATTCTACCTCCCTCATCTACCCTTAAGGATAACAAATTACATCAATCATCACGGCATCACAAGAAACTCACAGGGCGCATAACAGTCGTACATCAAGCCTCATAATTTAGTAACACGACAACAACATCAACAAACAACTTTGCCACTCAGGCGACATCAACAACTACAATTGCCACTCAGGCGACATCAACAACTAAAATTGCCACTCAGGCGACATCAACAACTACAATTGCCACTCGGGCGACATCAACAACTACAATTGCCACTCAGGCGACATCAACAACTACAATTACCACTCAGGCGACATCAACAACTACAATTGCCACTCAGGCGACATCCACAACTACAATTTCCATTCAGGCGACATCAACAACTACAATTGCCACTCAGGCGACATCAACAACGACAAACCAACAGCAAAGTAACATCATCAACAACAACCACGCATGGGGCATAGTAGCGGCGTACTAATCAATAATGGCCATCGGCCCACAACAACAAATTAACAACAATATAACTTGGGCCATTCGGCGGTACCCCAGGCAACACATAAACATCAACATTATTAACGAGGCAACCACAAGCAACAACAAAGCAACAATGCGGAGACAACTCCAAGACCAACAATCCCATAATCAATAACACATCAGCAATTTCGGGCACCAAGGTGCCGACACTGCAACAACGACTTGGGGCACTAAGCCACCGACAACACAATAACAACTTGGGGCTCTAAGCCACCGACAACACTACAACAATTTAATCCGACCGGCACTCCTAAAAATCAACGACACCAGAAACAGTCAATTTGCCTTGAAATTAGAATATTCAGTTAGGCCTCTGAATAAGCTTTCCAAAACATTTTAGTTTACTCAAATCGGACTCCTGGGTCAAAAGATATTGCAAAAACATTTTTCCGTTACAATGACAACATAAACTAAGCAACGCAGGAAATTCCAGCACTCATACATAAACTTCAACAATTTATTTACCCTATCAAACGACATCGGAATTCAGCAAACAACCCCTCTGCGGAAAAATTACGGAGTCTAGTTTCTGGCTATATTTTTAGAATTTCAAAATGATGAGTCGAATAGCACAGTTTTCACAAACAAGGCAGCTGGTCCAGAAAATGGGGCAGCGACTGTGTCCAAAGTTGTGACTCTTCTACAATGCCCAAAACAAACCCAAATAACACAAAACTTCAGCCAAAACAGTAAATCATTTTGTCTAGTTTTCAAAGAAATTGGATTCATTCGAAAAGGAGTTCATTTGGAAACACCACAATCAAAACATTGACCCTATGCCCAGACGGTCCCTAGAATTTTACCCTAACTTGCGAAGCCCATAACTGGAGCTATACTACTCCAAATGCGACCAAACCAAAACCAAAATGACCAGCGTTCAGTCTAGTTTCTAAAATTGTGCTACATAATTTATCAATTCAGTAAAACAGTCCTAGTTTAGCCGAAAGTCAAACCTACTCCAAGTGCCTACACAGGGAGCCTAGCAACAAATTAAGCATCAAAGCAGTCACCAATTCAGCCATCAAGCATAGTTTAGATTTCCCAATAATCATATACATTCAAACATCATTTCCTTCAAAATTCAACCTTGCTACTTGTAAAACCAACTAGTACAATTCTCTAACTACCAAAAATACAGTTTAGCACCTTCTCAGAAAATAACCAAATTCAACCTCATAGAGCAGCCAAGGTCCCATACATACTAATACATACTAATACACTTTTGCTCCCAAAGAAACCCAATAATAGTTTTCAAAATCGTGATCAAATCATTTTTGACAAGATTTTCAAAACCCACACCACCACAAGTCGCTACTCCTTTTTTTTTAAATAAAAACCAATTAGAGAAAAAGGTCATTTTTCCAATTCCACAAAACTTCAACACCTACACTTCCTTTATTTAAAATCCTAAGTCCAAAATAATTCATTTCTTTCAATTTCTACAACAACAACACCTACGTTCCTTCGTTAAAGTAGATTTTATCACCAATATCAGTTTCCAACCGTAAAATCGTCCATTTGACTTTTCAAAAACAATTTCAGAAGCCCCTTTTTTTTTCCTTTCAGATCACAAAATTACATAGCACATGACATTAGTGTCGCTAAAACAAAACGGTTTTCAAAAACATCAATAATTAAACAGCAACACTAATCCTTAGAAAACAGTACATTGTTTCCAGCTAACAGCAACAGTAGTGTAACGGTACAATAACCCAACTACGTAACAATAAACAAACAGCAATGGCAATAACACAGTATTTACTTTGCAGCACAACTATAACTTAATTTACAGCAGCAGCAATCACCAAAAGCACATAAGCACAACAACATGGTCAAAATAAAAGTCACAACCAAACGACACAGGGTTCACACGGAGCACAACATAGCAAACAGCACATAATACCAGTAGGGGCGTCTCCCCCACTAGTTTACTTACCATTAGCAACTCTTGGCTTACCTGCAATACAAATATTGGTCAGCACTTAAAAGACAACAGTTGGTCGTACACCGACACAACGACTCGACGACTTGGCCGGACGGACCAACCATTGCTCTGATACCACTAATGTAACACCCCTTTTTCTACCTGTTAATTTAATTGGAAAAATATCAGAGTTTTCAAAATTTAATTACACCACAAGGGTGTCACACTTACTTCGTTAAACATCACACGCCAAATTACTCAGCTTTTCAAAAACAGTCTTATAATACTTTCAAACGTCATCGTCAATTAAAATACAACTTCACAGCGGAAAATCCAACCAGTTTAATCATAAAAGGCATTGCAACTATGCAAGGCTCACAATAGTAAAATCCAATAACAACAATGGTCATAAATAACTTAAACAACGTCATCCCACCCCTAGTGTTACATAATCAGAGCAGACGACCCGACTCAGCTAGTGAAGATACCTAAGCCTTCACTCGAGATCACCTGCACGTTACCGCATAGGGGTAACATTCAAACAGAAGGGTGAGTCCAATTCAATTCATATAATAAATCATATGATAAATAATAAGTCAAGTCACAGCTCTAAAATGAGTACATCACAATCAACAATCACATCGCTACAATAACTCGTAAATAATCACATCACAATCATCAATCACATCACTACAATAACTCATCACTATGTCATGTAGGCATATGAGATGCAACCCACTCGCGGGCATATGCATGAGGTACCTTTTCACAAACGTCGCTTAGCCATTAAGGCCTCATCGTCACTTAGCCACTTGGGCCTCAAAACGTCACTGGGTTTATGCATATGGGGCATGAGACACTATGACATGCACCACTCACAAACACACGAATACTCAAATACACAAATCACAGTCAACTGTGTAACCCGTCACTTACCGGTTTGCCAAATAAGAGGCACAGCACCTGTCAATTCACAATTTACACAACAACAACATCACTTAGCCTTTTAGGCCTTAACATCATTTAGCCTTTCGGGCCTCAAACGTCACTGGGTTTCATCATCACTTATACACAGATGTCATCAACTCAAACAATAGCCACTGAGGGCAAAACGTCATTTACTAGCCACCAAGGGCATCATCGTCATTTACACGTCACTATAAATAATAATAGCCACTAAGGGCAAAATAGACATTTACACGTCATTATAATTAATATTAGCCACTAAGGGCAAAATAGTCATTTACACGTCATTATAATTAATATTAGCCACTAAGGGCAAAACAGTCATTTAACTAGCCACTAGGGGCATCATCGTCAAAATCATCATTTTTGACATTACCTCGTTAAAACCACTGGTCGTACGCAGAAGAGAATTTTTAAAGACACCAAACGCATTTTCAATATCACAGCAACGACCACAGGGGACAGCCACTTGGGCGCCCAGCAACCTTCTGAAATTATAAGTTTTTATTTTTAAAAAAGGAACACACAGATAGACAACGGAAAATGCTTCACAACGCTTTTTGAATCGTTCAAAACGGATGTCCGAGTCAAAAGATATAGCGAAAACAGTTTTCGAAAACATTTGGGAACATCCTGAAAAACTGGCGCCCAGCAACCTTCTGAAATTATAAGTTTTTATTTTTAAAAAAGGAACACACAGATAGACAACGGAAAATGCTTCACAACGCTTTTTGAATCGTTCAAAACGGATGTCCGAGTCAAAAGATATAGCGAAAACAGTTTTCGAAAACATTTGGGAACATCCTGAAAAACTGGCGCCCTGGGCGCCCAGCGCCCAGGCACCTGGCGCCCAGCGCCTAACAAAACGCAACGCACACACACCCACATGGGCGCTCAGCGCCCAGCGCTGGCACCCAGCGCCCAGCGCAACACACACAGCAACACACACGGGCGCTCAGCGCCCAGCGCTGGCACCCAGCGCCCAGCACACGCGCACACAGCAACACGCCCATGGGCGCCCAGCGCCCAGACACCTTCAGCAACACGATTTTTGCACAATTTCACATACACATTGGTTTTTCTTCAAATTTCCACATGACCAATCACAACCCAATTCCCCACAACTCATGAACACATGTAAAATCATCTAAATCACCTATCAAACATCAAAATTCAACAACATCCCAATCACAACCATGGCGCCCTAGGCGCCCATAACACCAAAAATAATAGATTTCGGCCACAACCATGAACATCACGCATACATCCAAATCAAGAACAGGGATTTACAACACAATCACGATCATGGTTAACTCTAGGCTATCACTACCTAAAACTTATCATAGGATCTATTATAGAAATTGATAGGACATCCCCTTACCTCGAATTCGAAGAGTAGAAACCCTAGAGATAGTCACGGACAGAACCCAGCAACAAGACCACGTTCCTCTTCTCTCCTTGGTTGCGCGACTTTCCTCTCTTCTTCTCCTCCCCTACGGCGCTCTCCTCCTCTCTTCTCCATTTCGCCCAATGCTAACACAAAACCCTAACCCCTAAAGGCTTGGCCACTTCGCATATGACATGAGTCATGGGCTTGGGCTTCTCACTTAAGCCCAAGTCCATCTAATTTGGCGCCTCCACCTTCTAATACCACCTACACCATTTCAACATAACTTCGCTTAATTAAATTATATTCAATTAATTAAAAATAAATTTCTAAATACTTAATTAAATAAATTAATTAAATATTTAGGGTGTTACACCAACCTTCAAGATGTATGACGGAACCAGAGATCCAGACCGCCATCTGGCACACTTCTCCCTGATGATGCGCTATAGAGGCGCCAGGGAGCCTGTTCACTGCAAAATCTTCCCCCTCACTCTCGAAAATTCTGCACTAGAGTGGTTTCAAGAGCTAAGGCTGAACTCCATCTCCTCATGGGGGCAGCTGGCGAGAATGTTCACAGCTCGTTTCAATGCCTGCCGGTTGAAACCCAAATCTGAAGAGGTTCTTAGGGCAATCAGGCAGGGAGAGAAAGAAACACTTAGAGAATATCTGAAAAGGTTCAACAAGGAGGCTGCCAACGTCAGGAACCTTGAAGACAATAGGAGGCTTTTTTGGATGAAGGATGGTCTCAAGAAGGGAAGTCTGTTTCAAAGGGACATGGGGGTTAACAAACCCCGGAGCTTGTACGAGTTCCTTCGGAAGGCATCAAAAGTACATGGACTATGAAGAAGACAACATGGCCTACCAAAAGGAGTCCAAGGTTGGCAACATGAAGGCTGATCTGACTTGTTATGGTGTTTACCCTGGATTTTGGTAAACACCGCTAGTTACACACACGTGTTGCTCGCGAGACCAACTAGAAACATCTCAGAACATTTGTGTTAAAGTTTTTTTATAGAAGGTTATTGTTGTTCTTACGGAGTTTAACAATGATGGTGATAACTGTAGAAGTATAGCAATTTGAGAGAAATGCGAAAAGGAAGAAGTGATCGCAGAAACTTAAACAAGTGAAAAAAGAAGATTAAATGCAAGTAAATGTGTAGAAATCTTAAAGCAATGTAAATGACATTGCATAGAATTAAAAGGATTGGTACGCAGATTCATACATTGATTCCTGTGACTCTGTTTTCTCTGAATGCGGAAGTAAGAGTTTTTTGGAAGTTTATGTAGAAATGAAATTGCAACCTTTGTTCTACGTAAAGAATTTCTATTTATAAGGACAAAAATAAATAACCGCACAGCGGTTTCAAAAATGAGACAACTGCTAAGATACTTCGACCAGGTAACTGCTCCATCTTTTGACCATACTGCTGTTGTCCCTTTCGACAGTGCTCTTTGACTTGACCTGTTATCTGGACATTATTCTCCTTCCTGTCGAACCGTTGGCTTTAGCTTTCCAATTTTTCTCTAAGTTACGAACTACACTGATTCTCCCTATATACAGCTTCTCGTTGTCAAAATAGTGGTCCTTCTTCTTGAATCTATCAAGTCAAACCTTGTTGACTGCATTTAATTTTAGCCCGTCGAAAATGCAGGCTAACAAATTGCCCCCCAAAAGGCTTTTTCGACTGATTTCTTGAATGAAGATAGAAAATGACTTTTTGAAATAACATTCGACTATCCTGTGTAAAATCTTATGACATCATTTAATATCTTTCCTCAGAATTGACGAGACGTTTTTTGCGCAGAAGACAGCTTGCTGGTGGTTTCCTCCAACGATAGCACGCCACGTGCGTAAAGGTAACTGTTGAGATCGTCCATGATCCCACGTTTCCCCACTAATGCCATGATTACCCACATTTCCTTTTCTTTTTAATTTAAATATGAGCTTCTGCAGGAGGAGAGTGCAGCAGTCGAAGCCTCAGATGCCAAGATTTCGACCCTGGAAATTCAGGCAGCAGTTGATTCTCAGGAAATAGCTGACTGTGATGTTGTCATTTCAAAATACCAGGAACAAATCAAGGAGTTGCAGTCGAGGATTGTAGCAGAAGAGAAGAAGAAAGTTGTTGTTCAACAAAGATCTTCGATTCCTTTGGAGACTGCACTTCGATCTGAAGCAACCTTGGCTATTGAGCATTTAGAAAGGGTTAAAAAACACGATGAAGCAGTTCAGAGATTAACTGAAGATGAATCCCTCCTAAATACTAGATTGAAGCATGCCAAAATAGTCTTTGAGAGGCTTAAAACTGCCTTTGTAATTTAAGCTTTGACTTTCTGTTCCTGATACTCACTTTGTATTCCGACAATATCTTTTTGGCATTCAAATTTTTAATGTGCCATGTTTATATCTCCTCATTTTATCTCAATCTTGCGTTATTTTAATTTCTTGCAACAATTTCTTATATCTTTTTAAGCATTTGCCATTTATACGCAAAATTCGATTATCAGCGCTTAACTCTTCGACTTCATAAGCACCGTTCGAAAAAACTTGTGAGATTTTGAATGGTCCTTCCCAATTTGGTGACCATTTACCTAAGGCTCTAACTTTTTTATCCATAGGTAAGATAACTTTCCAAACTAAGTCTCCTATGACAAAAGTTTTTGATTTAACCTTCTTGTTATAGGCTTTGGCTACTCTTTCCTTTTGCCTTGTAAGGATATCTAATGCAAATAACCTTTCTTCATCTAGATCAACCAATTCATCTAAAATCATGTCCCAACAATAATCTGATGGGATCACAAATTGCCTTTGAATTCTGCTTGATTGTAGATAAATTTCGACTGGTAATACTGCATCATGCCCAAAGGTAAGCCGAAATGGAGTAGTATTAATTGATTCTCTGGGAGAATTTCGACAAGCCCACAATGCTTGATCAAGGGTTTTGTGCCAATTCCAAGGCTTTTGCCCAATATGTTTTTTAATCAAATTAATGACAATTTTATTGGCTGCTTCGACTTGACCATTTGCTTGAGCATAATATGGTGTCGAACTTAATAACTTAAATCCACTTTCAGAGGCAAATTCTACCATTTTTCGACCAGTAAAAACTGACCATTGATTTGTAGTAATGGTTTCTGGAATCCCAAACCTATATAAAATATGGTTTTGAATAAAATTTATCACTGCCTCTTGGTCTACATTAGCTAAGGGAATAGCTTCGACCCATTTAGTGAAGTAGTCGATACCCACTAGTATATAACGGTGGCCTTTCGACGAAGTTGGCTTAATTTCACCAATTATATCTAAGGCCCAACCTCTAAATGGCCAAGGTTTTATTATTGAATGTAACTCACTTGCGGGTACATGTTGCACCCCTGCGTGTTTTTGACATTCTTGGCATCCTTTAGCAAATTCTATGCAATCTTTTAGCATAGTTGGCCAGTATACCCCTTGTCGAAACAGGAGCCATTTCATTTTGTGACCTACTTGATGAGATCCACAAGTTCCACTATGAGTATTGGATATTGCTAAATATGCCTCATTTTCACTAAGACATTTAAGCAAAACTCATTCGGGAGTTTTCTTGAACAATTCGTTTCCAATAATCACGTAGCTTAATGCTCTATACTTGGTTTTTCTATTTGTTATTCCCGTTGGATTTTCCAAGTATTCGACAATGTGTTTTCGCCAATCGTCATTCGACATATTGTCAATGGCAAAAATTTCAAAATTTGCAGTAATTGGAGGTGATAATGTTTCCTCTGCCCTCCCAAGTTTTGGCATTGACAATTCAGTCGAAGAATAGTGTGTCGAAAGTAGTTTCTCTTTTATCTCTATTAATTTTTCCAGTTTCTCTTTAGAAACTTTATAGCCTGAAGCAATTTGTGCCAAATCGTTTGCCTCTTGGTTGTCAGATCGAGGCACATGTTTAATGTTAACATAATCGAAATGTTTTAACAAAGTATTGGTAGTGACAAAGTACATTATCAAATTTTCTTTAATGCATTTATACTCTTTAGTCAATTGCTTCACAACTAATTCAGAGTCACCTCTAATTTCGACTGCTTTTGCCCCCAATTCTAGCAAAATTTCAAGTCCTGCTATTAAGGCTTCTTATTCAGCCTCATTATTGGAGCAAAATCCTTTAATTTTAAATTTATACTTCGTTGGGATATTCATTGGAGAAACAATTAGAATCCCAATTCCAGAACCATTTTTATGGCTTGAACCGTCGAAGTACAATTTCCAAGATTGAGTATTCACACAATTTAATGTTGCTTCGACCAATGAGTGGTCGACAATGAAATCAGCAACAATTTGACCCTTAATAGCTTTTAAAGGCTGATATGTCAGTGAATATTCAGAAAGAGCTAAAGCCCATTTACCAATTCTACTATGTAATATTGGTTTCGACAGCATATGTTTAATAATATCGAAATGAGAATAAACATACACATCAATAGGCTTTATATATTGCTTTAACTTTGTACATGAAAAATACAAACAAAGGCACAATTTCTCCGTTAGATGGTACCTAGTTTCAGCATCATTTAACACCCTACTGAGGTAATAGATGACTCTTTCGACACCATTGTCATCCTCTTGTGCTAACATACTCCCTATCGACAGCTCTGATGCTGCTATGTACAATTTCATCACCTTATTTCTAATAGGTGGTAACAATACAGGGGGTTTGACTAAGTAAGATTTGATCTCGTCGAAGGCTTTTTGATGTTCTGGATCCCATCTGAACACATCTTCCTTCTTCAGTTGAAGCAATGGCGAAAAAATTTGAGTATTGCCACTTAGGTTTGAAATGAACCTTCTAAGGAAATTGACCTTCCCCAACAACGACTGCAGTTCTTTCTTAGTCGAAGGAGCCCTTGTTTCCAAGATTGCCTTGTGTTTTGATTGATTTCGATGCCTTTTTTGTGCACAACAAATACCAAGAAATCACCTGCACGCACACAGAAGGCACATTTTATTGGATTCATTTTTAATCCATATTTTCTCATTCTTTCGAATGATTGTCGAAGATGGTTTATATGACCATTTTCTGTCAAAGATTTAACAACAATTTCATCTATGTAAACTTGCATAAAATTTTCAATAAAATCATGAAACATAGAGTTCATTGCCCTTTGATATGTGGCACCAGCATTTTTCAGGCCAAAAGGCATTACTACCCATTCATAGACGCCTAAGGCCCATGGGCAACGAAATGATGTCTTCGACACATCATCTTTAGCAATAAAGATTTTATTATACCCTGAATACCCATCGAGCATACTTAGGTAATCAAACCCTGCTGTCGAATCGACTAGCATTTCTGCCACAGGCATAGGATACTGATCTTTTGGTGTAGCATTATTTAAGTCCCTAAAATCTATGCAGACTCTTAGAGTCCCATTTTTCTTAATAACAGGAACAATATTAGCTAACCAATCAACATACCTGGCAGTTCTGATGAACTTGCTTCTGAGCAATCTTTCGATTTCCTCTTTGATTTTCGACAGAATCTGCGGTGCAAATCTTCTTGGTAATTGCTTCACTGGCTTCTTGTCTGGTCGTTTTGGTAGTTTTAACTCCACCACTTCTCGACTCAATCCAGACATTTCATTGTAATCCCAGGCGAAGCAATCCTTATACTCTTTCAAGAGCTCTAAGGTTCGATCTCTCAAACCCTTGTCGATCTTAGCACTGATGAACGTTGGCCTCTTTATGGAGCCATCTCCTAAGTCGACTTCCTCTAGGGGATCCTGAGCTTGAATTTTCTTGGTTGAACCCATTGGGTCCTTTTCGAAACCTAAAGGCTCGTCGTCATAGATGCAGTCAAGCCTTTGGTTTTCGACCATATTATCTTTATTTTTGACTTCATTGGTTTTGTTATTCTAGGCCACGTAGGCCGTAATTCGATCCCATGCACTAGGTTTAGACATCATCGACATCTAGGGACCATCCCACCCTGTAGGCTTGCAGAAGCCTCTTGAGTGGTTGTCTTCGACTATGACCTCCCTCTCCCATATGAAACCATGGTTTGGGTGGAGATCAAGTGAAGAAAACACATTATTTTGTGGTGTGTATCCACTTGTTTAAGGTATGCATGGCCCAATGTTGGCCAAATGCTTGTCAAAAGTCCTTTTTGTAATGTGATCCACCTCTGCTAAGAAATATCTTTGGTCACCTTCGACATTCTCAACTAGCCCATCTTCCCTCCAAATGGACAACCTCTGGTGTAAGGCTGCTGAAGGCACGGCGCCTACACCATGGATCCACTCCCTTCTAAGCAAGAGATTGAAATTTGTCCTAGTTGGAATCACCATGAAGAGGGTTAGTCTTTTGACACTACCAACCACTAGCTCGACTTCAATGGCCCCTAATGAGTGGCCAGTTTTGCCTTCGTAGTTTGTCAATACTACGTTGTGTGGTCTCAGATCAGTGTCTGATTTACCAATTTTCGACACCATGTGCTGCGGCATCAAATTTACTGCCACTCCTCCATCTACCAGGACCTTGTTCACCCCTACATTATTGGCTTTTGCCTAAATAAATAGGGGTTTGAGGTGGTATTTCATCCCACCATCAGGCCTTTCAAATATGGCGCTCTGTTTTTCGACGCAGCCATTATTCATCACATAATAACACATTGGCTTGTGCATAGCCATATCTGTGTTGAAGTCCTCTTCGACTTCATTTACTTCTGATGTTACATCATACTCTATCGGAAAGATTGAGACGACGCATATGATGTTGAAGTCTGGTTCTGAATCTGAAAATTCAGAGTCCATGTCATCATCCAAGTTGAGGCCTTCTTCTGGGTTCAGGCCTTTTTTAATTACTGAGAGAGGGGGAAAGATTCTTTCAGTGGCAGATCTCCTGGGGATTTCGACAAGGGGGGATCATTGTTTCCCCTTCTTGTTGTTGGAGTCTTTGACTCTATCTTCTGCAGCCATCTTCATCTGGCGTTGATATCTTCGCCATTGGGTCCTGGTCATAGGATTTTTCCCCTTGTAATTATTTTTATAGGCATACATGTTCGCCTCAGGAGCCTTATTCTGATTTGTGGCACTAGTGCTTCCTCTTGCCATTGTTGAATAGTAACCAACTTCTTTACCACCAGAGTGTACCCATTTTTCGACTGGAGATTTTGTCGATGGTACAAAGGTTTTCACTTGGGCCCTCTGAGGTTGTTTTTGTGGAGGTGTGACCTTGTATGGTACTCCTCTTGGATTAAAGCTGAACTTGGGTCTGTTGTCGACCCACTTGCTCTTCCATTTCGACTGCGGCTTGAAACTTTCAAGGCTCTTAGCAGCCTTCTTGTCGAATACAGCGCTGCACCTTGGGCAAAACATTACCTCGGCGTTGTTCATCTTACACCGGTTCAGGAAGTCGATTAACTCCTCTTCAGCTTGAGGATATACTACCTGCATCTTCTCATCATATTGGTCTTGAGTGACCACTTCGACAGCCTCTTTCACATCAGTATTTGCAGTATTGGCCTTAGTGATTTCGACCATGTTGATTTCGGCAGGCTCTGCGTACATTGCCTCGACCTCTGGAAGGGGGTCAGTGTCGATTTTCATGTTTGACTTTGATTTCTCACCAAACTTGAGCCTTCCTTCGTTTAGTGCTTTTTGAACTAGGTCCCTGAAAAGAACACATCGAGAGGTGTTATGACCCAAAAAACTATGGTAGTTGCAAAAACCTCTTTTCTTTTGTTGTTCTAACGATGGCACTTTTAGACCCTTAGGTACTAAAATTTGACCATCTGTCACCAAAAGATCAAATATTTGGTCACATTTTGTGACATCAAAGGTATATGTCTTTGTAATAAACTTATCATTTTTTGGTTCGACAGGGTTTTTCCCATCGGAAGGATTTAATAATTTACATACATATGGAGGTCCAGGTTTTAACTCTGCAACATTGAACTCCTCTTCGACATCTTCATATGATACGTCGAATTCTTGGCCATTGTTATCAACATTGAAAAAAGTCACTTTTTCTTTTCTATTATTAAATCTATTAGTCGAAACCTTCTCAGCTTTGAGTCTTTCGACCTGTCGAACTCTATCGGCCAATTGTGCCATATCCCTTAAGTGTAGAGTATCTAACTTTTTCCTAATAGAATAGTCTAGGCCACCAGCATCCATTTCGACTAACTCATGTTCAGGCACTTGAGTAAAACACCTTGCTTTGAGTAGTCTAAATCTATTGAGATACTCATCAATCGATTCTGGCATGTTGCGTCGAACACTGGCCAATTCTTTAAGGCTAATTTTCGATTGCCCCATGTAGAATTGTTCATGGAAGGCTTTCTCTAACTGCCCCCAGTTAAATATGGAATGTGGGGGTAAAGTCGTGAACCAGGTGAAGGCGTTCTTGGTTAGAGAATTGGGGAAATATTTTAGCCTTAAGTTTTCATTATGCGCCAAGTCTCCTGCCTCAGTTAAGTAAAGGGCAACGTGTTCGACAGTGGATTCACTAGTTTCCCCAGTAAATTTTGTGAACTTGGGAATTTTCCATCCCCTTGGCAATTCAGTTTGTAAGACATATTCCGACAAGGGTGATACAAAGTTAGGCCTATGTAGGCCTAAATTTAGGCCATTCTGCGCTAGAATAGTTTCGACAATGTTAGCCAAATTATTTTGTATTCCAAAGTTATTTTGTTGGACTTGTCTAACTACTTTGTCAGCGTTTTGGTTTCTATTTAGTAGTACCACCTCAGGAACAGGTTCTTCGACAACAAATTGTTGTCCTTAATTAATGGGAATTATATTGTTGGGCCTTTCGACAGGAAATTCAACAGGCTTGACATTCTGTATTTGGGGAATTGGTTGATTATGCATTGGTGGAGTGCCAAAGAAGTCAGCAATTCGACCCATTTGTGTTGCTAACATCTAGTAACTATCATGTGTGTTTTGAATCAGTGGATTAAACATCGTACCGATTTGTTGTGTTAGCATATTTACCATGTCGTGATTACTATCATCCATTTGTTGTCTTAGTGCCAATAACGACGAGGTGGTTAGGGAAGGTTGAGAATTTCGACTATAAATGTTTTCTGGTGAATTATGTATAGGCGAAAAACTTGAGACTGCGTTTTCTGCATACGTAGACGCATTTGTCTGAAGACCTACCATCATGGCTGTTGGCATACCATATGGATATTCATAGGCAAATTAAATGGCATATTTCCAAACATGGGATTAGCCATTAAGGGACTTGTCGAACCAAATATTGGCGGTACAGGTGCCATCATATTCGACACAGGGGTAATTGTTGACTCTCAATCATATGATGTAAGTTAGGCATTTTTAGGACCAATTGTGCAGGTTTTTCATTGTATCACAGTCATTATCTGGGGATTTAGTCTAGTTTTAGATAATTGTAGTAGGAAGTTCATTTGTAAGTAATTCCTTCACTTTTGGAGCTATTTTGTACTTGAAGACCTCCAATTTGTTGTTATCATTCGGCGAACCAGACACTTGCCCGGAGATGCAGCACAAATTGGAAGGAATTTTGGTTCTGTCCAATATCGCGTCGCGACCAGGAGAGTTCGCGTCGCGAAGGAAGCATGAAGCAGGAGGAATTTTGGTTCTGTCCAATATCACGTAGCGATGGCTTGCTGAAAGTGAGGGTTTTAATTCAGTTTTGCGTCTTTTCAAGGGGACTTCGTCTGGGGGAGCGCAGCTAGAGTTTGGAGCAGCAGCTGGGGGCGTTTTTGGGAGCTTCTAATCACTTGGGAACAAGGTTTTGACGACTTCTCATGGATTCCTCTATGTGTAACTTCTCCTTATTTCTATCTTCTCTTTCCTTGATGTTGTCCATGTAGTTTGTTTTGATTAAGGAGAGATGACTCTCCCCAAACCTATCTATTGATTACTTTGTTATGGTTGATTCAGTTGTTTGGTTAATTTATCATAAGTCTATGCCTCTTTGTGTAATGCTTTACTTCTACATATGCTAGTTGTAATGAATTAGGGTTTGTGATCACATAGGGATATGGGTTACATTCTTGATATGGGGTAGTAGATCACATACTTGTGATCACCATAGGAATATGGGATTGGATATGTGAATTCTCTATTTCTTGTGTTTATTGCTTTACCTGTTGGCATGAATCACCTAAGGGATTAGGGTTTCTCAATTAGGTAAAAGGGGTTTTGAGGCAAGGGATTGTCCTTAACCTAATTTTATGAATTGAATCTGGTAATTTAAACAAACAATTTGAGATTAGCTGAAGGATCATAGGATAGGTGAGGGGAGAAGATTCGACCCCTAATCGCTTTTATTTTATTGTTTACAAACGTTTGCTTTATTTTACCGTTACTTCACTTTTCGTCCAACTGTTACGTCTAAGGATTAATTTACTTGCCTATTGATAATAAATCACAATCCCTGTGGATACGACCGGTATCTTACCGATAAATTTTACTACTTGTGACATTTGGTACACTTGCCAAAAGTTCTAACAAGTTTTTGGCACCGTTGCCGGGGATTGTTGATTTCGTTGTCAACAAGGCAAACGAGTTGATTCTTAGATTGTATTTTTTACGTTTTTGTTTTTAAATTTTTGTTTATTTGTTTAGATACATAGTTATTGTGTTGGACTCGTTGACGGTTTGTTTAGTGTTCAGTGAACTGTGTAGCAGGGGCAAAGTTCGAAAGAATTGCTGTTTGTCCTGGAAAAAAAAAAGTCACAGGTGAATTCTTCAATCATGGAATCCACTTCTCGGTTGGAAGATGCTTTGACCCAGTTTAGGCAAATGACTGAGACTATCTTCCAGCCTAAAGAGCAAGCTTCTCGGTTGGAAGATGCTTTGTCCGAGTTTATGCGAATGTCCGAGACTCTCTTCCAGCCCCAAGAACAAGAAATGATAAACATGGGGAAGCCACATGAGCCGCAAATTGACCAAACTCAGCACATAGAGTCCACGCCACCCTCACTTAGCGGTAATTTTTGTGAAGAACCCCACTTGAATGGAAAATGTGTGACACGCACCTTTTGCGATTCTTGTGGGGAGTATCTTGTGGAGTGCAACTGTGAGGATGAGTGGGTAACTATATCAGAAAATTACCCATGGTTATGCACTACCAATGAGGAACAAGAAGAACAAGCCCCAACAAAAGAAGAATCTGGGGAGGATAAGGAAGATGAGGAAGAAGAAAAGATTGAAATGGAGGAGCATGTAGTTTGGAGGGAAGATCAAAGCTCCCAATGTGGGGAAGGGGTGAAAACCCAACAAGAAAAAACCCAACAAATCATGGTTCCTATTATTCTTCCAAGTAGCAAGGAGGATAGAAGTGAGGAGATTGACATATACTTAGACTCCTTCTATGCCTTATTCATCACCCTTCACCTTAAAAGGGTATGGAAGCATCTACAACTATGTTTCAAATTCATGATGTTCCTGCCCCAGAAGCGAAAGAAGAAGGATGATGTGTTCTTTGTGTCATATCAGCCACCTTGATAGTGGAATGACAAACGTCAAGCTAGTGACGTTAAAGAAGCGCTTGGTGGGAGGCAACCCATTGGTTCATTATTTACTGTTTTGAGTCTTTATTTTTCATTCCCTTTTTGACTTATTTTGCACGTTGGTCTGTACTTATTATAATTTACTCTGTGATATTGAGGCACCACTACCCTATTCTTTTTTGTTAAAGCAGCTTCAATGATGGTGATGTGTGGCATTTGGCTTCGCATGTGTACATTTTACCTGTTGAGCACTCGCACGTCAAGTTTTATTATCAAGTACTAGCAGTGGTCATGACAAAAGTTGCGGAAGTTCTTTATCATCTGTGAGCAGCATCTCTCAAGTTCTATCTCTACGATCCCAACTGTGAGGTTTGAGCCTAAACACGTTCTTATATATATTGTGTGTATTCCTTGCCTGCATTAGTCTGCAGAACTTGACATTGTGCTTAATTGTTTTTGCATTTGATTTTCATACACACTGAGGCATTTCTTTTGGCGCCCCTGAGCCTTTCAAACCGCACCTAACTAATGTTTATCCTCTGCTAGCCCCTCTGAGCCTATTATTAAAAATCTGTATGCTGTCTTTCTGAAAATCATAGCCTAGTTAATTCGTAACTTGGAGTTAGGTAACAAAAGCTGTGAGAGTGGGAAAAATTTTAAGTTTGGGGTTGCTCGTGGAATAGCAACATTCTAAGTTTGGGGTGGTATACAAGAGAAAAGAAACAAAGAAAAGAAAATTATATATATATATACGTATATCAAAAAAAAAAATTCTTGTTTGTTGAATGCTTTGGGGAAAATGGGTGAGTAAGTGAATTGTGCGAAATTGCCTGCGTGAGAGGTAGGCCTAACTCCAAGTGCAACCTACTTATTCCAAATTGTCCACCCTTACCTAAAGCCCCGCTATAACCCTTAAAGTCCTCAAAATGTGTGTATGCAAGTCATTTGTATAGACTGATATAGAACTCTGTCAAGCCTATGAAACGATGATGCAGGTACTGTGAATTGAGTGAATACCCGAAACACCTCAAGAGTGAAACACTGGTGAGATGTGTGCAATAGAGAAACTTGAGAATGCTGCCTGCTTATGATTCGGTATTTCCAATTCAGTTGTCCTGCCACTGTATTAGGTTGATGATGATAGTTGATGTGCTGATATGTTTAAGGTTGATGTATTACATGTAACAGCTGAATAGAAAAACCAGCCAGAGTCTGAATTGATTGTTTGCTTGAGGACAAGCAAAAGTTTAAGTTTGGGGTTGTGTTGACTCTCACTCATATGATGTAAGTTAGGCATTTTTAGGACCAATTGTGCAGGTTTTTCATTGTATCACAGTCATTATCTGGGGATTTAGTCTAGTTTTAGATAATTGTAGTAGGAAGTTCATTTGTAAGTAATTCCTTCACTTTTGGAGCTATTTTGTACTTGAAGACCTCCAATTTGTTGTTATCATTCGGCGAACCAGACACTTGCCCGGAGATGCAGCACAAATTGGAAGGAATTTTGGTTCTGTCCAATATCGCGTCGCGACCAGGAGAGTTCGCGTCGCGAAGGAAGCATGATGCAGGAGGAATTTTGGTTCTGTCCAATATCGCGTAGCGATGGCCTCGTATCGCGACGCGATGGCTTGCTGAAAGTGAGGGTTTTAATTCAGTTTTGCGTTTTTTCAAGGGGACTTCGTCTGGGGGAGCGCAGCTAGAGTTTGGAGCAGCAGCTGGGGGCGTTTTTGGGAGCTTCTAATCACTTGGGAACAAGGTTTTGACGACTTCTCATGGATTCCTCTATGTGTAACTTCTCCTTATTTCTATCTTCTCTTTCCTTGATGTTGTCCATGTAGTTTGTTTTGATTAAGGAGAGATGACTCTCCCCAAACCTATCTATTGATTACTTTGTTATGGTTGATTCAGTTGTTTGGTTAATTTATCATAAGTCTATGCCTCTTTGTGTAATGCTTTACTTCTACATATGCTAGTTGTAATGAATTAGGGTTTGTGATCACATAGGGATATGGGTTACATTCTTGATATGGGGTAGTAGATCACATACTTGTGATCACCATAGGAATATGGGATTGGATATGTGAATCCTCTATTTCTTGTGTTTATTGCTTTACCTGTTGGCATGAATCACCTAAGGGATTAGGGTTTCTCAATTAGGTAAAAGGAGTTTTGAGGCAAGGGATTGTCCTTAACCTAATTTTGTGAATTGAATCTGGTAATTTAAACAAACAATTTGAGATTAGCTGAAGGATCATAGGATAGGTGAGGGGAGAAGATTCGACCCCTAATCGCTTTTATTTTATTGTTTACAAACGTTTGCTTTATTTTACCGTTACTTCACTTTTCGTCCAACTGTTACGTCTAAGGATTAATTTACTTGCCTATTGATAATAAATCACAATCCCTGTGGATACGACCGGTATCTTACCGATAAATTTTACTACTTGTGACATTTGGTACACTTGCCAAAAGTTTTAACAGTAATGACAGGAGCGGTAACAGCGGTTGCACCCATGACCGTCGAAGAATGTAATGGAGCGGTTACCCCCGCTATGGTTGGAGAAGATACAGGAGCGGTTACTTCTGGAATATTTGCAGCGTTGGTATCACTAACCGACGCTTGGGATTGCGCATTTGATGTGGAAGCGTTAATCGTGTTAGAGCGAGGCATTTCTGCAAGACTCTTACCACTTATTAAATGCATGCGAAGTATAAATTACTCGTTTTATAACAAACCCAGAATTTCTTCTTAAAAACTTTAAAATTTTAGCACAAAGGTCCCACCGGGCGTGCCAATTTGTTTACCCTGGATTTTGGTAAACACCGCTAGTTACACACACGTGTTGCTCGCGAGACCAACTAGAAATATCTCAGAACATTTGTGTTAAAGTTTTTTATAGAAGGTTATTGTTGTTCTTACGGAGTTTAACAATGATGGTGATAACCGTAGAAGTATAGCAATTTGAGAGAAATGCGAAAAGGAAGAAGTGATCGCAGAAACTTAAACAAGTGAAAAAAGAAGATTAAATGCAAGTAAATGTGCAGAAATCTTAAAGGAATGTAAATGACATTGCATAGAATTAAAAGGATTGGTACGCAGATTCATACATTGATTCTTGTGACTCTGTTTTCTCTGAATGCGGAAGTAAGAGTTTTTTGGAAGTTTATGTAGAAATGAAATTGCGACCTTTGTTCTACGTAAAGAACTTCTATTTATAAGGACCAAAATTAATAACCGCACAGTGGTTTCAAAAATGAGACAACTGCTTAGATACTTCAACCAGGTAACTGCTCCATCTTTTGACCATACTGCTGTTGTCCCTTTCGACAATGCTCTTTGACATGACCTGTTATCTGGACATTATTCTCCTTCCTGTCGAACCGTTGGCTTTAGCTTTCCAATTTTTCGCTAAGTTACGAACTACGCTGATTCTCCCTGTATACATCTTTTCGTGTTCAAAATAGTGGTCCTTCTTCTTGAATCTATCAAGTCAAACCTTGATGACTGCATTTAATTTTAGCCTGTCGAAAATGCAGGCTAACATATGGGCACAGTACCAGCAAATGCAGCACCCCCAGGGATGACGTTGAAGAAGGGAAGCTCGCCCAATACGTGAATGAAGAAGAGGATGAAACTCGCGACTCCGAATAAGGAGCAGAGCATCCGGACTCGAGCCTAAGGCTAGGCCTAGTTATGAATTTTGTTGTTTGAGCACAAAAGCAGAATATCAAGAAAGAAAAAAGGTCCAACTCCATAGTCAGGAGTGGAGCGAGACAAGTCTGAGACCCAACATACCATGTAGGGAGGGACTGCCTGGATCGTAGGGGGCAACCTCAACATTAACCTAAAGCCAATATCATCTCTCCAAGTATGGGAGTCAAGGGTGTCATGGCGCGCTCATCTTCCTATAGCAAAGCAGCCAAGATCACGGCACCCACCCGGAGGGGATCCAAGGTATGAGACCATGATGTCTTGGGTAGCAAGCGCTAAGAAAGGCGCGGAAGTCAAGCAAATGACGAGACCATGAGGTCACAGACACCAGAGATACCCACCTACAAGGGTGATGTCTAGTCTGCAGGCCATAACTTCATCTGTGTTTATCCGATTGAGGCGTGTAAGCATGAGTTGGAAAGCTAAGAAGCAGAGCTACAATTCTCATGTTAAGCTCGAAATCCAATTCATACGTCTCCGCACCCAGGAAGGGAAACAAGCTGACAGCACCATGGCAAGCCAGCACCCAAGGCACCCAAGAGGGCGCCAAATCCTGTTATGGAAGCAGCCAATGTGGCACGTAAGAAAATTAAAGGATTCATAAGCATGTGAGTGCATGAGCACGTAAGAAAATAAAAGAGTGCATGAGCACGTAAGAAAATTAAAGGATGCATGAGCATGTGAGTGCGTGAGCATGAAAGGAAATAAAAGAGTGCACGAGCACGTGAGCAAAAAAACATAGTGCACGAGCACGTGAGCAAAAAACATAGTGCACGAGCACGTGAGCAAGAAAAATAGTGCACGAGCTCGGGAGAAAATAAAATAGTGCACGAGCACGTGAGCAAAAAACATAGTGCACGAGCACGTGAGCAAAAAAACATAGTGCACGAGCACGTGAGAAAAAAAAATAGTGCATGAGCACGTGAGAAAATCAAATGATGCATGAGCGTGAGAGGAAATAAAGTAACGCGTGAAGTGATGGTGTCATTCTGCTTGCCATCACACTCTCCTTCGCTCGCCCTCACACTCTCTTATGCTCGCCCCTAGGTGCAATGTAATCGGCCAAGAGGAAAAGAAAATGTGGTGTTGCTCGCCCATACTCACCATCAATCACCTCGATCAAGGCAAGTCATCAAAAAATATCAATAGACGAGCAGGATAATTGCTGTGATCCTCTGACAAAATTAGCAGACCCGACGACGGCACGAGCCGTAAGGGAAACCTAACCTACGAGGGCATCCTAAACGACAACGTCAAGTCAAGACCATCCCCCAGGATAATCTCGACTTGGGGGGCAACGGTGGAACCAGGTCAATATCCACCAGAGGCACCACCGGGGATCGCTATCGAGGAGATCCCCCGACCGACGCAGGTTAATATCAAACTTTGCCACGAGGCGCGAAGCGAATTTAAACATGTCGCAACCTCTGACGGGAGTTAAATTCTGATCGATTCTGATAAACTGCCCCTAGAGTCCCATGAGGTGCGAAACGGCTTCGAAAATGGTCGCAACCTCTGATGGGCGAGTTAAATTCGGATCGATTCTGATAAACTGCCCCCAGAGTCACCACGAGGTGTTAACTTTGCCACGAGGCACGAAGCGGCTTCGAAAATGGTCGCAACCTCTGATGGGGGAGTTAAATTCGGATCGATTCTGATAAACTGCCCCCAGAGTCACCAGGAGGTGTTAACTTTGCCACGAGGCACGAAGCGGCTTCGAAAATGGTCGCAACCTCTAATGGGCGAGTTAAATTCTGGTCAATTCTAATAAACTGCCCCCAGAGTCACCACGAGGTGCGAGGCTTCGAAAATGGTCGCAACCTCTGATGGGCGAGTTAAATTTGGATCGATTCTGATAAACTGCCCCTAGAGTCACCACGAGGTGTTAACTTTGCCATGAGGCACGAAGCGGCTTCGAAAATGGTCGCAACCTCTGATGGGCGAGTTAAATTCGGATCGATTCTGATAAACTGCCCCCAGAGTCCCACGAGGTGTTAACTTTGCCACGAGGCACGGAGTGACTTTAAACGTGTCGCAACCTCTGATGGGCGAGTTATTATTTAGATCGATTTTGATAAACTACCCCCAGAGTTAACATTGCCATGAGATTATACATTCAGATGCGCAAGGCGATGACCAGCGCCCGAGGCCACCCAATGCGTGCGAGTTACAATTATAAGGAACAATCTAGATAAAGAGGAAGCTTGGATGTTTCAAAATGCAACATAAAAAAATCAGGGGGCAATGACTTCGAAGTCAACCCCGTTGGGTCAATATGTGACAAGCCTCCCGGCCAGAACCTCTTAATCAAATTAAAAGATCATGGAGATGTCAAACAGATAATGGCGAAGACGGAAGAAGCAATTCCCCTCGGCACCAAGCAAGCCCTAAAATTTCATCAATAAGAAAAGCAGACAAAGAGACAGGATGAGCAACAAAAAAGCAGAGTGCCAAACACACGTCCACACAAGCCGGCACCCAAGATGGCGCCTGGCAAGGAAGCAACCAGCGCCCATGAAGGCACCTGGAAAGGAAGCAACCAGCGCCCATGAGGGCGCCAAGCACCAAGGCAGCGCCCATGAGGGCGCCTGGCAGAGGGCGCCTGGCTTGATGGCGCCTGACATGAGGGCGCCAGGCAGGAGGTGGTCTGGAAGCAAGTCCTTCGCAAGGGGGCAGCCAGCACTGTGCAACGAGGCGTCCAAAGCACCCATAAGGGCACCCAACCTTGTCTCGCAAAATCCTGCTCCACGAGGAGACACCCAGCGTACGCACCGAACAAGTATCCAGCAAGTCGCCCAAGAGGGCCCCAACAGCAGAACGTAGCACTTGGCACAAGGCGCCCAAGAGGGCGCCAACATCAGGATACGGCGCCCTAGCTTGACGCTTGGCACAAGGATTACCCCATAGGAGGCCCGAGTCATGGTCGCAACGAAGTGATCTTGTACGACCCGATAAGACAGACAGAGTAATGCATTACGGCAAAGAAAAAATTTCTCTTTTTTACTCTAGAGAGTGAAAATGATAAAACACGATCGTGACAAAGGCAGTGTCCCACGCGACTTCACACATCCGATAGACCGACGAAAATCCTTCAAGCCAAGACCATCCTCCGGAATAATCTCGGCTTGGGGGGTAACTGTTCTGGACTGGACCAAGAGGTTCATTTAGCAAAACCAGGGGGTGCGTTTAGCAATTGGATATGGATCAGCCCAATCGATTCGGCCATATCCACTACATACAAGCCCAACTAAAGCCACCACGCTTGGATGGTTCAGATCGATTCTGATAATCCGACGGTCCACAGACGAGCATCGATTTCCTATAAATACCGGCTCGCATAGCCATTTACAAGGTACACACTCTTCCCTTGCAAATTCACTAGCTTATTCTCATACTAACTTGAGCGTTGGAGTGGCTTTACAGGTACCCCCCAGGCGCTCACTAACCTCCATCCAGGGGCAGCAAGAGACCTACCAACAGCAGCCGACCAAAATACTGCTAGGTACAGAACACTGGGTAACCACAAAAAATGAGAATATAAAGTGAGCTAATTTTTTGCGATAGCTACATTAGACAATTCTCGAAATCAAATCTATAAGGTTAGCTATGTTATTTATGGCAAACTAATTTTGTTGCTCACTCCCTTAAAACAGCATCAAGATTGTATGCTAGCTTCCATATTCATTATTTCAGTCCACCTTGACATTATTCTTAATAAAAGAAACAAGTTTGTTTTGGTAAAAAAAACTACATTAGACAATTTTTGATTCATCCAATTCTAATATGATGGTTTGTAATATAAATAGCGATTTAGTAAAACCGTATCTTTTCGAGTGGAGAGAGAGAGAGAGAGAGAGAGAGAGAGAGAGAGAGAGAGAGAGAGAAAGAAAGAGAGTTAGAAACTAAGAGTAGATATTTTGGATTGTAACTAACTTTTCTCTATTGAATTCTTGATTGATTAATTGTACAGTGATCTCCAACTTCTATACTGGAGAGGCTGCTAACTAACTCAAACTAAGAGGGCTTGGGAAGCTAAATGACTTGGGTGTCAGTTTAGTCAGTTAGTTACATAAATGGGGATTCAATATGGGGAAGTACACTCTAGTGCACCATATAACTCTAGTGTCTCTAATACTCCCCCTCAAGCCTAACTGGGGTGTGTACACATAGTTAGCTTGTAACGAAATTCTTCAAACTTGGTAGGTGGCAGTGGCTTTGTCAGGATGTCAGCACATTGGGAGGCACCAAGGATGAACTGCACCTTGAGTTGCTTTTGAAGGGCCTTTTCTCTAAGAAAGAATAGATCTAGTTCCATATATATGTTTTGTCCTGCCATGTAAGACAAGGTTGTGAGCAAGAGAAATAGTGCTTAGGTTATCACAATGAACTTTGGGAATTGTGAATGGAATTCCAAGTTCAGTGACCTAGTGAGCAAAGATTGCAGCCACAATAACTCAATTGTAGCAAGGGCCAGGGACCTGTACTCTGCTTCAGTGCTAGACCTGGACACCACATGTTGTTTCTTGCCCACGAGGAGATTAAGTTTCTACCTAGGAATACACAAACCCTTGAGGTGGACCTCCTATCATCTGAGTCAACCCCAGTCAGCATCACAATAGGCTGAGAGGGTGCCTGGAGATGTTCTAACAGGTTTGAGGTGAATGCCCCCATGATATAGTGCCTTTAAGGTAAAGAATGATCTTTTTGGCTGCAACCCAATAAGCATCAAGAGGTTGAGATATGAACTGGCAGGCTTTGTTGACAGCAAAACTAATATATGGTCTGGTTGATGGTGGCATATTGCAGGTGCACCTACAGTAGACCTATAGAGAAATGGGTCATTGAAGGCAGCAGAGACTGTTTTGGAGAGTTTGTTGCTAGAGACCATGGGAGTAGGAAATGGTCTTCATGGTGGTTATGCTTGAAAAGTAAATACCCGATATACTTGCCTTGGGTCGGGAGAAGGGAGCCATTACGTTGATATTATACTTTAATGCCTATAAAGTAATCTAGGTTGCCCAAGTCTGAGAGAGAATGTGGCATTCAGATTTGAGATATCATCAACATAGACCAACATGT
Source organism: Astragalus membranaceus (assembly GCA_039519185.1). NCBI lineage: Eukaryota > Viridiplantae > Streptophyta > Magnoliopsida > Fabales > Fabaceae > Astragalus > Astragalus membranaceus. The sequence continues at coordinate 67,908,377 of CM076848.1, forward strand.
AGACCTTGATGGAGCCATGCACTACCAGAAACACGCGTTTTATCGACAAAAATTTTCTGGCGGCCGGGTTCCCCTGATAATTTTCGGCAGCCATAGTTGCCACCGTCGGTAACGACGCCATTAGTATTTTTGACGATAAAAAAATTTACATTACCGACAACCAAAAACCAAAGGGTAATTACTAGCGACCTGGCACTGCCGAAAATGTCACTGAAACCGTCCGAAAATGCCTATAAATAAAACTTTCTCCTACACTCTTTTCATTTCTCATTTCACTCTTTTTTTCCTTCTCATTCTCTCCTGCATTTTTCTGTATCTTATCTTTCTTCTTCTTTATCATATTCTCCAATCTCCATAAATTTCTCCACATATCTCTCATACATTTTCCCCTTTCTTATCTTTCTTCCTCCTTCTCACTCCTTCATTCATATTCCTTTTTACTTCTTCATTCTCATTCCTTCATTTCTTCTCATTTTCTCCTATATCATTTCTTATCATTCTCTCCTATATCATTTCTTCTCTGTAACACCCCACTTTTTTTAAATAACTACTAGGACATGTTTTAGAAATCGTTTTATTTTAATTGTGTGTTTTTGGGGCTTAGAGAATGACCTAGGTGTAACACCCCAATTTTTCTAAGTTAAGCTATGAAAGTATTTGTTAAATTAAAATAAGTCTATTATGAGTCAAAGAGAGTTATTGTTGTTATTATTACTATTATTATTATTATTATTATTATTATTATTATAACTATAATTCTTATTATAGAAATGAGAATTATAATTATGTTTATTATTTATGTATGTTACGTACATGAGCAGAGTTATATATATATATATATATATATATATATATATATATATATATATATATATATATATATATATATATATATATATATTAACATTAACTTGTCTATACACATGGTTCCTTCTAAGCTAAGTAATTTCATAACACCATAACCCCTCAGGCTTACAAGTTTTGTGTGTTGGGTTACTAAGATTTAGCCATTTAGGTGCTAGCTTAAGATGATTCATCACTTAAGTTTAAAGAATCATGCCACCAAAATGTGAATTTTACACCTTATGCTTAGCATGATGTAAGCAAGGTTCATGGGTTTACTATAAATAGCAAGCCATGTTCTTTGGTTCATTCATCATTCCATACCAAAACACTTCCTTTCCATATTCCTTGAAACCTTCAGCCAAAAAAACCAACATCCTTCACCATGATTGTGTTCGTAGTTTCGTAGCGGTGTCGGTGCTTGAGTACGTGTCAGTGTTGCCGGAGCGAGTATTACGTTCATGCTATATTTCAGGTGGGGGCAAGATATCGTATTCGTCGGGACGGTTAACGTAAAATTTTAATTTAAATATTTGTAGATTGACCCAAGCTCTACAAGAGTTAAAGAGTCAACGATACCTAAAGATCATTTGAGTACTCTTCGGAGTTAAGGTTAAATGAAGTTTAGGCCGCCGAGGACCGGTTAACGCATAGGAAAATTCTATATTATTATTTGATTAATTGATCGCTTGAGATATTGTGATTGATTGCTTTGATTGTTTAAATGCTATGAAATATTTGTGTGCTAATTTTGTAATGAAAAACTAAGATAAAGATCGTGTAATCAACTGGTACAAGAACTGATTATCGGTGGATTAGAAAAGGCTACTTACGAAGGGGCTGACCTAAATCGAGTTAAGCGCCATGGAGTGCAGCCGTCGAGATGTCGAATCTCAGAGAATCATATAGATTACATGTGTTGTAAGTCCATAGTCGTGCGTATGGGCGCACGAGGTCAAGTACTCGACCAGGTCCTTAGTATGACATATCTATATTGGTTGGGTAATGCTAGGTTTAGATTACTTGGACCTATTTTTGGTGGGGAACGACTTATAACACTCGGACTCCATTATGACAGTCGAGTGGCGTCTGCAAAGTATAGTAGAGACGTTAGTGGCATCAGGATATGGCCAGACTCAACATATAGTATTGACACATACCTATAGATAAAGTTTGAAAAGTAAATATTAATAAAAGATAGAAGATAAGAAATAATTTGATTTGATGTGTTTGTGACATGTTTAAATTAAACTTTACCTTATCTTTTTCCTTTTTTGACTTATACATGTATCTTAGCCCTATGTGTTTTTTTTGTATATATTTGTTTGTATCGCTTAGATCTAGCCGAGGAGCCATTTGTAGCAGATGAAGATGGTTTTACTTCATTGAGAGAACCTGTATTTTGTTTAGCTAGTGTGTCGGTCTTCAGAATCTCGTTATGATAGTCATTTAGTTGACTTTGGTTTATGAGCTTGTTTTCCACTGTTTTGAAATACTCTAATATATGTTTGAGTGGCTTTAGTATTGCCACATATTTTGTAAAACTCTTAAAATTATGTCTTTATCTTTGCGATGCATGTTAAATATTATGGTTATGTTAAGTTTACTATTTATTCATTTTTTAGATTAAGAGATTAAGTGTAAAGGGTTACTATGATGAGGACGAGGATCGTCTCACTCTCCTTCATTTTCATACAATAATACTTCATTTTCATTTTCTTCTTTTTTTATTCAGTCGTTTCTCTTTTGTTATATAAATTAAAATAAATTTCATCGTTTAATTAGTTATATAAATCAAAATATAAGATTTAAATAATTATTTCTTACTAAATTAATTAGTAAATTAAAAAATTCGGAGAAAAAGAAGTTTACATTACCGACAACTTTTGGCTGCCGAAAATGTCAAAAAAAATTGCATTACCGGCAGTTTTTGGCCACCGGAAGAAGTTACCTACGAGCATTTTACCGACGGCCAAAAACCATCGGAAAAGTGATATTTCCGGTAGTTTTTTTTATAGTTTTTGGCGAATTTTGGCCTCCAGTAATTCTAAATTTTCTTGTAGTGATGCTTAAGTGTGAAGAGAGATAGATCACACATGCTTGCGGTGAAGCCAACGTTAAGGAGGGAGCCTTTGAGCTTCTCAAACCAAGTTCTTGGTGCTTGTTTGAGGAGACACAGTGCTTTATTAAGCTTGCACACCATGGTTTTGTCTTGGGACTCAGACCCAGGAGGTTGCACCATGAACACATCTTCCTCTAATGTACCATTGAGAAAAGCATTGTTGACATCCAATCGAAGGAGAGGCCGCGATTGGGAGATGGCTAGGGTAAGGATGGTTCTTACTGTGACAGGTTTTATAACAGGATAAAATGTTTCCTTATAGTCTGCACCATACTTTTGATGGAAGCCTTTGACAACTAAATGTGCCTTGTACTTGTTGAGAGAGCCATCAGGGTTTTCTTCGACACTAAGCACCCATTTGCAACCTATGGGGGTTCTCTTGGAGGGTAAGGAAAATAGGGACCATGTGTTGTTCATGTACATTTTGACGGTCAAGAAGATTCATTAGAACACATATGAATCCAATGTTTTTAAAACCGGACCGGAGATCGAACCGGCGAGGCCTCCGGTTCATGGTTCAATCGGTTCAACCGGTTCAACCATGGTTGAACCGGATGAGTAATTTATTAAATAAAAAATAAAAAATATTAAATTTTGGAGAAAAAAGTAAATTTAAAAATAAAAAAATGTATTTTGGGCGGTTCAATCCGGTTCGGTTTCCGGTTCAAAGCGGTTGAACCGCGGTTCAACCCAGTTCTTCCCCGGTTCGATCCGGTTTTGGGCGGTTCAATAGGACTGCAGTTCAAATGGGGTTGAACCAACCGGCCGGGGGTCCGGTTCCCGGTTCAACCGGTTGAACCGGCCGGTTTTTAAAACATTGTATGAATCAGAAAACTCAAACATCTATCCAAAAGATTTGTTTACATCAAAACTCATCTAAGAAGTTTTGCCTCAATGAGAGAGAGAGAGAGAGAGAGAGAGAGAGAGAGAGAGAGAGAGAGAGAGAAGTGGCGGACCCAGGACCCCGGGGTCAGGAGTGTCAAATTTTTTAAGGCCGGTGTCAAATGGGTGCAAAACTTGGTCTACTAGTACAATTTCAAATTATCAGGGGTGTCAAAATTAAAATTTCAGGAGATTTAGGCTATTTATATAGGGTGTTTAGTGCAAAAAAAAGTTCCAGGGGGTTCAACTGAACCCCCTGGTTACATGCCAGGTCTGCCACTGAGAGAGAGAGAGAGAGAGAGAGAGAGAGAGAGAGAGAGGAGAAGTGGCGGACCCAGGACCCCGGGGTCAGGAGTGTCAAATTTTTTAAGGCCGGTGTCAAATGGGTGCAAAACTTGGTCTACTAGTACAATTTCAAATTATCAGGGGTGTCAAAATTAAAATTTCAGGAGATTTAGGCTATTTATATAGGGTGTTTAGTGCAAAAAAAAAGTTCCAGGGGGTTCAACTGAACCCCCTGGTTACATGCCAGGTCCGCCACTGAGAGAGAGAGAGAGAGAGAGAGAGAGAGAGAGAGAGAGAGAGAGAGAGAGTTACTTTGATGTACATCATATTCTATGGGGCATGGAATCCCTATCTTTTTGTATAACAAAGATTTATGTCTTATGGTTGGGGTATTAGAGAAGTGGCGGCAGTGTATATCTTGGATGTTTCATGCGAGTTTGTTTTTCTCTTAACTCAAGCTAAGACTGATATCCTAGACTTTATGAACTTGAATGATAGCAACTGCAGGTTGCCAACCAAAGGTAGTGAGAGTGAAGTGGGGAAGCAAACTCAATCGTTTAAAGCTAGCTCGTTAAGTTCCCAATAGTGGGATGGTAGCAATAATGACCTAATTTGCTACTATTACTACATTGTGGGGTTTTGTTTTTTGGAAAAACCAATGCATCATTGTTTTGTTGAAACCTTTCGTGACAAATCCTTTGGTCACTTGAAAGCTATTCATGCCAAGACTATGCCACCACCAGCTAGGGGATGAAAAAGTACTCAAAAGTCAGTCACATTACGTCAGCCTAAGGGACAGGGTTGTTTTTCTAGCGGCCAATAGTGCTAGGAATTAGGATACTAGATATGTGCCCCAATAGATGGGTTGAATAGGGAATTCTCGAGGTGGCTTGTTAGTTAGAAAGGGAACGTAATTAAATAACGAGAAGGAAGGCCGGGTAATAGGCAAGGCATGATGATGAGTATTCTGTTAGGACCTTGTGGGTTTGAGCATAGATGGGGAGTCTCTTCTTTGAGGAACACTTTAGCTTTGGGATAATAGGGATAATGGGGAGTCTCTTCCTTGATGCATATTTGGAATTTTCTCTAGTTGTCATAGGGTTCAACTATGGTGGTGAGATCTTCGTACTGACCCAGTTGAAAAGATGAAGGAACAAAGAACGGGAGCGAAGAAGAGAAGCTCCAAATCAGGAGGGTGCTTCAGACCACAAACCAATGTGGATCCTCCTACAATATTAGTTTTTGGATATATATATATATATATATATATATATATATTTAAAAAATTAGTATGAAAATGAAAAGAAAAAAAAAACAAATTTTAATATAGAGTGAAATGATCGATATATTTATATAATAAAACGTCAGTATTAAAAATATGCATAAAATAAAAATAATTACTACATATACATTACAGATAGACAAGGCTACAGATGGAAGTACAAGGCAAAGCCTGTCTGAAAAAGCCAAGAATGTCTGCAGCCACTACACATTTAATCACACCCCAGATATACACATATAACATAACCCAGCGGTTTAAGTTAAAGTCGAGCACTTCCACTCAAATCCTGAGACTATATATAGGAGAAACAAAAGGGGGAAAGTTCTACCATTCATCTATTTAACTTGAAAAGGAAAATTGATATCCCTTCCATTGCAAGACATCATTGACAAATCAAATATATCAGCTATTTACCTTTATTAAACTCATCAAACATGATATACCCTACATTAGAATTTTAGAACTGTTCTAATGTCAGACTACATTGAAATTGCTGTCCAGAGAAGCCCCTTGGCGACAAGGTAGAAAGGCCAAAAACTTCACATAAGAGAAAGCCCTGAGATGAGATCAGTGAAAAGGAAAAAGGTGAATCATTCGTATTGACAGGCAATTCCATAACTAGAGGTTTATCTATATCATCACACTTTCAGAGTTGAAGATCCAGGCTGTAAACTTCTTTTATGTCCGCCTCCTGAGACGCCTGCCGTTTGGATTAGCTGATTCTGCTGCTCCTCCATCTGCTAAATCTTGCCCATATATGCTACTGCCACTTCTCTTCCTGCTCAAAGTCTGACCTGTGTTATCGTCCACTGATGCAAATGTTTCCAGCAACTCCAATAACATCGAGGGGCAGCTCTCTTTCAAATGCACAAAAGCTTCAGACTGCATTACAGCTGCAAAAGGTAAAATACATCAATGTGTCTCCAAAAGTTGAAATACCAATCAATGGCCCAAAAGGCACTAACGGTAAGGGGATAAACTCCTGATGGATATGCAGCGAGTAAAATTTTAATCGACAAGTCCCAAAAACCTGAATAATATTAAGTTTCTGAACCACGAGAAAACATTTATTCAAAGAAGACACCTTCAAACATCTAGGAAATGGCTTGTTGACAGTTTAGTAAGTACTGTAACTTGTAAAGTAGACGAGGCGTGAATGGAAGAAACCTCAAACTACCCCCATTAAAAAAAAAATCCAAAACCAAATTCCAAACAGTTTTCAAATCCACTAACTCGGTGCTTAGAATTACCTCCTATATTTCATGCATAGAATTACCTCCTGAAATAGCTCCATCTGGCTACATGATAGATACCATGGAAAGAAAAAAGTGCAATAAATTGAATCACCATGGCAATTGCATGATAAGTTCACTTCATGAACCAACTATTCAAAAACAATCAATATGCAAATTTATAAAATCTGGACTCCATCACCATTTCCTTTTTTTTATGATATCAATTATTTATATAAAATAATTAATATATCATTAAAAAAAAATTAGCATGTAACTACAATTTACAAGGGTTAGTTATAGGATGTGGTAAAAAGGTTATGTGAGTGATAAAGTAGTCAAGTGAAATTAAATTAAGAAAAAAGTAACATCAATTTAGTGAGTGAGAAGGCACACAAAATAATATCCCCACAATGTGAGTGATAATGTAGTCAAATAAATTTAAATTAAGAAAAAAAAGTATCATCAAATGAGTGAGGTGGTAAACAAAATAATATCCCCCCTACCTACCCACACACACAGAAGGAGGGAGGGAGGGTGTGAATTTTTAGTAACAAAAAAATAACATCAATTGAGTAAGTGAGATGGTACACAACATAATATCCCCAACACAGAAGGAGGGAGGGAGGGTGTGATAAAGAAGTCAGATGAATTTAAACTAAAGAAAAACGGTAACATCGAATGAGTAAGTGAGATGGTACACAAAATAATATCCCCGCCCACCCATACACACAGAGGGAGGGGGAGGTGGAAGAGGGGGACGAGGGAGTACAGCCATAATTGCCTAGATAAAGTAAATTGACAGAAGCCACAAAATATAAGAAGGTAACACGAAACAAAATTACTTTTTCTCAATCTACTTCGGAGTACAAGGAAAAGCAATGTATTGATCTTGTTATGGAAAATAATATGCCTATGTAGCTTAAATATCAAGCAAGGAATAATGCCCCATATGGCAATGTCAATACATAAGTGCGCCTCTCTAGATGATTGTTATAATTAACAAGCTTAAGCTTTGACATTCTTTCCCAAACTTGATGACAAGATATATAAGCCAAAAAACACACTTTTAACTCAAACAAACTGAGGACATCAGTGAAGAAGTGTTAGCTTATGCACAAAAAGGGAATAAAACAATTCATGCAAAATATCGATGCATGAATGTAGTATTTTGTGCATATGCACCTACCCAGAGAGATAACCACACTTTACGTAAAATATCTACTTAGGGTGTGTTTGGGGGTTTGGAGAGGAGGGCACATGACTAATAGTGTAAATTTTTTAGTGATGGGGAGAAAAATTATCCCCCTAAACCCCCCAAACCCCTCTCCTAGGATATGTTTGGGAGGGGAGGGCATATTTTTCAATTCTAAATTGAGGAAGCTATAAAATGTCTCTAAACATAAACCAAATGTGATTATAAATGTTATATTGATATCTATCAACTTGTTCTTTTAATTTTTTAAAATCTCAAATACATATTAAAATATAGACAAATCTTTTTCATGCCCTCCCCTCCCCTCCCTTCCCCTCACAAAATCCTCTCCCAAACATACCCCTAGTTTATTTTTGGAGCCCCTCCAAAACCCCTCAAACTTGGAGGGTTTTGGAGGGGCTCCAAAAATAAACTAGGAGAGGGTTTAGGGGGATAATTTTTCTCCCCACCACTAAAGAAATTACACTATTAGTCCCAACCCCTCCCCTCCCCTCCAAACTCCCAAACACACCCTTAAGCTTATTTCAGTTGTTCCCTTACCTCCTTCAATCCCTCCTCCCTGACTTGACAACTCAAATAGAGATAACCGTGAAGCTTGTTTGAAACGATCTTTCAAAAGGTGCACGAGAATAAAACTAAAGTCTAAAACCACACTTACAGAAGGAACGAATGAGATTCAAAAGGATTTCAAGCATAGTTAATATTAAATGTCAATGTAGATATTAGATATAAGATTTTAATGAATAATGAACGTGAAGAGGACTGCATTATGCTACCAAATCAAACCCCCGCACTATCATCAGAAACAAAATAAAACCACAACCTGCCTTAAAAAATTTGCCTCTAAATAAACAAGTCATCTGTATCTGGGTCTCAATTATGGCTGTTCTAATTTTTTAAAAAAAAGCTAAATTATAGTTTTGGTCTCCCTATTTTCAAAATTCAGACATTTGGTCCCCTTATTTTAAAACTCAGAAATTTGGTCCCCCAATTTTAAAAAATCAAAGACATTTAGTCCCAAGAGGGATTTTCAGTTTTTTATGGCTAATAATCAAAGACATTAGGTCCCTCAATTTTAAAAAATCAAAGACATTTGGTCCCCCAATTTTAAAAAATCAAAGACATTTGGTCCCTCTTTGGACTAAATGTATTTGATTTTTTAAAATTGGGGGATCAAATGTCTGAGTTTTAAAATAGGGGGACCAAATGTCTGAATTTTTGAAAATAAGGGGGCCAAAACTATAATTTAGCCAAAAAAAAAACAGCTGTTCTTAAAATACAGATAAATCATCATATACTTACAATAAATTGGGGCCAAACTCCTAATGGTTCACAGCAACTCACTTTCAACCCTATTTCCTTTAGTTATTGTCCCCAGATGCTTCCTCTCTATACATCTAAAGTCGGGACTCGGGAGTGTGTGCGAGATGTTTAGTAAAACTAATTTTCACTACAATAGCATACCAAATACCAAAGAATCATACATACACAGCAAAATCGCCAGAACAGAACTTTCTCCTTTTCTTCCTGGAACAATCAAAAGCCTCAAAAAATTGCAGTTACAGTCTAGCTACTTCTCAGTTCAACGTTGGTTCAGAATTTTGAACTGTGCTACTATAGTTCCTTTGATTGTTGAAATTATAGAATCAAAAGAAAGGAAAAAAATGATTCTTTCTTTTGACTAGTACCTCAAACCAAAATTGACAAACAATAAAGGAAAGGCGTAACACCAAATGAAGTTCTATCGCGGCCTCGTCATTCATCATTCATACTGATATTTGACCATATAGCATATCAAACATCTATCAAGTTAAAGAAACTAAGAAACATGGAGATTTAATCAATGCAGAAAGCAAGAAGAAACAAGAGTGCAAAAACAACATCATGCTAAAAGAATCTTAAGTTGAAACAACCAAGAACTTTTACATTCATATTCTACAATAATCTACAATAATACGTACCTCCCAAGTTTGTTGGATTTGCAATAAATTTTAAACAGATTGCCTTGAGCTGTGGACAGTTGTGTTGCTCTGCCAGGGCAAGTGTCGTGGCTACAGTTTCAATGTTGATTTCTTCACACAATTTTGATTCACATAATAATTTTAGCCTGTCAAGATTATAGAGATCAGCAGCAGCCAATAGATGCTGCACCATGACAGTATAAGAGCACATGTGTATCGAGTCCATAACCTCATAGATGTCAGGGAGTTTGTCTGTGTAAATGAAGAGAAGCATTGCCTGGAAAAACACAGATAACAGGATTTTCACTCAATCAATCCACCTAACAAAAACGCATCAAAAATTAATTGCTTTAGACAGACATTGTCAGCATGCAATAAACACTTAACTCGGTGAAACTGTACCCGTAGGAATAATATCTTAAAAAACAAGCCACGAGTCTCCCAGTATCAGAATGGAATGAGATCATTATTGACATAGATAGCTCAGTATCCAACAAAAGACTCCAGTGGACGTATCATTTCCCTAACACAACATTCTCCACACTAAAAGGCTGCAACCTAAAATATTTTTTATTTATTTATTTTGATAAAGACAACTTACACTGTTTTACTCCACCACAAAATTATTTTGGTAAAATATACCCAGTTCCAACTGACTTCTCTCAAACTAATTCAAACAGATTATTTCTATGTTCATATATTACAAACTGGAGTAAGAATGCTATATTTTATGCTGTGTGAATGCTCAATCATTCCACTGTTCAGATATTAGTCAATTACCTTAAAGATAAAGGGTTCAATATCCTCTACCATTACTTCCCCTAAGCCAGGATCCCCAACAAGTCCAAAAAACTGAGCTCTAAACACAGGGGACCTAGCAGCAAGAATCAACTTATGAGCCTTGAAGCTTTCACCCTTAACCTTGAAAACTATGTCACAACCAACTTGAGATTCAAACAAGCCCTTAAAATCACGACCCATATCCGGAGGTGGCACAACAATACCCTGTTTGGATCCCTCAAAACGTGTCTTTACAACACCAACCGTACAATGCATAACAAGGCAATCATCCTTCAAATACTCAGAAGATTCCAACAACGACCTCCTAAAAAACCGCTTGTAACCCCTAAAACAAGAAAACAAAAAAATCAATTAATCACATTGAATTCAAAACCCTAAATCCCCAAAATTAGAAATCATTACGAACCACATGCTGCCTCTGTACTTCAAAGTATAAGGACCACTCTCAAGTGGACGATCGAAATGGCTGTGAACCTTATGATTACCCTTTGAAGTTTGATCAAGCAACGTCAATTTGAAGAGAGCCCTAACATCAGTGCCGTCGCTAGCGAGTGCGATGAAAACGGAAACGTACATGGAATTGTCTTCGGGGTTCTTACCGTCAGGGTAGAAGTAAATTGCCCAATCATAACCACCGACGCTGAAAGTATCGCTGGTGATGTACTTTCCGGGACCCATTCCTTTCGCTAAAGAATAACCCTTTATTGTTAATTCGTGTGAACCATTCACTGTTTCGCTTACCGAACGTGACCATGACCACTCTTCCCATGAATCCCCTTTCCGCTCTTCCATTTTTTTGATTAATTGAACCCTAAACCGTGCATCGATCGGGAAAACCCTAATTTCCCGACCTCGCGATGAAATTTGGGAATTGGCGTGGGGAAAGGAGGGCCCTGACGGAGCAGAGAATTTACTTGGATTCAATTGAGGAGAGTGTCATAGAATCAGATGGATACACAATTTGCGAACTTTTGAGTTTTAATCGAGGACTTAATTGCTATCTGAGAAAGAGAGAGAGAGAGAGAGAGGACCAACTTCGACACTATACTGTTTCTTGTTATATTTATAGGATTCTACTGCCAAAGGCACTCCTTTTCATATTGGCTTCATTTTTTTTGGTTTTTTGCTTACCAAATGTTTTTTGGTTGAATTATTATTATTTTTAGGGTTTAAATACGTTTTTACCTCCTGCAAATAGGAGGTGTTTTGCTTTTACCTCCTGTAATTTTTTTTTTTTTAAAAAACACCTTGCAAATGTCACCATTTTGGCGTTAGCCCTTCTGTTAGTTCCTCTGTTACAAAAATCCTACGTGTCACACATTTGGCATATATATTTAGTTTTTATTTTATTTTATTTGCTGATTTGGGTTTTTGATTTTACCCCCCTATTATTCTCTTTCTTCTCCACTCTCTTCTCTCTTCTCTCCCTCTCTCACCAACACAACCACCACACCACCACCACTCTCTTCTCTCTCTCACCCACACCGCAACCACCACACCACCACCACCACAACCACTCTCTTCTCTCTCTCTCACTCACACCACAACCACTCTCTTCTCTCTTCTCTCCCTCTCCCACCAACACAACCACCACACCACCACCACCACCACTCTCTTCTCTCCCTCACCCACACCACACTCACCACCACCACCACCACTCTCTTCTCTCTCTCACCCACACCACAACCACTCTCTTCTCTCTTCTCTCCCTCTCTCACCAACACAACCACCACACCACCACCACCACCACTCTCTTCTCTCTCTCACCCACCACCACCACCACTCTCTTCTCTCTCTCACCCACACCGCAACCACCACACCACCACAACCACTCTCTTCTCTCTCTCACCCACACCGCAACCACCACACCACCACCACTACCACTCTCTTCTCTCTCTCACACACACCACAACCACTCTCTTCTCTCTCTCACCTACACCACAAAACACACAGCGATTTTGTTTCAAAAAAAAACCCAAAATCGAAATAGAACAAATTGAAATGAGATGACAACGATTTTGATTTTGTTTCCTCTTGAACAACAACGATTTTGTTTCCAACAACAACAACAACAACATCGATTTCGTTTCCCCTTCACGGTGATTTTGTTTCCTCTTCACAACGATTTCGTTTTTGAGAGAGTGAGGTTGAAGATGATGAAGAGAGTGGTTGTGGTGTTAGCGGTGGTGTGTGAGTGGTGGTGTGTGAGTGGTGGTGGTGTTGGTGGTTGTGGTGTGGGTGAGAGAGAGAAGATGAAGCTGAGATGTTGAGGGAACAACAACAACACAAAGAGAGATGAAAATGAAGAAAGATGAGTTTAGATAAAAAAAAATTGTAGGGGGTAAAATCAAAACACCCCCTATTTGCAGGGGGTAAAAGCAAAGCCAAAACGTCAGCAAAGCCAACTGGCAGTTTCGTTAGACACGTCAACAAACCACTAACGGAGACTTGACAGAAGGAATAATATCAAACAAAAAAAATTTGCAAGGTTTTTTTTAAAAAAAAAATTTTGCAGGGAGTAAAAGCAAAACACCCCCTATTTGCAGGGGGTAAAAACGTATTTAAACCTTATTTTTAGACTAAACTCTAACAAATTTATTTTTTATTGAGAAAATTCAGGGTGGTGTGTGTGCTTCAAAACAGAAAACTGAGACACTTTGGAAATTTATAAAATGGTAACATGTAACTTAAGTCTACTATCCAGAGAATATAGTCTGGTAGTGGTAAAATATACGTAAGTGTTGTGGAGTTGGGCTCTTTTTCCTCTCTCTATTTTAGTACGCTTCATTTTCCCCTCTATACTCTACCCTGACTAGTTGTCTTAATATGTTGGATTTTTTCTCATCGGAAATTGTGGCGGTTTGGAACCGCCACTATATACAAAATCAAACTGCTATTTTTTAACATAGTCGATATAACTGTGGCATTTTTTGTCACCACTAATGTACATTTTCACGGTTGAAATTGCCATCTTTTCATAGAAACTAGTAGGATACCCGTGCATACGCACGGGCGGTGTCGTGTTCTTTTTATGAATCAAATTAAATAGTATTTAAATAGTCTGAACATTACCTCGTGAAAACAAAGACAAATTTAAAGTAGATAAAAATAGTTTCAAATATAAAATATATAAATATTAAAATCTAAAAATGTAAAAGTATCATTTAGAAACAATATATGCATTTATCCTGTGTTTTTTATATATCAGTGTTGTTATCTTGTGTTTTTTAATATATATCAGTGCAGCTATCCTGTGCTTTTATATATATCATTGAAGTTATCCCCGTGGTTTTATATATATCAGTGCCGTCATCCCGTGTTTTTTATGTATCAGTGCAGTTATCTCATAGTTTCAATTGATTGTTTGAGTTGATTAGTAGATTATAGTAGATAGTTAAAGATAGATATTATATTATCAATAAGAAATATTTATCCTGTATTTTTGATAAATCAGTGACAATTATTTGTCCTTTTTTAGATATTAGTGACAATTTGTCACGTGTGTTTTAAATATTAATCAGTTTAAATAGTCATTATGTCTTCTTGTTTTTTTAGATAGTAGGTTTATAGTAGTATTCAAAAATTATAATTATCAATGACAAATATTAATCCCGTGTTTTTTATATATCACTACAGTTATCCCGTGTTTTTTTATATATCATTGCAGTTTTCTCGTAGTTTCAATTGATTATTTTAGTTGATTAGTAGATTATAGTAGATAGTAAAAATTAGATAGTAGATTATCAATGAGAAATATTTGTTTTAAATATTAATTATTAGTTTAAATAGCCATTAAGTCTTCTTGTTTTTTAGGTAGTAGGTTTGTAGTAGTAGTCTTCACAATTTTTAATTATCAATGACAAATATTAATCTCGTGTTTTTTTTATATATCAGTGCAGTTATCCCGTGTTTTTTATATCAGTGCAGTTATCTCGTAGTTTCAATTGATTGTTTTAGTTGATTAGTAGATAATAATAGATAGTAAAAGAGAGATAGTAGATTGGTCAAAAAAAAGAGATAGTAGATTATCAATAAGAAATATTTGTTTTAAATATTAATCAGTAGTTTAAATAGTCATTAAATCTTCTTGTTTTTTAGATAATAGTTTTATAGTAGTCTTCAAAAATTTTAATTATCAATTACAAACATTAATCCTGTGTTTTTTTTATATATTATTGCAGTTATCCTGTGTTTTTTTATATATCATTGCAGTTATCTCGTAGTTTCAATTGATTATTTGAGTTGATTAGTAGATTATATATAATAGATAGTAAAAGATAGATAGTAGATTATCAATAAGAAATATTTATCCCGTGTTTTTTACAAATCAGTGACAATTATTTGTTCTTTTTTAGGTATTAGTGACAATTATTTGTCACGTGTGTTTAAATATTAATCAGTTTAAATAAGCCTTCTTGTTTTTTAGATAGTAGGTTTATAGTAGTTTTCAAAAATTATAATTATCAATGACAAATATTAATCTCGTGTTTTTTTATATCACTGCAGTTATCCCGTGTTTTTTATATATCATTGCTGTTATCTCGTAGTTTTAATTGATTATTTTAGTTGATTAGTAGATTATAGTAGATAGTAAAAGTTAGATAGTAGATTATCAATGAGAAATATTTGTTTTAAATATTAGTTAGTAGTTTAAATAGTCATTAAGTCTTCTTGTTTTTTAGATAGTAGGTTTGTAGTAGTAGTCTTCAAATTTTTTAATTATCAATGACAAATATTAATCTTGTGTTTTTTATATATCAATGCAGTTATCCAGTGTTTTTTTATATATCAATGCACTTATCTCGTAGTTTCAATTGATTATTTTAGTTGATTAGTAGATTATAGTAGATACTAAAAGAGAGATAGTAGATTATCAATAAGAAATATTTGTTTTAAATATTAATCAGTGGTTTAAATAGTCATTACATATTGTTTTTTAGATAATAGGTTCATAGTATGCTTCAATAATTTTAATTATCAATTACAAATATTAATCCTGTGTTTTGTATATATCAGTGTAGTTATCCCGTGTTTTTTATATATCATTGCAGTTATCTCGTAGTTTCAATTGATTTTTTTAGTTGATTAGTAGATTATAGTAGATTATCAATGAGAAATAGTTGTTTTAAATATTAATCAGTAGTTTAATCCTATGTTTTTTTATATATCAGTATAGTTATCCCATATTTTTTATATATATAATTGCAGTTATCTCGTAGTTTCAATTGATTATTTTAGTTGATTAGTAGATTATATTAGATAGTAAAAGATAAATATCAATAAGAGGTGATAGTAGATTATCAATAAGAGTATAAACAAATTTCGGAGAGAAAAATTAAAATTTTAGTAGATTATAGTAGATAGTAAAAGATAGATAGTAGATTATCAATAAGAGTGTATAAATTTAGAAATTTAGTTAAAAAACTAAAGTATAATGATAATAGAAAGAGAAAATTATTTATGGAAAAAGTAAAAGTAAAGTAAAAAGAAAAAAAGGAAGAAATAGAGTGTAAGAGAGAAGTGAAAAGGAGGAAAGAGAGTGTAAGAAGAGAGAGAAAAAAAATGAAGAAATAGAGTGTAAAAAGGAAAAAGGAAGAAAGAGAGTGTAAGAGAAAAGTGAAAAGGAGGAAAGAGAGTGTAAGAAAAAAAGAAAGGAAGAGAGGGTAATGACATTTTTACCCTTAAATTAGATATGTGTCTTGTTAATAAGAGATCCAAACTGGTAATTTCATAGGTGGTTTGTTTGTATAAATAGATAAATAGATATTAGACATGCCACTTTTTACTTGTCATTTTGTAGTGTGAGGATTACATTTAACTAGAGACTTGAACTCGCGACATATCTGATACAAATATTATCATACTCTTCTAAAACAACCCATTGGGCTATTTACAAAGCTATTCTGGGAAATGTGAGCTTGATGTTGCAATATTATCATGTTTGTTACAAATTATAGTATTATTTATGTTTATTTCTAGAAATTTATAATACACATGTTTTTCCCACTTTCTATTCTCACATTAGGGTGGGAGTCGGTTATTCCTACGAGAGTAGACACTATTTATTTTAACTTTACTAACCATAATTTCTCTCTTTTACCTTATTTTTTATTTTTGAACTAAATGTTTTTATAAACATTCCTAGAAAGATAGGTGCTTACCAAGCATTTTGTGTTGGGATAATATTCTTGGTAATAATATTTCTTCGAATATCATGTTTGAGAATACAATTATATCCATGACACAAACACCCTTTTAGTATCTAAGAAAAATAAAATCATCATTTAGTCCTCATGAATGACAAAGGAGGGACACGTTAGTCCCTCCATTTGTTTTTGTCAATCAACGCATGTTAATATGTTGTGTTGACCCTTGATTGTGTTGATTAGAGATACTTTTGAAGTGAAAGTGTGCATAAGAATAAGATTGAATCGTGTCTCGCTTTGAATATGTTTTATTAAGCATCTAATCCTAAACTCCCAATTTATTTTGGATTCTTATTTTCCTTATTGTTGTCATTTGGTCCTTTAATCACTCATCATTTTTCTTTCTAGTCTACTACCCTTCGTATCATCTGACCATCTAATAATATGAAAGCATGAACTTTGAATACTTGAGAACACCAATCAATAAAGCATCGCAACTTATCAAACCATATTTGGCCCAAAATTCTAAAAATGCCAGACAATTAAGCACACACGTTTTGAATCTCAACAACAAAAAGTTTAATAACTAATCAAAATTTGTAAAACACTAGGATCATCATGTTAAGACTCGAGGTGTTACAAGAACCATCTGGCAACCACAGATAAATCGATATTGACCCACAGATGATAATGAGGTTCTATTAACCACCTCATCACATTCTGCCGATTGTTGTCACCTAAAAAACATTGGGCCAAGAGTATATAACAAGAGTAAGGAAAATTAAGCCTTTACTTCTCACCACGCTTTCTTTTGAGTGATGCACTAACAGCAGCCTTAGCTTTTGCCCACTCTTTCAAAGAAGCAGCACTTCTCATAAATGAGCAAGTTTTACCTATTTCAACATCTTCTGTGGATTTTTCACTTGGATTTGTTTCAATTTTCTTCTCAATTACAGGAGCAGAAGCAATATCATCACCACCAGCATGCTCATCATTCTCTGGTATAGTATTCTTATCTCCATCAATGACAGCTCCATTAATAGTATTCTTATCTACAACATCATGCTTGCAATCATTGGATACCGCAGGGTGCATCATGGGCTCTATAGTTGTTGACTCTGGGAAAGTAATGCCAGGCAAAATTTGTGCAATGTTAAATGAACTGTTTTGCTCACTAACCAGTTGGGTCCAGGACTGTTTTTTGCAGCCAAGAAGCACCTCTACCGGTCTTTTTCGGTGCCACATTGTGCTGAGTATCGGCAGGCTCAGTTTTCACTGGCTCAGTAGTAGGTTGAGCTTCAGTTGGCTCTTCTATCACTTGTGTATTGGTAGATTTGCTCCCCGAGTCTCCATCACTTTCCATGTTTTCAGTTTCGTCATTTGTAGATGAGGATGTGCAAGAATCATCAGATTTTTGTTGATCTTTATCAGAATTGGGATCTTCTATGACTTGTGTATTAGTATGTTCGCTCTCTGGGTATCCATCACTTTCCATGTCTTCAATTTCGTCATTTGTATATGAGGGTGTGGAAGAATCATCAGAGTTTTGTTGATCTTTATCAGAATTGAACTTCGGCAATATGAGAGAGGCACTGAAAGCAGTATTGCCTCCTTTACCAACAAGTTCTCTCCATGAAGACTTCTGAGACCATGAAGCTTTAACCGATTCACCAAAATCATATTCTGATTCAGTAGGATGTGCACCAGATCCCAGCTCATCTATAAGGGTCTGCATTTTACTCTTATCAGCAGGGGTGTTAGACGCACCTTTGCTTTCGCTTTCCAATTTGAAAAGTGATTTTTTCTTCTTGACCTTATTAAGATTGCAATTGCTCCTTTTCTGTACTTGAAGTGTACTCTTGTCGTCCTCAGCAGTATTTGTTTTATTGGACCGTGATTCCTGAAGATCGAAAACAACAATTAGATGGAATGGATTACCTCTTCTTTGATAAAAGTAATTTGACACTACCACTTGGACATAGGTTGTATTTGGCGAATCAGTTCACTTAGCTTATTTGATTATTAGCTTATAAACTTATTTGACCCAAACCGAGGTATTTGGTAAACGAACTTATCAGCTATCACGTTACCTTATTGCGTCAGTTAGCTAATTTGATTAGCTTATAAACTTCATTTTCATCCTCAATATTATGATAAAATTCTTCTTTTATTGCTAATTTATGGAGAGAAACAAGATGATAGGTTTACTTAGTTTCTTATTTTTGGGATAACATAAAATGTATTTAAAAGGTTCCTCAATATTTTATATTTATATAGTAATTTTACCATTCTTTGGGTTATTTTTTTAAGGTTGCATTATTATTTTAATTATTACACAATTACTTTTAATTTTTTCAGAATATATTTATTTTAAACAAAAAATTATAAGAGTTCAAAGTTAACTAAAAAAACATAAAACTATAACTACCTAAATATATTTTTGTGCAGAATACAAGAATAAATTTTATACAAAAGTCAAATATACATATTATTTTATATTTATCAACTAGTTCAAGTTAATGATACCAAACATCTCTAATTCAATAAGCTAGCTTAATTACTTAATGTTAACATTTAGTTTTTCGCTTTCAACTAGCTTATCAAGTATTTTTGCCAAACTAACCTTATTTTATTAAACTCCACCCTCTTCAGATTAAAAAGAGAAGAAAATAAATGGAACTGACCTGTTTTTTTCATGATCCTTTCAAGTTCTTGGCTCCCTATTACTTTATTCTTCTTGGTTTCAATGTTGATTATGAGATCATCATCATCTGTTGCACTATCTACTTCGCAATCATTATTATGTAAAGCATCAGGAGACCCAAAAGAATCCTGCTCCTTTTCATGGTGCTTGGTGTTAGAAACCTTTTCTTTTTCAAGTAACTTGTTCATCACAGCATTCATTATGTTAATTTCTTCATCCTTCATTCCACCAATTTCTGCTGCCCCATCCAAAGATACCTTACTTCTTTCTCTGACAAAAGGACTACAATGTTCCTCACAATCACAAAAATGTACAGGGAGAGGAGGAACTTTAATATTCTGGAAACTGTATTTGTGCTTGCCACTTCCACTGAATGGTATGGATTTCACCTACACAACCAGCAGGTACATATGTAGCATCCAAAAGTTCAGTCAAGTAATTTAGCACAAATATATTTTTTCATACATAAAAAAATACAGGCAAAAGCAAAAATGAATTCTATATAAACAGTTATATATTTTCATATGCCATATACAAGATCAGTAAAGCAATTTCAGAACCAAAATCGTTTCACTATGAAAACGCACCATACATAACCTAGAGAACAACCTTTTATCTGTTTAAAAGTCTATTTAAACAGATGCTTTGCTTAAAATTTAGTTTTACTTTTATGTGTCACTGCAATAAATTCTTTTTACCAGGTTGTGGGATGCAATTTAACCCCTAGTGTTAAGTCTAAATTTGTTTTGTTCTCTGTTCCATTCTGCAGTTTCCTGTCCTATTTTCTTGATTTTCTATACATGCCCTAATGCCAGACATAATTTCCCTTAACAGACATTCTTAAATACTCATATACTCAAAATATGGGCTAACTCTTTCTTCGAACACTAACATGTAATGTTTGCATGACCCCCACCCTCAACTATACTGAATACCCTTCAACCCACAAGTTTTGTACACCAATTTCACCATAGAAAATCCTAATAAATCCAAAATACCAAAACAACTCAAGAATTTAATTGTTGTGCACCATTAGTGTAAAGTTTCTATCCACAGACAACCAATCACAAATTAGGATGTGGATGACTTTTAAGGTAGTTAAGACAATACTCATCATTTTTAATAATAGACAATCTATGATTGGTTGACGGTATAATTTTTTTTTACAATCCAGGCACATAAACTAAATCCAACAAATCATCATATATGTAAAAAACAAAGAGCGATCCATAAAAATCAATATATTTCACAGCACACAGAGTTTTGGAGTTCTCATTCTCACTAAAACCTCCGAATTCAAAACATCAAAGTAAAACCAGAGTGTTGGATCTCATAGAAACATGGGCAGAACAGATATCTAACAAAGACGAACTATCATCATATCATCAACCCACAACATCAAGAAACTAAAAATAAACCACATAGAATAGAATATACTAAAACAAAGTAAATAGGTTATATTAGTAAATGACCTTTCTGAATCTAGGAAAGAAAATCCTAAGGAGCTTAATATTTTCATCTGAATTATAAACAAGTCTTGTTGTGGCAATTTCCCTCCAAATCTCCTTATGAGAAGCTGGCAATTGTTTACTAAGAAGAGCTTCTTCCTCCCATTCTTTTTTCAAAGCGTAAGGTAATCCTCTTTCGCCTTCTCAAGTCTCAGCTTTCCACCTTTCCACGCACATCCATTATACTGCAATACCAACACAATTCATATATAATAAATAAAAGAACGAAATGGATTTAATAAAAAATAATAATGATTGAAGTGAAGTGTAGAGTGTGAATTTGCCTTGCTGAAAAGTTTGGAAAGGGATTTGGGATCGGAGAGGAAGTCGAGGTAAGCGAGACTGCGGCTTTGGTTCGGATAGTTTCGAGTGATTGAACAGTGCCGAGAGATTCAAACAATCTGCGAAGATCTACGGTGGTGACGGCTTCCCCTAATCCTCCAACGAATATTCTCACTTGTTTCTTCTCGTTTTCTTCCTCCTCCATGGTTTTCCGACGTTTTCGTTTTCCTTCTCTCTCTGTAACTCAATAAACCCGAAAGAATAGGGTTTTTCTTCTCACTCAAAGAGGAGAGAGCAGGGTTTAACGACGCTTTTTTTTTTTTTTGAGATTTAACGACGCTTTTTTAGTAAAGAGAAATGATTTTCACAACTCAATTTTCTGTTTTTTTTAAGCAATTTTTCAAAAACCAAAATCATATTCAATTTTGATTTAAGAAATTTTCAAAAAAATAAAAATAGTTTCAAACATAAACATTAAAATAAGGAAAATCCACCCGAGCACTTGGATAGGTCCGAATCCAGCATTGGGCATATCGTAGTGTTAAATCTCTTGAAGGAGAGATTTGCCGCCTATTGTGGTCCTACCCGACTCGGGATTAGTCTCTGCAGTTGCGCGCAGAGATTATCCGATTTATACCAAAAAAAAGGGAAATGCTTTTGATTGCGATACGAAATGTACAGAGAAAGGGTATTGGGTGAGTTTGCATTGTTTTTTGTCCAACACCTAAATTTCTACTTGATTTTCTTACATTTCTTACAAATGGGTTCGTTCCGAATAGTACTACCCTAAAAATAAATATTCATCATAAATTCATCTTAATAAGATTAAATATAAAATTATATTTGAAAAAGAAATGAAAATATTACATATATAATGTAACTTTTAGTAATAATTTTAATAATAGTGGTTGAAAGTATTAGTTGTCGACAAACGCCTCTCAGAGTGGTAATTGGTGGTGGTCAATGGTGTTACTAGTGGTGGTGACTCGTGGTTCTCAGAATAGTGATTTCTAGTGGTCGGAGTAGTGGTTAGAGAGGTAGTCGTTGGTGGTGACCAATATTGTTTAACGTGGTGGCTTTTGGTAGTCTGAGTGGTGGTCAAATTGGTAGTAGATGGTGGTCGGAGTGGTCAGCAGTGGTTAGACCAGAGATCATAGGTGGATAAAAAATGATCTAATGTTGTCATAGTGGTGGTCAGTGATGGTCGGAGTAGTGGTTGACAGTGGCCAAAGTGGTGGTTGGCGGTGGTTGGTGGTGGTCAGATTGATGATCAGAGGTGGATGAAGTGGTTGGTGATCAATAGTGGTCAAAGTGACGGTCGATGGTGGTCGAAGTAGTGGTTAGCCGTGGTCGGAGTGGTGGTTGGCGGTGGTTAGGGTGGTCGCCGGTTGGCGGTGGTGATGTGTTAGCCTTAAAAACAAAAACATAAATTATAACTATTTTTTGTTTTGAGTTTTTATGGAAAGTTGTTTTGAAAATAAGGAAAAAACCAACTCAACCTCATTTTACTAATTGACTTTCAAAGCCAAAAACTCGCAACCACACCGAACGTGCCCCAAGTACATGTACCATTGTCGAATCTGAGTGGTGGACGTTTACGGTGAGCTTGGGCGGTGGACACCTATATATATATATGCTAAATAGCACTTTCGGTCCTTTATGTTTGCTCTGGGTTTCACTTTGGTCATTTATCTTTTTTTTGGTCCGTTTAGGTCCCTCATGTTTCATTTTTGTTTTCATTTTGGTCCCTGCTGTCAGTTTTGGTTAACGGACGCCACATGACAGTTAACTGCTGATGTGGCGTCTTAAGTGTCATGTATGATGTGGCAATTCATTAATTGAGTTGGTAAAATAAATGTATTTTTAATCCTAAATGTAATTACACATTCATCTAAAAACAAATCAAATAAAAATAGATCTTCTACTATTCTGTTTCCTCTAAAAACGAAACTTAAAAACAGATCTTCTACTATTCTGAATCAATTGAATCAGTAAAAACATTCATCTAAAAAATAAAATCAAAATCTGGGTTTCAATCCCAGAAACGAAATCTGTCTTCTTCGTCAAATCAAATATCTAGAAACGAAAAAAGCAAATCTTCTTCTACGATTCTATATCTTCTTTGATTCCAAATCTTCTTAAAATCAACCAAATCGATTCCAGATCTTCTACGATTTCAGATCTTCTACGAAAATACCCAGAAACGAAAAAAAAAACAGATCTGGAAACGTTTTCGTTTCCTTAGATTCATGTTCAACCAAATCGTTTTCGTTTCATCTTCAACGTTTTCGTTTCATCTTCAACCAGATCTGGAAACGTTTTCGTTTTCAACGTTTTGTGTTTTCTTAGATCCATCTTCAACCATATTGTTTTCTGTTTCATCTTGAAAAATAGATCTGGAAACGTTTTTGTTTCCTTAGATTCATGTGTTTGTTTTCTGGGTTATGATTTTTTGGGATTTCGTTTCCAATTCTCGTTGAAGAAGATGATGAATCTGGAAGAAGAGGATGGAATTGTTGTTTTTGTGCAATTCTCGTTGACGAAGATTTGTGGATTTTGTGCAATTTTATTGATCTGGAAACGAAGAGGACCAAAATGAAAAATAAGAGGACCAACATCAGAAGATCTGGGATTTTGTTTGTTTTTAAGTTTTGTTAATTTGTTGATTTTGATTTAACGGTTTATGTTTTTATTTTTTATGCTTTATTTAAATTAAAAAATGAAATTGCTGATGTGGAAATGAGTATGCCTTATTTCTGCCACGTCATTTAATGAATTGAGGACGCCACGTCAGCAGTTAACTGCCAGTGTGGTGTCCGTTAACCAAAACTGACGGCAAGGACCAAAATGAAACAAAAATGAAACACGAGGGACCAAAACGGACCAAAAAAAAGATAAATGACCAAAGTGAAACCTAGAGCAAACATAAAGGACCAAAAGTGCTATTTAGTCATATATATATATATATATATATATATATGTTGTCTAAAGGTTTCCTACCAACTAAGTCTGTCTGGAAAGGGTAATTGATATCCTTCTTGATGGTATAAACATGAAACCAATCAAAGAAAAGAATATTGAATTTGACATGTTCGAGAAATTTATAAAATTTATCTTGGATTTTCTTTCTTTTGTGTCCCTGATAATGACGAAAGAACCATTCTGTGAGGAGACCATTCCTCATAATAGAATTCTTTCTTAAGGGATTCCCTATATATATATATATATATATATATATATATATATAGACACACACGTATGGATTCTCTCATTAAATTAGGGATATAGTGACAATAATAGGGATAACAAATTAGGTTCCTAAATTAAATTTTTTAGGGTTTTAAGGATTCAGTAGGTTCACAACATAACAATAAGAGAATGAAAATTATGATAACAAGTATAAGAACCAATTTAACATATTCACAAGAACAATAACAGATTCAATATGTTCAACTAATGAGTGATTTAGGTTTTTGAGTGAAAAGAAATTTTCGACCTTAAAGCTACCAACAATGGTGACGTAAACCTCACGAACGGCACGATTTAAGTGAAACACTAATACATCATAGTTTGTTTCCTTTAAAAGTCCAATTGAAAGATTCTTCAACATTGATGGGATTCTGTTCGGTACCGTGCTACCGATCGTGATGATCGATATTATGCAGTTGGTAGATATTTTGTCCTTGATTCTATCTTTGTCTTCAGGCTGAGAGGAAGTCTTGTTCGACCCGGGACGTTCGATTGAGAGGCGATGTTGAGGTGTTCGATCTTGAGATGTTCGATCTTGAGATGTTCGATCTTGGAGGGCGAGGTTGTACCTGCAATGATACTCCGACGCTCAAGTCAGTATTTGAGAGAATGAGTGTTTGGTTAGAAAAGTGCTTACCATTAATGAGCATTGAATGGGGTATTTATAGAGTTTGGATGTGTTTGTGTTGGCGTTTTTGGGCCGTCCGATCTTGCGGGCTGATCTTGGCCATTGAAGATTGGACTCTCTTGATTATGATTGGGCTTCTCATCAATTGGGCTTTTGGAGAGGGGGTGTAATAGAAAACAGTATAATCACCATAACAGTGGTCCCCCAAGTCTGGTCGCTATGAGGAGCGATCTTGACTTTGATGGGCGACGTAGCTTTTATATTTTTGTTTGAGTGGAGATCTTTATTCGGTCTCGAGCTTATGTCGAGGCTGGGGTTCTCGAGCGATGTTAACTGTCCGTCGAGCTTTCGAGCGAGGTGGATGGTTTTTCCGAACTCAGTGCTGCTTTGGAATCAGTGTAATCTTGGAATCAGTGCCATTTTTACTGTTTCTGACAAGGTGTCTCTTCGTAGTGGCGGCGCATGATGGTGACGTTTATTCTTCAGCGTGCGGATTTTAATGGACCATGGTTTGGACGTGACGCTTCGACTTCCAGGCCCAGGCCCATTAGATTCGCCTTGCTATAAATAAAGGGTCTCACCACTCATTTGTTGCTTGTTGTTCATTTGTTTTGATTTGCCGATCTTCGAGAGCTCCCGAGCTTCTTTAAAGTGAACGAGTTTGAAGAAATTTCGAAGTACTTTAAGGTCGGTTTCTGAGGATCGACAACCGTTTATTTCCAGATATAATCAGCTTGCGACATAGTTCCGAGGTTAGTCTACTTTTGGTTTTTTCTTTACTTTTCTTTTTTTGTGCCTGGACCTTCCCCCGTCCCCTTTGATCTCAGAATGGGGGTCGTCAGGTCGGGTTCCGACTTGCTCGCGAACCCATTTTCGATCTTTAATCCTGACATTTCGTCCCCCATTCCTGTAGATTCGATCTGGCGAGGACGAAACAAACTCGGAGAGACGTCACTCAGTACCGGAAAGAGTTTTTACGCGATGGCTTCTGGTGGTGAAATCCCTGAGGTCCGTGCCGAGCCTTGAAGTCGCCGCCCCGGACGTGCAAGAGCACTCTGCTTCCGCCCCTGTGAGTGATAAGGCGGAAGATAATTTTGAGAGCGAAAGTTCTTCTCCTGCGACCGATGCTAATGAGCCGAATGACGATACTCCCGAAGATGTGGAGGAGGATTGCTTGGTGGATGTGATGGCATACTTCCGAGTCGATGAGGAAATCCCAGTGGAGGAATCAGAGGATTCCGAGGTCGATCTTGGGTCGAGGTCGATCTTGGGTCGAGTTCCGATCTGCGATGAGTCCGATAGAGAGGGTGTTGAAAACAAGTTGAATCTCGCCCTAAGAGCCAACCGGAGTCCAGCCGAGCTTCTGCGTTTCTCTGGATGAGTACTCTAGTACTGGTTGTGGGGACCTTGACGTACCGGTGCGAGAGGTCTCCCAATATGATTGGGTTTCCAGAAATATTTTGGAGATCGAATCGTTGTACCAGCATGGGTTTAATTTGGAGAGGGTCGGGAGGAAAGCTTCGGGTCGCTCGAAGCGAATTTGGAGAGTTGAGGGAATGAAAAAGGGAGAGCATGTGGCTTTGTGGCCAGGAGAGCTCAAGTTTACTTTGTATCATATGCTGATAAACGAGATGAATATCAGGCCTCCTTTCACTTGGTTCGAGCAGACGGTCTTGGCGACTTTGGATGTTGCGCCTTCTCAGTTGCATCCAAACGCGTGGGCTTTTGTTCGAGCCTTTCGAGCTAATGTGTCTTCATCTGGAGAGGCCGGTCTCGCCGTTGCTCTTTTTCATTTGTTTGAGATCAATCGGAACAGTAGTGAAATAAGTCCGGTCGCGAACACGTCAGTCTTCGTTCGAGGCGAGGTGCCAAGATTTTTAAAGCCTATGCGGACTCGTTGAAGGGGAATTGGAAGGAGTTATTTTATTGGGTCGAACCGGTGACCGACGAAGCGATTGAGAGAGTGGGAAAGTTTTCAGAGGATGGTCGGACTTTGGTGTCCACCAAGTTTCCCATTGGTTGGAGTCAGGCCCATTTTGAACGATCCACCAATTCCTTTTCTGTTAGTCAGAATCGTTTGAACGCTGCCGATCTTCTTACCAAGAGGATCCTGATGTTTATTTCTGAGAACATTCCGTTTTCAAAACATAAGTATCGGGGTATCCCTGCGGCTAAGATAGTTCAGGGGGAAGCGAAGACGAGTGCAAATTGTCTTAGGTAGTTGTTTTTCTTGCTTTTGATATTTGCATATTTTTGACCGTAGTTTGTATGACCGATTTATGTTTCTTTTCCAGATACCATGGCCCCAAAGAAACTCGCCGTAATGAAGGCGCTGGCGATGAGGAGTGTCGAGATATCTGGAGATGCTGAGGGGGTGGTGTTCCGCTTCCGACGTCTCCCCAGGCCGAGACTGTTGTTGGGACGGTTACTGCTGCTTCTCCGATAAATACTGTTACCCAGGAGGACCTTGCCTATGAGGCTCTGGTCGATCTTGTTTCCAGTTCTCCTCCCCCGACTGCTCCCGATGTTGGTGCGGGTACCTCGGCGAAAAGGGTGCGCACCGAGGCAAGTGGCGAGCAGAGGCCGGAAAAAAGGAGTAAGACTTCGAGGAGACCGAAGCATAAGAGTAAGGCCGTACCCTTAGAGGAGGGTTTTTTGGAGCAGAATTACGCCCAATGGCGGGAGGATCCTGTCGGGGCGTCTGTTAAATTGTTGGCGAATTTGGCCGATGTTCATAGGATCGAAAAAGAGAAATACGAGCAGCGGGCTAAGGGTAAATGACATCATTTCTTACATTCATAAAAACATCTCTTTCTTCATAAACTGATTTCTCTTATTTTTCGTTTGCAGCTTCGTTGGAGCTCGAGAAGTCAAAAATAGTGAAGCTCGTGGAAGATGTGGCTTTAAAATCGAAAGAGCTTGCTCGAACAAAGCAAGAACTTCAGGTTCTGAAGGAAAGCCAAGGGGAGGTTGTACGTCGGGCGGAGTTTGCGGAGAATCGCGTCAAGGAGCTTGAAGAAAGGGAAAAAGTTTTGGAGGGGCAACTTGCCGAGGCCAACGAGAAGATCAAAGGTTTGGAGTTTCGTGTAGCTGGTTTGGAAGAGGATTTGAAGAAAGCATCTGAGGCACGGGTCGGTACAAGCGGCGATGCGGAGGCTCGAATTGCAGAGCTTGAGGCAGCCCTTCAGCAAAGCAGAAGAAATGCTAAAGAGGCTACGAAACTTGCAAACGAGGCTAGGAGGGAGGCTCGGGAAGCTGCTAACTCTGCAATTGAGCTGTATAAGGAGGGTTTTGAGTGTGCCCAGGAGCAAATTTACTTTGGTCATCCTTCTGTAATTTTGGATCGGTCGATTATTGATGCCGACCATGAGGTTGAAGGGGGTAAGATCGTTAAGATCGATGCTCAGACGGAGACGAAGACTGTGATTTCCCGACCTCCACTGCCTGATGTTTTAACAGCGTTTCTTTTGCAGAAGTTCCTGGTGTATGCTTTTACTTATGTATTTTTTGTATAGATCCGGAACTTCTGTTGGTCTAGCTGGAGATATTTGTAACCTCTTTTTGGAATATGCCTATAAGGCCTTTACGAGCTTTAATGAATGCTTTTTGAATTTCGCATGTCATGTATGTCGTTTTTGCGAGTTTTTAACGAGTGCTTTTTAAATTCTGCACGTCGCGTATGATGTAAAAACGTCGGTAAACGAGGAACTCGATTTACCGGTTGAACCTATAGGACAGTTTACTAGGACTCGGCCCAGATTTAACTCGCCCCATAGGGGTATCGGCAGCTGTGGCCGATGGTCGTTCTAGGACGTTTCGATCCTTGAAGACCCGGTCTCTTTGAGATAGTTTGCCAAGACTCGGCTCGGATTTAACTGTTTTCTCAAAGAGTTTTTGACCTTGGGTGGTCGCTTTTGGGGAGATCATTTAAGATCGGTCCCAGTTGATTCCTGTTGGGGGGAATTAGGTCCCTTCATTCTGTTTGATGAAAATCAAGAATGTGTGGAGACTTGAAAAAACTTTTTTGAAAGCGTTTGAAAGAAATGTCAAGTTTCTTTATTAATAGCTTGTTTCGAGTTTACATAAGATCGGTGTGATGAGTGTTCTTTCTAAGGATAATAACTTTTCAGTTTTGTTGCGTTCCAAGTTCTCTCAATCTTTCTTCCTTGGAGGGTCTCCAATTTAAAGGCTCCCGTGCCGGTTTTAGATAAAATTCGGTAGGGGCCTTCCCAGTTTGGGGCGAGCTTTCCTTGGGAGGCGTTTTTCTGACCGACGTCAGCCCTTCTGAGTACCAGATCGCCAGGATTGAAATCTCTGTGAACGACCTTGGTGTTGTATCTGGTTGCCACCTTTTGTTTGATGATCGCTTCTCGGAGCGAGGCTCGACCTCGGATTTCATCGATGAGGTCGAGTTCTTCTCTTAGGCTTGATCGTTATTGCTTTGTGTTTTGGGATTTGCCGTTCTCCAACTAAGTTCGCCGATCTCGACGGGGATGACCGCCTCGCTGCCGTAGGAGAGCCTAAAAGGTGTTTCCCCAGTGGAGCTTTGGGGGGTCGTCCGGTATCCCCAGAGGACGTAAGGCAATTCTTCTACCCAATTTCCTTTAGCATCGTCCAAACGTCGTTTCAGCCCGTTCAGTATTACTTTGTTTGCAGCCTCTGCTTGACCGTTGGTTTGAGGGTGCTCTACTGAAGTGAAATGGTGCTTAATTTTAAGCTCGAACATTAGTTTGCGAATCCCGTGTCTGTGAATTGCGTCCCGTTGTCTGTTACTACTACCTCGGGGATCCCGAACCTGCTCATAATGCTTTTTTTGAAGAATTTTATGCAGTTTTTTGCAGTGATGGTCGCCAGGGGTTCCGCTTCTATCCATTTACTGAAGTAGTCTACGGCGACGATCAAGAATTTGACTTGTCCTGGTGCTTTTGCGAAAGGTCCGAGCAAGTCCATTCCCCACCATGCGAAGGGCCATGTGGAGGATAAACTCGTGAGGTCTGTGGGGGGAGCATGTGCACATTGGCGTGGATTTGACATTTTTGCATTTCTTCACGTGATACTAGCATCGCCGATCATGCTCGGCCAGTAGTAGCCGGCTCGAAGGGTTTTTCGTGCTAAAGATCGAGCTCCCATGTGCTGGCCGCAGATTCCCTCATGAATTTCTGTTAATACATAGGCCGCTTCCTCTCCCTCGATGCATTTAATTAACGGGGAAGAGAGGCTTCGTTTATAGAGCGTCCGTTGATGGCTGAAAAAGCCGAGGCTCTTCTCCTGATATATTTGGCGTCGTTTCTGTCTGGGGGTTCCGTTCCTGAGACGATGTACTCTAAAATTGGGGTTATCCAGCTGTCTGCCTCTTCAAGCATGCAGATGGTCGGGTTAAACAGCGGCTCGAGAGATACACTGGGTTTGTGTAGTGTTTCTTGGATGGTCGTCCTTGGTTACCTGGGGTTTTTGTGCTTGCGAGTTTGGCGAGGATATCAGCTCGTTGGTTTTCCGTTCTTGGGACATGAACTATCTCGCTTGCTTCAAATTTAGCTATTAGTGACTGTACCTGAAGTAGGTATTTTTGCAGGATCGGTTCTTTGGTCTCGTATTTGCTTTCGATCTGGGAGACCACCAAGAGAGAGTCGGTATGGAGTTTAATTTTTTGGACTTGGAGGTCAATTGCCAGGCGAAGTCCGGCAATGCAAGCTTCGTACTCTGCTTGGTTGTTCGAGGTGGGAAAACCGAATGTAAGGGAAACTTCGATGATGACCCCAGTCGGGCTTTCTAGCATAATCCCAGCGCCACTCCCTTTTGGATTTGAGGAACCATCGACGTAGAGGATCCATATGTCAGATTCGGTGTTAGCAGGTGTCATCTCGGCGATGAAGTCCACCAAAACTTGTGCTTTAAGTGTAGTTCGAGCTTCATATTTGATACCGAACTCTGAGAGTTCTACGGCCCATTTGATCATCTTCCAGCTAGATCGGGTCTGTGGAGTATCTGTCTGATTGGGTAGTTAGTGCGGACGACTACCTGGTGGGCGACGAAATAAGCTCGAAAACGTCGAGCTGCAACAATGAGCCAGGGCGATTTTCTCGATTTTCTGATAACGACTTTCAGCCCCGTGCAGAGCCTTGCTTGCGAAGTAGATGGGACTTTGCCCGGTTTCGAGTTCGCGTACTAGAACGGCAGCTAACGCCTCTTCCGAGACGCTAGATATAAGTATAATGTTTCCCTTCATTTGGGCGAGTTAAAATTGGAGGCTCGGAGAGAGATTTTTTAGTTGCTTCAAAGCTTCGTCTTGCTCGGGCGTCCATTCGAAATCTCTTTCTTCTTTTTTGAGGATTTTGAAAAGTGGAAGAGATTTGAATGCTGCATTCGATATGAAACGAGATAGAGCAGCTATCATTCCATTGAGTTTTTGTACTTCTCTTTTGGACGTCGGAGTTCGCATTTCTGTGACGGATCGACATTTATCGGGTTCGCCTCGATACCTCGTTCTGTTAAGAAGAAACCTAAGAATTTCCCAGCTCGAACTCCGAAAGTGCATTTCTCTGGGTTTAATCTCATTCTGTTTTTTCGTACCTCAGAGAAAATTGCTTTCAGATCGCTTACATGGTCGGCATCACTTTTGCTTTTGGCGATCATATCGTCGAGGTAAACCTCTACGCTTTTACCGATCTGGTTTTGGAAAACTTTGTTCATCATTCTTTGATAAGTTGCTCCAGCGTTTTTTAAACCAAAGGGCATAACACGGTACGCGAAGTTTCCTCGGTCAGTGATGAAGGCGGTTTTTGCTTGATCTGGTGGAAACATGGCGATTTGGTTGTATCCGGAGTATGCGTCCATGAAAGATAACAACTGGAAACCGGAAGCGCTGTCGACCAAACGATCGATGCTGGGGACCGGAAAAGCGTCTTTTGGGCAAGCTTTATTAAGATCGGTGTAGTCGACACACATACGCCATTTTCCGTTAGACTTCTTCACCAGGACAGGGTTTGATAACCAAGTTGTGTATTTAACCTCAGAGATAAAGTTGGCTCGGATGAGGTCGTCTACTGCTAAGGCGGCAGCAATGGCTTTTTCTTTGCTTTGGGCCCGCTTTCTTTGGGCGATCCATTTTGCTTCTGGGTTTATTGCGAGTCGATGGCAGGCAATCTCTGGCGGGATCCCAGGCATGTCTTCGGCCGACCAAGCAAAGATGTCTTTGAAATCTTTAAGACATTGGGTTAATTCGGTCTTGATCTTTTCTGGAAGGTCGATCCCTATTTTGATTTTTTGGGAGGGGTCTGAACCGAGTGTTTCGACGAACTTTCCATCAGGCTCTGGTCTTTGATTTTTCGTTTGAGCTCTTTTGTTAGCTCGTCGACATCTATCTGTTTTTCGACCTCCGGACCGCAGTTGGTTTCTACGTTAGTGGCGGTGTTAACTTCAGTTGATCTTCCTTTTGGCATTTTGGGAGTTGCCAGTTCTTCCGAAGGGGGAACCCCTTCATGCTCCGAAGCTTTTCGTTCGTTCTTAGTCCATAGGAAAAAACACCTGGAGGCCGACTCTAAGTCAGAGTTTAAAGTGATAACTCTGTCGCAAAGAGAGTGGAACTTCATCTTTAAGTGCGTGGTGGATGTAACCGCCCCGAGCCTGCCGAGGGTCGGTCTTCCTATAATGCCGTTGTATATGGATTCACAAGGCAAGACGAGGAATTTGGTTCTGACGGTTCGGACCATTGGTTCGGTTCCGTAGGTAACCATTAGCTCCAGATGTCCAAGGGGTTTCGTTCGAGATCCGTTAAAGCCGGACAAAGCCGTCCCTCTATAAGGGGTGAGTTCCTCTTTATGATCCCCATTTTGCTCAGAAGATCGATAAAGATGATGTCTGATGAGCTCCCCTGATCGACCAGGATTCTACGTACCTCCTTGTTGGCTATGATTGCCGATATCAAGAGAGGTACGTGTTTGTTAGCTTTTCCGTCAATAAGGTCGTTGTCACTAAAAGATAATGGAGGTCGATTAGTCGACCGGGGTTGTGACGTTGAAGCCACGCACAACAATTCCTTCCATTTTCTCTTCATGGATTTTCCCGATCCTTCATGATCGAATCCCCCAGTTATCATCATGATAACCGAGCGTT
This sequence comes from Astragalus membranaceus, assembly GCA_039519185.1. Classification (NCBI taxonomy): domain Eukaryota; kingdom Viridiplantae; phylum Streptophyta; class Magnoliopsida; order Fabales; family Fabaceae; genus Astragalus; species Astragalus membranaceus. Next base: position 67,941,630 of record CM076848.1, read on the forward strand.
TTTTATCCAGCTCTTCGCGGTCTGGGTCGATCACTTCTTTTCCTTTTGCCCTGAGGTTTTCATTTCTTTCTCTTCCGAGGTTGTCAGATCGTTCCCCTCCCTTTTGACATAAGAAGATAGTTTTCCCCGTTTTATTAAATCTTCTATGTCATCCTTTAGGGCGTTGCAATGGTTTGTGTCATGGCCATTGCTTCTGTGGTATGGCAGTATTTGT
>CM076848.1:67942343-67975605 GCA_039519185.1 Astragalus membranaceus
AGGGCGACCCCTGCACAGAGGGCGGGCTACGATGGAGCCTCGCATGAGCCTATGGGGTGAGGTGAGCCTGAGCTGCGACTCAGTAGACCACCCAGGGCGACCCCTGCATAGAGGGCGGGCTACGATTGAGCCCCGCATGAGCCTATGGGGCGAGGCGAGCCTGAGTCGCGACTCAGAAAACTGCCTACTACGTCGTGCATGCTTGGACGACCCTTGCTTCCCCTTCGAGCGAGTTCTACCTGAACCGAGATCATTTGGACTCTTCATAGTGAAAACGATAAAGCCGCGAAATGGCCGCACTCAGAAAACACAATCGAACTTTCAAGATAAGGACCTAGAGAAGGTCAGGCGACTGACTCCCACGGTCGAGCCGCCAGAACACGATCGCACCACTGGAAAATCACGCGCGCACAAAATAAAAGTCCGCCCTTAAAATAGGGTGGGCGACTGACTCCCACGGTCGAGCCCGAAATATCCTAGACCGGGGGCATCAAGCTTGAACCCGCCCCTCCGTCTCCAGCATTGAATGCACTTTGCACTCCTCGGAAACTGAACCAGCATCATCACCCGTCTATCGCATCGAAAGGCGAGACGTCATATTAGTTAAAGATTGACTGCCATATCACCAAAATATGGGACACGTCGCGCAAACATGATAAAGCACGGCAAGTCGCCTCAGCACGGGTGTCCGCGCAATGGCTAGGCCGCTCCAGGGGCAAACGTTCTCAAGCCTGAACCCGCTCCTCTGAACGGCTTCGGCTTGGGGGCAACTGTTCTGGACTGGGCCGAAGCCCAATCCGACGCAAAACCAACCATAACCGGCCCAATAGTGAGACAGAAAGGAATGACCTAAATCCACTAAAATCAACGGCTCAGATCAACCCTCGTTAAGGCTAGCATGATCAACGGTCGAGAACGGCCACGATGATCCAATGGCCAGCACTGCCCCTCTGACACTATATAAAGAGGCATTGTTCCCACTAACAGAATAGGTAATTTTACCCCGTATTGTTACTCTGCTCACACTCTTATTTCACTGACTTGGGCGTTGGAGTGTCATTGCAAGTACAACCCGGGCAGAGCTCTGCGCACGACCAGATATCATCAATCCAATCAACTCACACACTCAGACTAAAGACTCGTTCACTTGTGCCCGCTCTAAGGACGAGCACCTCAGTTCAGTTGTTATCATTCTTCGATCCGAGTCCACCATGAATGGTATTGGGCTTGTCCATGGGATTCATTGGGTCCAGGTTATGTTGAACTCTACTAGTCCATTACCTCCTATTCATCGATCTTGGTCTGCTTATGCTTCACCAGACGCTAGATCGTGGTTATATCTAGAGCTGCCAATTTGGCCCACATGGGGTAGCTCACCCTAGGCCCACATAGCCCATGGGGTCAAAAATCCCATGAGCCCAAAAGCCCACAATCCTAAGGCCCAAATAGGCCCCAAACCCATAAAGCCCGTGTGGGCCCAGTCTAGCCCATAGATCCTGAATTTCAATTTTTGCAAAAAATGACCCACTCAACTTTGTGGGCCTAATTCAGCCAATGGTGGTGGTTGGTTGTGGTGAGAGTGAGGGAGAAGAGGAAGGGGGTGAAAGAATAAAAGTGGAGGTGTAAATAGTGGAAAAATAGGTGGTGGTGGTGGTGGTGGTTGTTGTGTGATGGTGGTGAGAGGGAAAATGAGGTGGTGGTGATGAGAGAGAAAAGAAGGCGGCGGCGGTGGTGGTGGTGGTGAGTGGAAGATGGTGGTGGTGGTGGTGGTTGTGGTGAGAGTGAGGGAGAAGAGGGAGAGGGTGAAAGAATGAAAGCGAAAGTGTAAATAGTGGGAAAATAGGCGGTGGTGGTGGTGGTGAGAGAAAAAAGGAGGTGATGGTGGTTGAGTGTGGTGGTGAGAGGGAAAAGGAGGTGGTGGTGGTGGTGATGAGTGGAAGATAGTGATGGTGGGGGGAGTGAGGGAGAAGAGGAAGGGGGTGAAAGAATGAAAGTGGAGGTATAAATAGTGGGCAAATAGGTGGTGGTGGTGGTGGTGGTGGTTGTGAGAGGGATAAGGAGGTGGCGGGGGTGGTGAGTGGGAGATAGTGATGGTGGTGGTGGTTGTGGTGAGAGGGAGAAGAAGGCGGTGGTTGTGGTGAGAGGGAGGGAGAAGAGGAAGGGGGTGAAAGAATGAAAGTGGAGGTGTAAACAGTGGGAAAAAATGAGAAAAATATTTGGGGGCCAGGCCACAAAGCCCTGGCCCTAACCCACTAAAAAATTTAAAAGTGTGGGCTGGGGCTAAAAAAAAACCCATTAATAGGGGGCTTCGATTTTATGGGGCTTGATTGGGGGTCAATGGGCCTGGGCTTGGGGCTTGGGGCCTAATTGACAGCTCTAGTTATATCCATATGTTGGACGTCTTCAGTTATGGACTTCTTTAGCTCCAGGCCAAGTTGCAGCAACCAGCCCAATTGATTATGTAGACATTAATTACCTGATTGTATGATGATATATTTTATTCCACGACTTTATTATTTGACGGTCCTGATTTTGCCGACACTTTTCAACGGCTTTGATGTTGCCGACACTTTCAACGGTCTAGATTTTGTCGACACTTTTCATCAACGGTGGAAATCCTGTTTAGGGTTTCAAATCTTTCGCTATAAATATACCCATTTAGGTCTCAGTTTTTTCACACTTTCAACTTCTTTCACACACCACACAAGAAAATGGACATCGGCACCCCTTCAACCCAATAATCTCGTGATTCCGCACTGACAGGGCACAATCACCAACAAAGATGGTGATGTCCATTTCCACTGTCCAAAACCTATTTCACGTAGGCTTAAATACAACATCACATTCGCTTCTCTCAAAGATAAACTAGAGAGTAAGGTGCAAGTGGAGGGTGACGAGCGAGAGGTCAAACGTATCATTTATCGCAAACCCGAGCGGTGCAATAATGGATGTGTTCGCTGGTCCACAATGGATGTGAAGAACGACGATGACGTGCAAGTCATGATCGACCTCTATGACGCCTTTCGATGTCTCAGTCCTATGAATTTGTACATGGAAACCACAGAGTGTCGCCGAGATCATTCGCCGTTTAAATCCACCATCATAGTAGTCGAACGTTTTAATTAATCTGTTATGTTTGTTTCTGTTGTTGTAATCCGCTTTTCAATCAATGTAATCCGTGTTTTTAATTAATTAAAATAAAGTTTCAATTAAAAGAATACTTCCGGAATTATGTCCTACGGGATAATTTCGGAACACATTTTTTTCATTTTCCCAGAATTACCTCAAACGACATAATTCCGGAAGTCAAAAATGGGTTCCAGAATTATCTCATAAAATAAATTTAGAAAGACAATAGAGAAAAAACCCATAATGGAGTTCTCGTCTTCTCAACCTCCCCACCAAGGCTTTGTCTTCTCCACGTCGGCAAAGGAAAACCCACCGGACGGAGGAGGTAATGAGATCTTTACTGAGAAGAGTACTAAGGTTTCCTTTCGTGACAAACTTATGGGACAACAGCAAGGAATTCAACAACGGCCAAAAGTGGATCTCATAGGCAGAAAACTGGCCAGGATTGAATACAAGGATAACAATCCACTTCTACCTATGGTGCACATCGATGATACGGTTTTTGCAAGCCTATGTGAACCGTGGAAGGAGGCTCTTGTTGTGAAGTTACTTGGCAAAAGCATCGGGTTTCTTACGATGAAGGAAAGATTACATAGGATTTGGAAGCTCTCCGCTGACTTTGATCTTATGGACATTGGTGATAAATATATTTTATATAGAGTTATTCACGCACTTAAACTTAGATAATTGCTTAATTTCAAGTATAATATGTGTTAAATATAGTATGAATAATAAAAAAACATTTATGGTTTTAAGATGTATGCCATTCACAACTTAGAATTTTGTATATATATTGGTATGTTTGATGTGTTTGTTCAGTGCATCTGCAGTTGATGCTTCTGCACCAGGAAAAACACAGTGCATCTGCACTAGAAGCATTTCCATAGTGCATCTGCACCAAGACGGATAACCCCACATTGGAAGCACCTCAATTCATACCAATGCATAATCATTTCTATGACATCATGCTTAGTCACAAGTCACATGGAGGCACATGCCAATATACAAGAGGAGGCGCCCACGATGAGAAAATAATCATGAAAGGCTACGCATCTAGGACACATGGTCTTCCACAATTGGACCTCTCTTTTGGACTCAATCTTCGTAATCAAAGCTCTGAAAAGTAACCATGGTTAAGCCTCCTTTGGTTATCTTGCACTAGTGGAAAATGCATTTTATAACTGCTATTTATATCGGTTAAAAACGGCCTGATATTAAAAGTGACGCGGTGGCAGTTTTGTAATTAAAATTACAATTTTTATATCGGTTGCCACAGGAACCGATATAGAAAGTGCAAAAACCATCTTTCATATCGGTTCCATTGCATAACCGTTATAGAAAGTGGGGCTTCCATAACGGGTCAAAACACCACCCGTTATAGAAACTAAAAAATTGGTTTTTCTCATACGCTCCCTCTCTCAGTACTCTCATTTTGTTCGCTCTCTCCCTTATCTCTTCCACGCGTTCCACAACGCGCACTACTCCTCCTCTTCAACTCACAAAACCCTCTTCTTCATTTCTCTCGCTCCAGAGAACGCAAAGCCCTTTTCATTTTTCATTCCTCTCACTCTAGAACATGCTCACCACGATGCCACCGATGCAACGAGCTCACCACGATGCACTGATGCAACCTCGCTATCACTAGGAGCCCCACCATGAGACGCCACCGCTGTTGTAGCCTCTTCGCACCGATTTCCCACCGATCAGTTAAAGTATACTCGTTGTTCTTTCCATTGCTTCTCCGGATTTGTCGTGAACGATTTCCATCTATTTCTCTACACTGGTTTGGTTCCTTTCAGATTTCTCTCTCAATTTCACGCTTTAGGGTTTTATTATGTTTTTTCCTCTTATGCAATTGATTTAGGTTTTTTCTTTGGTTTCCATTGATTTCTTAGTGAGGAAAAGGTTTATGTGAAATCTGATTATGAAGCATCTGTAGCAGTCTTGCCTTGATCTGCATGATTTTTTCATAATCGATGCAATACATTCTTTGTTGAGTTTTGTGGTTTTCTCTTCACTTACTGACACATACATTTACTATTTTTTTTGTAACACCTGCTACCTATTCAGTAGTTTCTCGTGTTTGATTGTATTGTGAATAAAAGTGGTTTATGGATATAGCTATGCAGGAGAAATATAAAAATTCGGAAACTATTTTTCTTAATTATCTCAAGTTACACATAGCACATTTACGACCAAAAATATGCTTTCAGTAGCCACCATTGGTGATTTTTTATCAGTACTCGTCCAGCAGATCAGTACAAAAATCTTGTATGTGTTGTGTCGAATGAAGTAACGGTCTAAAATCTATTCTGGAAAAGATGAAAGTATGCCAAATATGATATAGCACGGTTATAAGTCTACTAGTGTATGTCTGGTTTATGAGAACTTGCAAATATACCTTTGGAGTTTGGTCTATAGAATTGTTTCGGGGTAAACATAAAAACATACTTTAATTTATTCCATAGTTCTCTGAATTCTCAGTTGTCTTTGAAGTTCTCAATTTGTTTGTTGCTAATATTCATACTCTCTGTTTCTTACCCAGATGTAGCACTTGTCACGTCTTTGCGGGATGGAATGAATCTTGTCAGTTACTTTTGGGACATAGACAAAATCCATTGTCAAACCTCTTGCAACTTTGAGGACTTTGCTTTAACTTTGACCATTTACATAGTATGGATAAATGAGATACACAGTTTATCTCTTTTTTCCTCTCAATGTTATCAATATACTATTACAATCTCTGTTTATTGATTACTCTATTGTTTTCTTTCATACCCCCCTCTTCCACCACACATACATTATGGGATAATGCTCAATTGTTGTTATTTTGGTTAGACATGTACTTTCCTGATCTCACATCTGACATTTGGTATTGTTGTAGTTTGCTGGTGCCGCGCAGTCTCTTGGTGCTGGGGCAATTCTAGTCAACCCCTGGAACATCACAAAAGTTGCTATGGCGATTGTTCAGGCTCTGGATATGCCATCTCCAGAAAGAGAGAAGAGACACCGGTATAACTTTCATCATGTAACAACCCACACTGCTCAAGAATGGGCAGAATTTTTTGTGAGGTATAGTATTAGTATTCACAATGTCTGCTCTCATATGCTAGAAGTCTGTCATTTATGATGAGAATGATGTATCTTATTAGGGCCTGCTGATTTTGTTTGCAGCTAAGACTCTGTCTGAACCATAATTCTGGGTGTGTTTCTTAAATAGTACTGCTAGTTATATGCTTTATTTTCCCAATTAGTCATAGTCTTGTCTTTGATTGTATGTTAAGGCTTCTGCTATTTTGGGAAAAATCTGTAAAACTATGTAGATAAAATTATAGTTAAATCATTGTCAAAAAAAAAATTATAGTTAAATCCGATGGCTATGTATTTGTAAAGATGTATCTTTAGGTACAATAAAATCACATGCAGATGCCTGAATTATTTATATAAACCAATATATATTATGACACCAAGTTCATATGTCTCACTCAATGATTATTACTATTATTGTTATTATTCCTTGAATTAAATGTTTATTTTAAATGGTTTGTTAGATTATTCTTTCATTTAATAATGGCAGCATTACAAAGTTATATATTTACATATTTTGATGCTCAAAATGATAATTTTGAAGAGGAAATAGATCTTATACATATAATAATTTAGAAGTATGAATTCAGATGGTGAAGGATTTCAATTCTCTAAAGAATATCTATTATTTTCTTGTAGATGATCAACATGTGGTAGAGGGTTCAACTCTTTACTTGATTATAAATTCATAACCTGGATATTTGGTGTAGTTTATGTCTTGTAAAAAATAGCAAACCACTTAATAACTATTATACTATTAAATATGTCAATACAAAGTAGAGTGCAAAACGGAATGGTCACATCCTTAATAAACTTATCCCTGTCTCACATGACCACTCACTCATCTCAATTCTCAGTGTAATAGGAATGGTTGGATAATAGTTTCACTTGGTATTTAGAGCTAATTTATGATTAATTTCATTCCAGATGGTTTCAACAGTAGCAACAACAATAATGTACATTGTGGGCTTGGCTGGATTCAACTTCTTTTGCCTATAGGAACATGTATTCAACTTCATTTAGTGTTATTTTAGGTGGTTTTTTGTCATTTTCTCTCTCAATATTAATTTTCTATAATATTTTTCCTGATTTTTTCTTCTAAATGCAGAAACCTGCAGTATAAAAGTGATTGTAAGGGATTTATATGATCATATCCATATTTTTCTACTAATTTGAAACCGGCAATAATTGAGACATGTTTTAGACAGATCTAGTCGTTTTAGACTTTTTAAAATATTTTACTAATAGAATTCCATTTTACAGGGAATTCCCAATACAAAGTGGTGGGAAGGTCTTAAACTTTATATACAGCAACAAGAGATTCAAAACAAGAGGAGGTGTAACAGCAGGAGCTGCAACAACCAATGTTATCACTCATCCAGGTTACAAGCCAATTATGAAAGCACTTAATGCAGCACCTTGCAGTCCAGATGAAGTAATTTATCACCAATCACTATACTGTCACCTCTTATGTGGACTAATTTTCAGGGCATTCAACAACAACAACAGTGAAAATGAGGAATCTCATTTGGACTTGATAAGAGGGCTAATGAAGGAAGGAGTAGGTTAGTGAGTGCCAACTTTGACTTGTTATGTAACATTAAGGATGCATAGTCTGAATGTTAGCAAAATGCATTTGGTGTGTCTATTAGGCGGTTCTGTTAGTGACTGGTTTGTGGTAAGGGAGAGACTAAGGCTCTTGAATTCCTATGGAGTAGGATTCTGTTTGTATTCTTCAATTGTAGTGTGCAGTTTGCTAGTGGTTGTAATTCTGTTTACACTTTACATATCAGAAAATTGTCCCAAAAACTATTATGTTTTGTATTGCTAATGGCCTTATAATTTGCTTCCTTATGGTCCATAGATCTGATAATGGTTATTTTGTACTGCCTCCTTTGTTTGAAAAACCACTTTTTTTTAAAAAAAACTTCAGTTTTTATATCGGTTCTTAATTCACCCGATGTTAAAAATCAGTATTTTATATCGGTTCTGGAAGAAAACCGATGTTAAAAATGAGTATTCATATCGGTTTGCATATATAACCGATGTCAAATATAAGCGAAAACTGACTTTTCATATCGGTTCGCATATATAACCGATATAAAAAAACTTTTCATAACGGTTCAGGAACCGATATGAAATGTCCCTTTTTTTATATCTCCTTTTTCGGCATCGGTTCAGGAACCGATATGAAATGTCAAATTTAACCGATATAAAATGCATTTTTTCCATTAGTGTTGATCCCCAAGCAAACCCTCACTTGAAGGAAACCTCCAAGGCTATATAAAGGCTTCCACTTCTCATTTGAAAAAACATCTCACTCATAAGCAATTCACATATAATTTAGTAGTTTCTCTTGTATTTTATTTTATAGTTTTAGTAGTAGTTAGTTGGCAAGAAGGTAAGGAAGGAACTGACGACTTCTTCCTTCACTTCTTCATCAAGTTAGTTAGCTGCAACTGCACTAGGAAGTCAGTGCTTCTGCACTGCTGGGCAAATTTATGCAAGAGTACTTCAATCAGTGTAATCTCTACCCTAATGATATCTCTTGTATTTTCCATTATATTAACATGTTTTATTTCATCTATCTTTGTCTTGCAATGCATATTATGAGTTAAACCTCATTGGTTGAGATGTTCTATCTTTATAATGAGCTTTTGAGTAAGTTATTGTGTTTTCAAAGTGGTGTATGCATTTTTGGTTCTTGTGTTATACTACATCCATCTTATTTTAACGTTGATCACTTAAAATGAGTAGAGTTATATTCACAGAGATGGTTTATAACTAGAAATCAAGAACTAATAAGGGTGAGTATTTTAATGAAGGCTTTGTTAACTTGTTTAATAAAGAAAACTTTGTTAAAACCATGTTAAGTCCTAGACATAGGATAACATAGTCCTTAGGGAAATGCAGTGGGTACTTAAAAGCAGTGTTTTAAAACCGGCTTGGACCGGCCGGTCGAACCGGTCCAACCAGGAACCGGGGGGTAACCGGTTCGGGTTACGCTATGGATCGGAGATGCCATGACTCGCTACTGCTCGTATTAACCCGGTCGGTTTTACCGAAACTCGGTGACTCGGTGGGTTTGCTAAAACCGGCCGGTTTTTGCACGTTTTTTAAAAACAAACTCAAACCATCAAAATGACGTCGTTTTGCGTTTTTAATTTTTTTAAAAAAAAAAGTAAAAACCAAAATTGCAAAATAGAAACTCAAACCTGAGTTTGAAACCCACAAGCCACAACCACAATCGTCGTTTTGCGTTTTTAATTTTTTTTAAAAAAAAAGTAAAAACCAAAATTGCAAAATAGAAACATAATTCAAACCTGGGCATGTTAGGAAGAGGTTGGATAGAGCTGTTTCTGATGTTGACTGGCAATTATCCTTTCCTCATGCTATTGTTGAAGTGCTCCCTCAACACGAATATGACCATAATCCACTTCTGTTGAGCTGCTCAAAATTTTGTAGTAGAAGCTCAAAATTATTTCACTTTCAAGCTGCTTGGATGGAACACCATGACTATGAGGGGCTTGTTCGCAACACCTGGATCCATTCTCATGACTCTATTACAGTGAAGCTCAGCCAAATTAGGGACAATTCTATCATCTTCAGCAAAAATACCTTTGGAAATATTTTTCAAAGAAAGCGTAAGATTGAGGGTCGTATCAAAGGAGTTCATATTCAACTGAATACCTTCCCCTTTAATGATTTAATTCGTTTGGAGAGACATCTTTAGAGACAATACTCAAAACTGCTTGAAGAAGAGGAAGTGTTCTGGTTCCAAAAATCAAGAGAAAAGTGGATCAAATTTGGCAACAAAAATACCAAGTTCTATCATACTCAAGCGGTCATCCATAGAAGAAGAAACAAGGTCTCTAGTTTAAAGATCAATGGGGAATGGTGTGATGATGAGGAAGTGCTAAAGAGAGAAGCTCATAATTTTTTCAAAAACTCTTCCAATCGAGTGACCAAGTTGATCATCAGAGTCTCCAATTGGCTAATATTCCTCATATTAGCATTGAGTTACAAAACCTCTTACTCCAACTGTGGATACCTTGTGTTGCAGGTAACCTGATATTGCAGGATATGTTTTGATGATGAAAAAGACAAAGGTAAGATTGACGGTCCAAGTCAATAATAGTGACTAAACGTCAAAGTCACAATCCAAGACAAGCAAGCCAAGAACTGAAGATTCAAGTTTAAGGGTAGTCCTTAAATATAAGGGTAGTCCTTAGGGTTTGGGTGTGTCTTAGGAAAAAGTGTAAGCTCTTTCAAAAGGTCAGCTCGTATCTCAAAGTCTCACACACTCACAAAGTTTTTTAAGGTGCATGCATATTTACGTAAACATTCTTATCACCTTTTAAATAACAAAATCGATTTTCCTCATGCATAAACAAATAGCAAAATCGATTTTCAGGCAAATTAGAAAAGATAGAAATCGATTGTCAGGCCATGTTTTATAATACACAAATCGATTTCTGAGCCAAATACTTTTTAAGGGAAGAATCGATTCCCAACCTTTTGCACATAACTGAGAATCGATTCCCACTTGTCTCAGGCAAGCTGAAAATCGATTCCTACATATTTTCACTAAGTATAGAATCGATTCCTAGCTTTCCATGGCACTCAAGAATCGATTTTCCCATATTTTACAAACAAGATAAAATCGATTCCTTACCTAAATAAATCGATTCCTAGATCAAATACTTTTTAACAAAGAATCGATTCCTTCACTATTTTCAACGTAAAAATGAATTTCTCATAGCCTATAAATAGGCAGTGCTTCACGATTCATTTTACACACAACTCACATCAACCCATTTGTACGAATCAGAAAAACTCTTGAGAAAACTCTTCACGCTTATATTTTTGCTCGTCACACACCGGTGGTCTGTCTGAGCTGATCTGTTGCTAAGAGTTAGTTGGGGTTGTATTCTTCAAGTTGTAATATCTGCCTACACTAGAGGTATTTCTGCATTTACAATTGTTTATTATTTAATTGTTGTGTTTTGTTCTAGGGAGTGGGGTATCTCTCTAGGGTAGCTGCATGTACTAGGAAGTGGGGTATCTTTCTAGGGCAGTTGATTGTAACAGGGGTGGGGTATCTCTTGTTATTGTTATATTAGATTTGAGGGCTCTCCATAGGTGGGGTATCCTAGGAGGAGAGTGCCTGAGTCTGTAAAGGTTTTCCAAGGCACCTGTAAGCCTTGTTGTTTTGGTTAGTGGAAAATCTCACAAGGGTGTGAGGACTGGACGTAGGTCACTAGGAGGTGACCGAACCAGGATAAATCTCTGCGTGCTTTACTGCTTTCCTACTTTACTATTATACCGCTTTAGTGCTTCATATTCTAATTCCTTCGCTTCCACTTAACCTGCGCGAAAATTGATCTAAGTCATTGAAAAGGGGAGAAACATTTTCAAAAGATCTGAAAAGTTTTTAAATCTCAATTCACCCCCCCTCTTGAGACTGAAGCCACTTGGTAACACCAACCAGTTACTATGTTGAAGTCAAAGATTCTCTATTTTCAATGGATGCTTATAAATCCCCGTGGCCAGACGGTTTTCAACCTATTTTCTTTCGTAATTATTGGAACATAGTGGCAACTGATGTGTCTGGCTTGGTGAATACAGCTTTCGTCAATGCCCATATTGATCCGGAGATTGCTCACACTTTGATTGTCCCTATACCCAAGATTTATTCCCCCAAAACCTTGAAGGATTTTAGGCCGATCAGCCTTTGCAATGTACTTCTAAAACTGATGACCAAGATCTTGGTTAGAAGAATGCGACCCTTCCTTGATGATGTTATTGGCCCTCTCCAGAGCAGCTTCCTTCCAAACCGTGGCACTGCTGATAACGCCCTCATTGCTCAAAAAATAGTTCACTTTATGCACAAAAAGAAAGGTAGAGCTGGCTTTCTTATGTTTAAAATTGATTTTGAAAAAACTTATGACTGTAGATTGGAGTTTTCTCAAACTTACCCTCACCGAATTCGGTTTCCCTTGTCAAACTATTGACTAAATCATGAGTTGCATTACCACTTCTACTTTGTCCCTCAAGTGGAATGGAGAGAAGCTAGACAGTTTTGCCCCTACCAGAGGGTTAAGGCAAGGAGACCCCATGTCCCCTTATCTTTTTCTCCTTTGCATGGAAAAATTAGCTCTACTCATTCAATCTAAAGTAGACTCCAACCAATGGACCCCCATTCGAATTAACAACGACGACCCTCCAATCTTTCATCTTTTCTTTGTAGATGATTATTTATTGTTCACCGGTGCTAAGTCATCTCAGGTTAGGGTGGTTAAGGAAGTACTCCACGCCTTTTGTCTGGCTTCAGGTATGAAAGTTAGTGTGCATAAATCTAGGTTCTTTCCTTCTAAAAACATCCCACAGCCCAAAGTCACAAAGTTTGAGAATATGATGGATTTTACTCATACTTATAACATTGGTAAGTATCTTGGTTTTCCACTTCTTCAAGGAAGAGTGACCAATGCAGACTTCTCCTTCATTCTAGACAAGGTTAATAGTAGGCTTGCAGGTTGGAAGAGTAATCTTCTTAGCAGGGCAGGCAAGGTGACCCTTGCTAAATCAGTCTTGAGCTCCATGTCAATCTACACTATGCATAATCTATGGATTCCTCAAGGAATTTGTGACAAACTCGACTCTTGGATAAAACAATTCATCTGGGGAGGTAAGCATAATCACTGGGTTAAATGGGACAAAGTGAGCAGACCCCTTGGTAGTGGTGGACTTGGTCTTCGCCAATCTAGAAACGTGAACACTTCTATGCTTGGTAAACATGTTTGGGAAATTCTTCATAAACCTGACAAATTGTGGGTTAGGCTTCTCTCTTCAAAATACATCCATGATTCTAATATTTTTGATGACATTGATTATAAGGGAGCATCGTACACCTGGAAATCTATTACCCAGGCTGCTGCAATCCTCAAGGATGGTTATATTACTAGGGTGGGAGCAGGTGACATATCTCTTTGGTATGAGAAATGGCTTCACAAAGGCCGAATATGTGATAGAATCCCGTACGTTGATATTCATGACCTGGACATTCGGGTTAAGGACATAATTAATAATGGCTCTTGGAACTTCAACCTACCTTACACTAATATTCCTGATGATATCAAACTCGAGATGCAAAGTGTCTTTATCAATCCTAACTCTGATGATACAATCATCTGGAGCTCATCCCAAACAGGTCAGTATTCCACCAAAAATGTTTATTTTTGGCTCACTCATTTGTCTGGCTTGAATGATCAACAGGTACCCAACTTAGAAAAATCTTGGAAGTGGATTTGGAAGTTAAAAGTTCCGGAGAATATCAAACATTTTGCTTGGATCATCATGCATGGTATCCTCCCAACAAACTCCTTTAGGGTCAGGCGACACATGACCCAAGATCAATCCTGTCATAGGCGTGGCACTACGAGTGAGACACTTCTCCATACTTTGAGAGATTGCAACCGGTCCCATCCTATTTGGGCGCTCTTTAGCTTTGCTCATTTGCAAGAGTTCAACTCTGATGATCCTTGCTTCTGGTTTGAAACAAATGCCACAGGCAACTATGGTATTTTGTTTATCATTACTTGTTGGATGCTTTGGAGGTCTAGGATTGAAGAAATTTTCTCTAGCACCAGATGGGAAACCTGGCGAGTAGTTAGCTGTATTCGTTCTCTTTTGGATGATACATCTAAAGCTTTTCCTAGATTACTGGATTCTCAGGTGGTTGTGGCTACACAAATAACATAAATGCTGAATTGCAGGCTATTGCTCAAGGACTCAATATTGCTCAACAAAATGGATACCAAAATTTGGTTTGCGAGACTGATTCATTGACTGCTTTGAAGCTCATCAACGAGGGTGTATCTACTTCTCATCCTCATGCTCCTGTAATTGAGTACATTTGCTCCTTCACGGAACGTGGTTGGCAGCTCACCTTTCAACATTCCCTTCGGGAGGGTAACTCTTGTGCGGATTGGTTGGCAAAACAAGGCTCATCTATGGAGCATGGAGTTCATTTGTGGAATAATTGCCCATTAGCTATTTCTTCATCTCTGCTTGCAGATGCTTTAGGGATAGCTAGAGTAAGACCCTACTTGGGTTTCTATTGCTCTTTTATTTTCTTATTATTGATCAAAAAATAAGACATAATTCCGGAAATATCTGGATAATTCGTTCCGGAATTATGTGTTTAGACGTAATTCGGAAATTTCTGAAGAATGCGTTCCGGAATTATGTATATACACGTAATTTCAGAAACTTTTAAAAAAAGGCTTAAATATCATTTACCCCCCTGCAAATATCACGTTTATCCATTTACCCCCTGTAAATTTTTTTTTAAAACAAACCCTGCAAAATGTAACTGTATCCAGTTACCCCCTGCTGTTAGTTTTGGCTAACAGCGTTAATATTTGCAGGGGGGTAACTAGAAACATTTAATATTTGCAGGGGGGTAACTACCCCCCACTTAATATTTGCAGGGGGTAACTAGAAACACTTAATATTTGCAGGGGTTAACTAGATCCCAAATGTCAGCCAAGTCAGCCTAGACTTAACGTTGTTAGCCAAAACTAACAGCAGGGGGTAACTGGATACAATTACATTTTGTAGGGTTTGTTTTAAAAGTTTTTTTTTGCAGGGGTAAATGGATAAACGTGATATTTGCAGGAGGTAAATAATATTTAAGCTTTAAAAAATTAGGGGTAAAATGGTGGGTACAGAGTCTAAGAGGGAAAAAAAAGCCTAAAAAAAGTAATAATTAACTAAATCATTTTTATTTTAGTCAAAATAAATACGAATTTAATCAGAGATCACCACAAAAAGGATATACTATTAATTTTTTTTATAAGCAATGTTAGTGGGTGGGGGAATGTTAGTTTCCGGGTTTGAACCCGGGACCTCCTTCTTGCACTCTTTTGGTGCACTTATACTATTAATTAATCAATCAAATTCGTCTTGTCAAAAAAAATTCAATCAAATTCGTATCAAATCGGTTGAACTTTTTTTAATCATAATAAATAGGCTTAAATATGTTTGGCCCCAGCAAATATAGCCATAATCCAGTTAGGCCCCTACAAATTTTTTTAAAACGGCCCTTGCAAATATTAAGTGTTTACAGTTAAGCCCCTCTGTTAACTTTCCATCCAAAAAAACTGATATGCCTAACGGAGATGACATCAACACGACATCATGAATGATTAATAGAGAAAAATTAACAGAGAAAGATTATCGTTTTTGAATTGTGTCAATCTTTCTCTGTTAATTATTTCCGTTTTTTGGAACAGTCTGAAGTGGAACTGAATCGTTTCAATCTTTCTCTGTTAATCTTTCTTTGTTAATCATTGATGATGTCACACTGACGTCATCTCCGTTAACCACGTTAGTTTTTTTGGATAGAAAATTAATTAACTGTAAACACTTAATATTTGCAATGGTCATTTTAAATTTTTTTTTTTTTTTTTGACAAAAAAAAAATTTACAGAGGCCTAAATGAATTATAGCCATATTTCTAGGGAGAAACATATATTTAAGCCTAATAAATATGTATCCTAAAATAAATTTTAAATACAAAATCTTTCCAATCCAATTATCATCCTCAAAGGAAGCCAATATAGTGATATACAACAAAGCTGTCGCGAATGGTGTAACCGCAATACAAGTAAATCAACTATCTCTTTAATCAAAACACCCACTACCAAAAATACCAAACTACCATTTTCTTAAATCAATCAACTATCTCTTTAATCAAAACACCCACTACCAAAAATACCAAACTACCCTTTTCTTAAATCTCTTCTCTTAATCAAAACACCCACTACCAAAAATACCAAACTACCCTTTTCTTAAATCTCTTCAACTATCTCTTTAATCAAAACACCCACTACCCTTTTCTTAAAACACCCACTACCAAAAATACCAAACTACCATTTTCTTAAATCTCTTCAACTATCTCTTTAATCAAAACACCCACTACCAAAAATCTCTTTAATCAAAACACCCACTACCAAAAATACCAAACTACCCTTTTCAAAATCTCTTCTCTTTAATCAAAACACCCACTACCAAAAATACCAAACTACCCTTTTCTTAAATCTCTTCAACTATCTCTTTAATCAAAACACCCACTACCCTTTTCTTAAAACACCCACTACCAAAAATACCAAACTACCATTTTCTTAAATCTCTTCAACTATCTCTTTAATCAAAACACCCACTACCATCTCTTTAATCTCTTTAATCAAAACACCCACTACCAAAAATACCAAACTACCCTTTTCTTAAATCTCTTCTCTTTAATCAAAACACCCACTACCAAAAATACCAAACTACCCTTTTCTTAAATCTCTTCAACTATCTCTTTAATCTCTTTAATCAAAACACCCACTACCAAAAATACCAAACTACCCTTTTCTTAAATCTCTTCTCTTTAATCAAAACACCCACTACCAAAAATACCAAACTACCCTTTTCTTAAATCTCTTCAACTATCTCTTTAATCAAAACACCCACTACCCTTTTCTTAAAACACCCACTACCAAAAATACCAAACTACCATTTTCTTAAATCTCTTCAACTATCTCTTTAATCAAAACACCCACTACCATCTCTTTAATCTCTTTAATCAAAACACCCACTACCAAAAATACCAAACTACCCTTTTCTTAAATCTCTTCTCTTTAATCAAAACACCCACTACCAAAAATACCAAACTACCCTTTTCTTAAATCTCTTCAACTATCTCTTTAATCAAAACACCCACTACCCTTTTCTTAAAACACCCACTACCAAAAATACCAAACTACCATTTTCTTAAATCTCTTCAACTATCTCTTTAATCAAAACACCCACTACCAAAAATCTCTTTAATCAAAACACCCACTACCAAAAATACCAAACTACCCTTTTCAAAATCTCTTCTCTTTAATCAAAACACCCACTACCAAAAATACCAAACTACCCTTTTCTTAAATCTCTTCAACTATCTCTTTAATCAAAACACCCACTACCCTTTTCTTAAAACACCCACTACCAAAAATACCAAACTACCATTTTCTTAAATCTCTTCAACTATCTCTTTAATCAAAACACCCACTACCATCTCTTTAATCTCTTTAATCAAAACACCCACTACCAAAAATACCAAACTACCCTTTTCTTAAATCTCTTCTCTTTAATCAAAACACCCACTACCAAAAATACCAAACTACCCTTTTCTTAAATCTCTTCAACTATCTCTTTAATCTCTTTAATCAAAACACCCACTACCAAAAATACCAAACTACCCTTTTCTTAAATCTCTTCTCTTTAATCAAAACACCCACTACCAAAAATACCAAACTACCCTTTTCTTAAATCTCTTCAACTATCTCTTTAATCAAAACACCCACTACCCTTTTCTTAAAACACCCACTACCAAAAATACCAAACTACCATTTTCTTAAATCTCTTCAACTATCTCTTTAATCAAAACACCCACTACCATCTCTTTAATCTCTTTAATCAAAACACCCACTACCAAAAATACCAAACTACCCTTTTCTTAAATCTCTTCTCTTTAATCAAAACACCCACTACCAAAAATACCAAACTACCCTTTTCTTAAATCTCTTCAACTATCTCTTTAATCAAAACACCCACTACCCTTTTCTTAAAACACCCACTACCAAAAATACCAAACTACCATTTTCTTAAATCTCTTCAACTATCTCTTTAATCAAAACACCCACTACCAAAAATCTCTTTAATCAAAACACCCACTACCAAAAATACCAAACTACCCTTTTCAAAATCTCTTCTCTTTAATCAAAACACCCACTACCAAAAATACCAAACTACCCTTTTCTTAAATCTCTTCAACTATCTCTTTAATCAAAACACCCACTACCCTTTTCTTAAAACACCCACTACCAAAAATACCAAACTACCATTTTCTTAAATCTCTTCAACTATCTCTTTAATCAAAACACCCACTACCATCTCTTTAATCAAAACACCCACTACCAAAAATACCAAACTACCCTTTTCTTAAATCTCTTCAACTATCTCTTTAATCAAAACACCCACTACCCTTTTCTTAAAACACCCACTACCAAAAATACCAAACTACCATTTTCTTAAATCTCTTCAACTATCTCTTTAATCAAAACACCCACTACCAAAAATCTCTTTAATCAAAACACCCACTACCAAAAATACCAAACTACCCTTTTCAAAATCTCTTCTCTTTAATCAAAACACCCACTACCAAAAATACCAAACTACCCTTTTCTTAAATCTCTTCAACTATCTCTTTAATCAAAACACCCACTACCCTTTTCTTAAAACACCCACTACCAAAAATACCAAACTACCATTTTCTTAAATCTCTTCAACTATCTCTTTAATCAAAACACCCACTACCATCTCTTTAATCAAAACACCCACTACCAAAAATACCAAACTACCCTTTTCTTAAATCTCTTCTCTTTAATCAAAACACCCACTACCAAAAATACCAAACTACCATTTTCTTAAATCTCTTCAACTATCTCTTTAATCAAAACACCCACTACCCTTTTCTTAAAACACCCACTACCAAAAATACCAAACTACCATTTTCTTAAATCTCTTCAACTATCTCTTTAATCAAAACACCCACTACCAAAAATCTCTTTAATCAAAACACCCACTACCAAAAATACCAAACTACCCTTTTCAAAATCTCTTCTCTTTAATCAAAACACCCACTACCAAAAATACCAAACTACCCTTTTCTTAAATCTCTTCAACTATCTCTTTAATCAAAACACCCACTACCCTTTTCTTAAAACACCCACTACAAAAAATACCAAACTACCATTTTCTTAAATCTCTTCAACTATCTCTTTAATCAAAACACCCACTACCAAAAATACCAAACTACCCTTTTCTTAAATCAATCAATCATCAACTATCTCTTTAATCAAAACACCCACTACCAAAAATACCAAACTACCTTTTTCTTAAATATCTTCAACTATCTCTTTAATCAAAACACCCACTACCAAAAATACCAAACTACGGTTTTCTTAAATCAATCAATCAACTATCTCTTTAATCAAAACACCCACTACCAAAAATACCAAACTACCATTTTCTTAAATCAATCATCTCTTCTCTTTAATCAAAACACCCACTACCAAAAATACCAAACTACCCTTTTCTTAAATCTCTTCTCTTTAATCAAAACACCCACTACCAAAAATACCAAACTACCATTTTCTTAAATCTCTTCAACTATCTCTTTAATCAAAACACCCACTACCCTTTTCTTAAAACACCCACTACCAAAAATACCAAACTACCATTTTCTTAAATCTCTTCAACTATCTCTTTAATCAAAACACCCACTACCAAAAATCTCTTTAATCAAAACACCCACTACCAACAATACCAAACTACCCTTTTCAAAATCTCTTCTCTTTAATCAAAACACCCACTACCAAAAATACCAAACTACCATTTTCTTAAATCTCTTCAACTATCTCTTTAATCAAAACACCCACTACCCTTTTCTTAAAACACCCACTACCAAAAATACCAAACTACCATTTTCTTAAATCTCTTCAACTATCTCTTTAATCAAAACACCCACTACCATCTCTTTAATCTCTTTAATCAAAACACCCACTACCAAAAATACCAAACTACCCTTTTCTTAAATCTCTTCTCTTTAATCAAAACACCCACTACCAAAAATACCAAACTACCCTTTTCTTAAATCTCTTCAACTATCTCTTTAATCAAAACACCCACTACCCTTTTCTTAAAACACCCACTACCAAAAATACCAAACTACCATTTTCTTAAATCTCTTCAACTATCTCTTTAATCAAAACACCCACTACCAAAAATCTCTTTAATCAAAACACCCACTACCAAAAATACCAAACTACCCTTTTCAAAATCTCTTCTCTTTAATCAAAACACCCACTACCAAAAATACCAAACTACCCTTTTCTTAAATCTCTTCAACTATCTCTTTAATCAAAACACCCACTACCCTTTTCTTAAAACACCCACTACCAAAAATACCAAACTACCATTTTCTTAAATCTCTTCAACTATCTCTTTAATCAAAACACCCACTACCATCTCTTTAATCAAAACACCCACTACCAAAAATACCAAACTACCCTTTTCTTAAATCT
The DNA here is from genome assembly GCA_039519185.1 of Astragalus membranaceus. NCBI lineage: Eukaryota > Viridiplantae > Streptophyta > Magnoliopsida > Fabales > Fabaceae > Astragalus > Astragalus membranaceus. The sequence continues at coordinate 67,962,740 of CM076848.1, forward strand.
CTTCTCTTTAATCAAAACACCCACTACCAAAAATACCAAACTACCCTTTTCTTAAATCTCTTCAACTATCTCTTTAATCAAAACACCCACTACCCTTTTCTTAAAACACCCACTACCAAAAATACCAAACTACCATTTTCTTAAATCTCTTCAACTATCTCTTTAATCAAAACACCCACTACCAAAAATCTCTTTAATCAAAACACCCACTACCAAAAATACCAAACTACCCTTTTCAAAATCTCTTCTCTTTAATCAAAACACCCACTACCAAAAATACCAAACTACCCTTTTCTTAAATCTCTTCAACTATCTCTTTAATCAAAACACCCACTACCCTTTTCTTAAAACACCCACTACCAAAAATACCAAACTACCATTTTCTTAAATCTCTTCAACTATCTCTTTAATCAAAACACCCACTACCATCTCTTTAATCAAAACACCCACTACCAAAAATACCAAACTACCCTTTTCTTAAATCTCTTCTCTTTAATCAAAACACCCACTACCAAAAATACCAAACTACCCTTTTCTTAAATCTCTTCAACTATCTCTTTAATCAAAACACCCACTACCCTTTTCTTAAAACACCCACTACAAAAAATACCAAACTACCATTTTCTCAAATCTCTTCAACTATCTCTTTAATCAAAACACCCACTACCAAAAATACCAAACTACCCTTTTCTTAAATCAATCAATCATCAACTATCTCTTTAATCAAAACACCCACTACCAAACAAAAATAAAACTACCTTTTTCTTAAATCTCTTTAATCAAAACACCCACTACCAAAAATACCAAACTACCCTTTTCTTAAATCTCTTCAACTATCTCTTTAATCAAAACACCCACTACAAGAAAAAAGGAATTTTACGTCACTTGATTGGCGTCACGTGCCTACGACTGACGCCAAAGTAGGGATTTTGAGTTTCAAAACCGGAATTTACCGTCGGTCAATACCCACCACCAAATCCAGGCAACTGACGGCATCCCAACTCTCTCCATTGCGCGCCCATCTAGTGTATTTTCGCACACTGAAGTCTAATTTTGCCAGGGAAATGCGCGCAAACTGCCTCTGGCTAGCTCCAAATCTCTCTCGCACGAACTTCATCTTCCCCGCTGATTCTTTCCCCAAAATCTCAGATTCACTCTGCGCGCAAACTGCCTCACGCACGAACCCATCGTCCCTCTGCTCACGCACGAACCCATCGTTCCTCTGCCTCACGCACGAACCATCGTCCCTCTGCCTCACGCACGAACCCATCGTCCCAAATCTCAGATTCCCTCTGCGCGCAAACTGCCTCACGCACGAACCCGTCGTCCCTCGCGCAAACTCGCTCACCGCCGCTCTTCCCAGCTTGTGCCGTTGTGGTTTATTGCTCACCTCCGCTGTTCTTCACCATCGGTAACTCTCTCCCCCTCTCTGTATCTCTATCTCTTTCCCCCTCTCCATTTCATTCTTTTATAAATCTCTCAAACCCTAACTGAATATCAGATTCTTTCCAGCTTTGATTCGTCCCCGAGTTTCAGAAACGGCTCGCTCACCGCCGCTCTTCCCAGCTTGTGCCTCTCCGTGTGGTTTCTTGCTCTCCACCGTTCTTCACCATTGGTAACTCCCTCCCTCTCCGTATCTCTATCTCTTTCCCCCTCTCCGTATCTCTATCTGTCAAAATTCATTTTTTTTATTGTTTTGATGAACACCCATTTCAGTTTTTTGGTTATTTGATGTATGCTGATGTGTGATTGTTTGAAAATTTTGGTTTTTGATTAATGGGGTATGGTTCTTTTTGCTGATTTCTTTCATCTTTTTTATTTTTTTATTAAAAAAATGATTTATTTTTATGTGTGGATAGATGTTCATGCTTATGGGATGGTTGGAATCTATAAATAGGAAATCTTTGGTTAATTTAGCTGTCTTTTTGCACTTCTTGTAATCTGAGACCATAAGCCTAAATCTAAGGACGATTTGTATGGCTAAGGACAGTAGGACACAGTATTCTTTCTTTTAGATATTTTAGGGAGAGAATTTGTGGTTTAGTCAAATTTTACTTGTAGATTTTATGTTGATGGTTCAAAAATAAGCCATGATTTCATGCTTGATTTTCTTTTTCTCTCTTTCTTTCCTTTAGTTATTTGTGTAATTTTAAGTTATTAAGTTTGGCTTTGTTTATATTTATCTAAGGTCTAGTGGGCTTTTGGTTAAATTAGAGGGATACCCTTTTCTTTTGACTGGTAGATAGAAATCAATTTCATTTTGGGATAATTTTATTCTTTTCCTGATTTTGATTTTGGAGAAACCCAAGTTGAGGTTTCTCCTTTCCTGCACTTCTCTATTGTTGTGTGTGGAGCTACATTCTTTGTTCTTAATTGCAAGGTTCTATCCTTTCTTGTACTTTGTTTCTCTATGGCGAATAGAATATGAACCAAATGCTATCTCCATCTTGTGGAATAAAGACTTTAAATTTGGATAAGATTTGAGCAGCTAGAGGTCTTTAGACATGTCTTTGTTTGGTTTCTCTTTCTAGATTTTCTGTTCTTGAAAATCTTTTGGAAATCTTTTGAATTGATGTACTTCTGATACCTGCAGTGTCTCAATTAATAAATTTAAAGAGGCTTAAAATCTAGCCACCACTGTCCTGCCATACACTGTCCTGCCATACACTGTCCTGCATACTAGCCACCACTGTCCTGCCATACACTGTTCTGTTTTAATGCTTGTATCTTTCCCTTTCTGAGAATGTTCTGTCTTCTGTTCTTATCTTTTCCTCTCATTAATCTCAAAAGATTTCTTTGTGATTATATTGCTTGTAAATATAAATATATTAGTATAAAGCAACTTTCCTTCTGTAGCTAATACGTGTTAATCTTGGTGAGTTTTATTAAGACTTCCATATTGTATTCTATGATAATTATTTTCATATTGGGTATTTGATGTATGCTGATGTTTGGTTTGAAAACATTGGTTTTTGAATTCCTTTATAACCTTCAATTTTGATCTCATTTTTTCATCCAATGTTATTTCTAAAATGTATCGAGTTTCCACTTTATTTGACTTTCTTATTATACAGGGTTGCTGTTTGTGTCTTCAATTCAACTTAAGGAAGAATATTCAGATAATTTTGCTGAAGAACCTTTACATTTGTGGTCTTTCTCTCAAAGGTTAGGTTCTTTTTTTAACTTAAGCAAACTACATGGCATTTTTGAATGGTCCTTCATGAGATTTCTGTTGGCATGTTTCTGATTACACATAAAAACACATGTGAAAAATGGATTTATTACTTGTATTCATGCTGATGCTATAGTTCCCCATAAGCTCGATGAGAAAATGATAAAAGTTGCATAAGGACAATGAGTACGATTTATTATTTGTATTGTAGGAATTTGAAGATATCACAATCCATGACCAGATTTTGAATGCATTGCACTTCTAAGTACCAATAGCCTATATGGTGCTTTTTGACATGGATTAGGGTGCATTTGGATAAGCTTGTATAGTTGGTTTATGATATACTGTTTTTTTTTAGTTGTTCAGAAGCTACTCTTTTTAACTTTTGAGGAACACAGTCTGATGTCTTTTTGGAGATTTTAAATTCTTGGATAAAGTTACTTAATAAAATAGATAGAAACAAATGGGCTCATTTCTAGCTAACATTTTGATTTGCACCTTAGCCAAGATAGCAAGGTGAGACACTAATATTGTTTTGTTGAAAAAGGGAAGGCACTGATACTCTTTTGTTGCTATTTTTTTGAAACATTCTGTTGCTATATTGATTTATGCATATTTCGAAATTCGTGTTATTAAATCATAGTATTTGAGATGCATAATTTTTTTAAATCCTTGTTATTGATTCTTCTCTAATTGATTGCATATGCTTATAGTCTATTGGAACCATTCCAAAACTCTACCTATTGATGTGATTATTTCTATAACTAGAGGAAACTCATTTATTATATAAATCTCCTTTCAATTCTACTTTCCCAATCCATTCCCTAACCACTACTGTTGAAGCTGAATCTAGCTGCACAATTACAAATAGTTCTGAAAGAAATCAACTTCACTTCACTCTCCCAAATAAGGAATACAATTTAATAATTTATGACTATGCAGCAGTGACAACAACCTTTGTATTTTCCACTGCTGCATGCAATTATAGTGCTAATAAAACAACAATGTTTTCGATGACTGACCATATGCAATGTGTTACATGTCAATTCCAATAACCACTTTTAATTTGTTTGGCAATTAGCTATGATCCAGTACTCACACTAATCATTTCGGGATATCATCATATCAATTGTTTGCTTATCATGCATGCTCTTGTGAGACAGATTCATTTGTTTTTGTGGCTTAATGGATGCACCCGGCGGAAGATTTATGATTTGACCATAATAGTCCAAATAAAATTACATTACTAGCAATTATCCCCCAAATCATGTGGCCTGTCTTTTTTGTCTTTCCTCATAATTGACTTCATATTAGCCCAATAGCCATTAACTTTTTTTTAATATACTCACAACAATAGTACAAATGATAAGTCTTATCTGTTAATGATTGTTGAATTAGCAGTAGTGTATACAATGATGGAATGATGAGTAGTGTATACAAATGATAGTAGTGTAGTACTACCAAGGTTTGAATTTATTTCCATGTGTTCCTACTTCTAGTCATACTCTACCTTACTAGCATGTAGTAAACATAATTATATTTCTCATGATAATTATATTTTGAAACATTCTGTTCAATTAGGCACTGATACTTATTCTATATCTTTGTTATTGGTTATTCTCTAATTGATTGCATATGCTTATAGTTAGAGATGGATAAGTCCTGGATCAAATTGCCACGCAATACACCGGAGTATCAATTGGGAGTGCGTGGCTTTTTAGATTTTGCCTTTCAACACCACTCCAGTGCGGGTACAATACTATGCCCATGTAAAAGTTGTGGTTTTAAGCCGAGAACTCGAAAAGAAGTGTGGGACCACTTGACAAGTAAACAATTTCCTGAAGGTTACACGTTTTGGTGTTTCCACGGCGAGAAAGAATCTGGGGAATTTGATGTTAGCCCTCCTATAATTCAAGAGAACTTGGTAAATGAAGATCTTATGTCAAATATACCACATGAAGATCCAATGCAGACAATGATAAATGATGCATTTGAATTCTCTAGAATGCGTGCTAACGAAGAGCCTTTTCCATCATCAACTGAACATAGAGATGAGGGTGGAGGAGGTATACCGGATTCACACCATGGACCAACTATTGGGGTCAAGGATTTTTATGATTTACTAAGAGATGGCGAGCAACCGTTGTATGATGGTTGTACCAAGTATTCAAAATTGTCTTTCTTAGTGAAATTATATCACATTAAGATCTTGTGTCAATTTAGCGACAAAGCAATGTCAATGATCATTGAATTGCTGCATGATGCCTTTGAACATGCAAAGATCCCCTCATCTAGTTATGAGGCGAGGAAGCTCATAAACAAGCTTGGTCTTGATTACACTAAGATACATGCATGTCCTAATGATTGTATGTTATATTGGGGGGAAGATGAAGGTAGAGAAGAATGCAAAATATGCCAGACATCTAGATGGAAGGAAAGTGGTAAGGATAATGCAAGTGTTCGTGGTTCAACTATTCTAAAGTCGCGAAAGAAATTGCCTGCAAAAATTTTGCGATACTTTCCATTGATCCCAAGGTTGAAAAGGATGTTTATGTCTTCACAGACAGCTAAGAGCATGGTTTGGCATGCTGAGGAGAATAACAATGATGGAATGATGAGACATCCAAGAGACTCTGAGGCTTGGAAGAATTTTGATCTAAAGTATCCTAACTTTGCCTCAGATCCTCGAAATGTACGATTGGCCTTAGCAAGTGATGGCTTCAATCCCTTTGGATCGATGAGTGCCAATTATAGTATTTGGCCATTGATTCTTATTCCATACAACACTCCCCCGTGGATGTGTATGAAGCCAACAAACTTTATTCTCTCAAGCCTGATCCCTGGAAAGCGTATGCCTGGTAATGATATTGATGTATACATGCAACCTCTTATAGCAGAGTTGCAAGAGCTGTGGGAAAAAGGCGTTGAAACATTTGATGCTTCAAAGAATGAAGTGTTCATGATGCGAGCATGTCTTTTATGGACCATTAGTGACTTTCCTGGACTTGGATTACTTTCTGGATGGAATACTTATACCGGGTTAGCTTGTCCATCCTGTAACTTTGATGCAAGTCCTCTTCGCCTGCCATTTAGTAAAAAATGGTGTTTCATGGGTCACCGTCGTTTTTTGTCTAGAAGGCACAAGTTTCGATTGAACCGAGCCCGCTTTAATGGAAAAACTGAGGATAGGAATCCTCCAAAGCAATTGACTGGTTCAGAAATTTTGAGACAAGTAGAGAATTTAAATGTCACTTTTGGAAAAAAGCCACAATCATTAGATAGTCGAAAGAGAACTCGTGGGAAGAACACCAATGATAACCAAACTCAACAATGGAAAAAGAAAAGTATATTCTTTCAACTTCCATATTGGGAGTTTAACTTGTTGCGACACAATCTAGATATGATGCATATTGAGAAGAATGTGTGCGACAATGTAATCTTCACATTGATAAATGACAAAGACAAAAGAAAAGATCACGTAGAGGCTCGAAAAGACTTGCAAGCAATGGGTATTAGAAGAGATCTTTGGCCTCCCGATGATGGGAAAAAGTTCCCCGCTGCTTTGTTTACACTAGCAAAGGAAGAGATTGATGTTTTTCTAAACACCCTGAAGAATATTACTGTGCCAGATGGTTACTCAAGCAACATTTCAAGATGTGTTGATACAGTTCAACGGAAGATCTTTGGTTTGAAAAGCCATGATTCCCACATTCTTATGGAGCAATTGTTGCCCTTAGCAGTTAGAAACGTGTTGCCTGTCCAAGTTGCATCCGTTTTGGTTGACTTATGCACGTTTTTCAAGCTATTGTGTGCCAAAGTGTTGACCCAAGCTGATCTAGACAAGCTTAAGGAACAAATTATTCTTACACTGTGTCATTTGGAAATGTTGTTTCCACCATCATTCTTTACCGTTATGATTCACCTTATAGTGCATCTAGTTGATGAAGCCAAACTTGGCGGACCGGTGCATTATCGATGGATGTATCCTATAGAGAGGTATAACCAATTATGAATTCTGACACACACATATATTTAGTCATTTATTAGTAATGACTTGTTCTTTAAGTCTATTTACTTTCTAAAATCATAGGTTCTTGGGGAAGTTGAAGTCTTTCGTGCGTAATAAAGCACAACCCGAAGGATCGATAGCTGAAGGTTGGATTTCTGAAGAGATACTAACTTTTTGTTCAAGGTACTTCGACAATGAGATTGAGACGAGATTCAATCGAGTGGGTCGTGTTGATGATGATCCATTTGACTCTGCATCGTCCCTATTTCCCAATGTAGGAAAACCTATTGGCGGATCATCATATTTTACTTTGACGCCTACAGAATTGCTCCAAGCACATCGACACGTGTTGATTAACTGTCCAGAAGCACAACCCTTCATTGAGTAAGTCCCATTGAGATATGTTATTTATCTATTTTCTAGAGACTTACTTACATGACCATTTCTTATAGGGAATTTAGAACTTATACAAAGAGGAAGTTAAGGAGTCGGACGAGGTTGTCAAATGAGATAGAGAAGGAAGTTCATCGGGGCATTGTGGAATGGTTTAGGCGTCGTGTAAGTGGAAGAGATATCTCTGAATTTCAATGTGTTATTATGCATTATTACTAAAGTCGATTTTTTCTTTGAAATAGATTATGAATGATAATAGTGATGCACCCTCTCAAGATATTTGTGCCCTTGCGCAAGGCCCTCTTCAGCAAGCGAGAAGGTTTACTGCATATAATGTGAATGGATATAAATTTCGAACTTTACAACGTGAGCAAGGGATGAAAACGCAAAATAGTGGTGTGTTTTGTAACTTCGGAACTAAAAGCTATGCAAGTACAAGTGACAACAGGCCATCAGAAGGTTTAGTGCCATATTATGGGAAGTTAGTTGACATTATTGAACTAAACTTTTATGGCCAATTTATGGTGACTTTGTTTAAATGTCAATGGGCAAACACTACAAATTTTAGATATATCAAAAAGGATGCATTGGGTTTCATGTCAATTAATTTTTCTCATTTAATCCACACGGGTGCCCGTGAAGATGACGAACCATATATTCAAGCTTCTGAAGCTCAATTGGTGTATTACGTGGAGGATAAGATGGACAAAGGATGGTGTACCCCGGTTCATCTAAAACCAAGAGACTTGTTTGATATGGGTGATGATAATACGGAAATAGCTTATGAATGTGAGCCCTATCGAAAACAATTGACGTCGCTTTTGCCAGATGACGACTCGGAAGCTCAATTGTCAAGGCCTGGAGTACATGTAGAATTTGATTAAGTTTAGAATTGGCATGCATGTTTAGAATTGGCAAGGATGTTAAAAATAAACTTACCTCCTTGTTCCTTGGTCTTTAATTCAAGTTAGATTTTACTCATTGTCATTTATGTTCCTAGCTTTTATTATTTTCATGTAGCTCATTTACGTTGACAATGCTTCATTCAATTCATTCAATTCCTTTTTTTTTTCAAATGTAAGGATCTTAGATTCCATTTGATTTTTTGTGAAATACCTTTTGTTTATCTTTTTTTTTTCTATGTCCACTGTATCCTAACAACTCTTTTATTTTAAAGTCCACTTGAGTTGGCATTATTTCGCATCAAAACTTTGTTATGCCACATAGAGTTCCACATGCTTTTAGGTGCAATGTAAGTAGTCGTTAATTCTGTTAGAGTATGTACTGATTCAAATGTTAAGTCTACTGTCAGTTAGATAGTTATAGTCTTATCTGTATTTCTGTTACTGTTCAGTTGCTGTAACTGACAGTTAGTTGTATAGTTAGTTATATAGTTGCTGAGCTGTTATTGTAATCAGCATCTATATATATAGCCTATCTGTTTGTATCAATCACATATATGAAATACAATGAGAAGTTCAATTCAATAACAATCTCTATGAATTGTAACAAATTCTAACTTTGTTATAATAAAAACTAGATAATATTTTCTGGAAATTTTTTAATAAGCATATTTGAAAACAGATACAGTATTTCCAGAATTGCTGAAAATGCCAAAAAAAATTGTTTACTGTGTTTCCAAAAATGGATTTTTATCTTCTTTCTGTTACTGCAGATTCTTGATCAAACTCTCATTCACAACAAGCTTCTCCAGCAACTCCTTCTCACTGAATTTGGCCTTGTTCATCACAAGACCCCTTTTGGCCATTCTTGATGTTGATGATATTGGAATCTGTTTGGTCCAGTTCCTAAACCAGTAATTGTAAACCGCATTCCCCCTTCCCTTCTTCACTTTATCCTGCTCCAAACACACAATCATAACATCTAAACAAATTAATCAGCTTTGTCCAGTTCCTATTAACTTATCTGATATCACTTTATCTAAACAAATTAATCATCTAAACAAATTATCCTGCTCCAAACTAAGTCTTACCAATTCCTATTAACTTATCTGATATCACTTTGTCCACTATAAATCAGCTTACACGCTAAAAGTGTTCCAGGATAAGGTAAACAATTGTCTCATATGGAGCAACACCAGACATCTGAAGATGAGTCTTTTCTACGTGATGAGCTTGAGGACATCCTACATGAGCCCCCAATTGATACAGAACTTCGTGTTGCTAAAAAACCCAAAAGAACTTGTTGGATGGTTCGAGTAAGAAGTAAGTCATTTAATGTTCATGCATTTTATTGATATATTTGTTCATGCATAAATTAACATATCTGATATAAAATGGTCGGTTAATGCTTTCTTTTTATAGATGATAAAGGAGAAGAAGAAGAACGTGCTATGCAAATTAGAGATGTTTACCAACTTCCACGTGGAGTGAGAGTTGTCGTTCCTTTTGATGGAAATACACCAAGTGCCACAGATGTCGATGGGCTTTTAGGAGGCTTTTTAGGTCGATTGGCACGAGAGCATAAATGGTTTCCTATTGGATTTGATAGTTGGAAAAAGGTAATTGGTGACATCAAGGATAAAGCTTGGGATAATGTTATTAAGGTATTAAGTGCTGTTTTTCTTGTTTTTATCCATAAAACCTTGTTTTTATTACCATGTAATGTAGTGTTATAACTAACAACAATAAGTTATTTTAGGCTAAGTTATGGTGGGAACCGGTCCATGAAGCTAAGGCAAAAACATATATCATGAAAGACATTGGCAGGAAATGGAAAGAACACAGGTTAGATTTGTTCAATACCTATTATGACCCGACAAAGAGTCGTGATGAAAATACGAAGAATCCTCCATTGTCAATTACTCCAATTGACTGGGCAACGTTTTTGGACTATAGATTGAGACCAAAAAGAAATGTCTGAGAAAGATTCAACACTTCATCACAAGAAAAATCAATCACAACACATAAGTCAGTTCAAGAAGTAAACATCACCAACCATTTAGATCAACGTCTCCCCAGTTGTGCCCACTAACAGAAAGCTGTTTTTCCCCTACAGTTATTCCAAATGTGTTTTGGAAAAAAATTGTCAAAGTTACAACATCCTGCAAAATAAGTATAAAATATCAACATAAGAAACCGTATTTGATAGCAATCCAAGTCTAAGCCATCAATATTTAGATCTGTCAAAGTGTTAATTATTATAGGAACAAAAATAAGAAACCATACAAGATATCTGAATTCCTTTTTCTACATCAAATATACATAAGGAGAAGAGAGTAACCTGATCACGGAATCCAGTGAATTTGTAGTATAAACCCATCTTTGATCTGAACACCAAGCTGATTAGTCCTTGGAACCTTCATCCAAGTCACGCCCATTAAATCAGATTTATCGACTTCAATTAACTTACCACCTCCTTGTCTCTTCCACAAAATTCCTCCAGAATGAATTTTCATCTGCCCTGGAGATAAACAAGTTCCTTAGCCACACCTATTGATATCTCCTTCCTTGCTTCCCACCTGAATCTCATCCTTCTCTCCTCTGAACCTTTATTTATTCATTCAAACACAACTAAATTAGTTAGTTTCATTCTTTCAGAGAGAAGCAAGCATAGAAATTAAGAGATAATATTAGTAATTAGTTAGTACCTAAGAAAGCGTGGTGGAGGCTGTTATTTTCCATAGAAATTAAGAGATAATATTAGTAATTAGTTAGTAATTAGTTAGTACTTAAAAGTATTTGTTCTGATATATATTCCAGGAATTTAACACCTTAGTCCTTAATAGGTTCTTCTAATAATTTGCCAGTAAGGAATGCCATTATCCAGCTTTTATGCAGTAAGAATAAACATATTGAGGTTTCAAGTCCTAAAGTTTGACATGAAGCTTGTGGGTTTCTTTGCTATAAATTCTGCATATTATCTTGTTGTTTAATAAAAGACCTTCAACCTTTATAGCAGTTAAATTCTCTAATTAGTAATCAAGTTAGCATTTTCCTTTATGTGTAATGTATGTTATGATTTTGAAGTGAAAGTATATATCAGCACCAATTCAGCTAAGTATCTAGATAAAAAGAAGTTACACATACATGACAGAGCCCGATTAGCCATCATCTTTGGATTAAAAAAGAAATATATGTTTCAGGTTTGATATATATGTTATGATACTGTCTAGATGCTTGTCTAGATGCTTTGTTGATGGAAATTTGTTTATAATCTTCATTCATTCATTTTAATGAGCAGGTGAAGTGCAACAACTTAAAAATGAAGTGCAACAACTTAAAAATGAAATTGTTGAGTTGAGGAGTGAATCAAAGATAAAAGATGAAACCATGAAGATGATGGCATCGGTACTTGCTGGACTTCTCACAAAGTCATCAGAGCCCGTACCTGTTCCACTTCTTAATTTTATTGTAATATGCTTTCACTTTTACATTATTTCGTTTAATTATTTTATAAATTATTCTTTAATAAATTATTTTACATGACAAATTATTCTTTTGTTTCTATTGTAGCAACAACAAAGTGCTGGTGGTCACTCTTCATAATCAACTAACAACAATAGCCAGCCTTGAAGTGACTTTTATGTTTAATGCTTATTTTGCAATGTAATACATACTTTATTTTGATATGTAATATGTGAGAGCTACTTGTGCAATTGTTATTTTGTTAACAAGAGCTACTCTAGAAAGCTATTTGATAAATTTTTATCTTGTTATAACAAGAGCTACTTTATAGAGCTATTGTTATTATTTTGTTAGGACTACTTTGATATTGTAAAACTTCTACTTATACTCATATGATACCAATGACATTGTTATGTGCTATTATTCAAGAGCTACTTTGAGTTATTGTTAGGACTACTTTGAGTTATTGTCTTGAAAACAAGTTTTTTTATTAAAAAATAGCAGCTGTCAAAAACAAAATAGCATGGCGGCGGTTGAAACTCACCGTTAAAATAATTATTAAAAAACAATGCTTCTTGGCGGTTCAAATCGCCACCAAAGTAAAAGAAAAATGACTGTCAACTTTTGGATTTACCGTCGGTTGGAACAGACGCAAAAATTGAAACAACGTCAGTCGACTTTCACATTTACCGTCGGTTGTCACTGACGCTAAAGAAAAAATAGCGTCAGTCAACTTTCATGTTTACCGTCGGTTGTAACTGACGCTAAAGTAGAAATAGCGTCAGTCCACTGTTACGTTTACCGTCGGTTGTAACTGACGCTAAAGTAGAAATAACGTCAGACACCTTTTACATTTACCGTCGGTTGTAACTGACGCTAAAGTAGAAATTATGTCAGTCAGCTTTCCCGTTTAGCGTCGGTTGGA